>OZ030010.1:133606503-134016503 GCA_964023405.1 Apodemus agrarius
TCAGCCCTTGCTTGGCTAACTCTCTGGCAGGGGTCCCAGGCTACTGCTGCTGTTCCCACGAAGATCTTGCTTCCTTGCACTGCGGCACACCACACACGGGTCGCCTGCTCTAATCCACCCAATTTCCAGGTAGAAACAGGACTTTTTTTTTTACTGAAAGTATTCTTCATTTACATTTCAAATGTTATTCCCTTTCTCGGTTTTCCCCCTCCCAGAAAACCCCCATCCCACCCTCCCACCCCTGCCTCCAAGAAGATGCTCCTCCGCCCAACCCACTCCCACCTATTGCCCTCGATTTCCCCAAGCTGAGGCATCTATCGAGCCTTCATAGGACTAGTGACCATACCTGGCTCAGATATTTAAACACTAATTACTTTGTGCCAGGGTGGCACATGCATGCACAGACGTATATACACAAACTTAGTATTGAAAATGCATATATGGCATGGCAGAGACCATAATCTAGAAATATTAGGTCTAAAATAAGGAAGAGGGTACTAGACTAAAATGACTGGTTCTATAGTGATGAGAAGAGATGGTAATTGCAAACGTGGTGGCAGGGGACAGGGATAGATGAGTTGCTCTCTAGCAAGAATGGGTACAGCAAACTGAGGATCATTGTTGGAACTCAGTGAGATAACTCAGTAAATAAAGGTTATCATCGTTTCTATTACCAACATCATGGAAATTGTTAACACTCCTGAGGTAGATGTCATTTATTTATTTATGTATGTATTTATTTGACAAGTGTCAAAGGGGATCAGAGTATAGACATGGTTTCAGGTTACTCAGCTGGTGGCTAAACCTAGAATCAAAACAATTTAATAATGCAATGCATATGACTGATCACCTATGATGGTCCATTTTAGAAAAAAAAAAAAGATGTCTCTATTCTCACATGAGCCACAAGACAATTAGACATAAGAAGAGCATATTGTAAGTTCATGCATATTTATGTTTGTTACTTAATTTAAATACATACTGATAACATAAATAATTCAAATGTAAGCTAGTAAATATATACATTTACAATTTATACATAAACGTGCATGGTCAGGTAGAGATGCTCAGGTGCAAAGAACCAGCGTGCAAAAGCCACACCTCAAGAGCAGACTGAACAAGATGTCACTAACCCTAACCTCTCAGTAACCTCACAAGGGCTGGCTGGCTGTGTCCCTGAATACCTGATGCTGAGCCTTCCCACCTCACACTTCCATGAACTACACAAATCCTTTGCATTGTTTTGACCAAAGCATAGACCAAGCATTTAATCTGAAATATATTTTTTGTGCACAATTTATTTTCCAGACACTTATCCTCTGAGTCTATTTCTCACTGTCAAGAAAAGTCAGAGGTATCTGTGTTTGAATCAGCACCTTCCATAACTCATTTTTATTGATGATTGTTTTACAGCTGAAACATAAAAAGTATCTTAAAATGTGAATTATGTACGTAGGTAACTGACCATATTCCAGGTCTCTTCATTTTTCCCATATTCCCTAAGCACTAATGTGCCATTCATACATTGGCTATTTACTGAGAGGATACTGGACCTCAGGCAGAGTTCTAGGTACTAAGAACTTTAAAACAGGCATTTCGATTTTTGTGTCAGCATGTTTTGAATTTTTTGCCATTTTCAGAAGCTAAATGCTGGAAGGATTTCTTTTCTTTTTCCCCTTACTGTGACTGAGCCCCTATGCTAGTTTATCTCAATTGGTAACTTGATCTGATTGACTGATGCCAAGGAGATTAGTAAAAGCAAACCTCCGCATGTATACCTGAGGGCATTTCTCGATGTGACTGGATAAAGGGGCCTCTGAACTGATGCATGACTGAATCTATTGATGAATCAATAAAATGATGACATCATTGGGAAGTGAAAAAATAGCAGTTGAGGGCTACTTAGAGGACGTAGGTAACAGCAGAGCTACCCTGGGGAAAATTGGTTTTTGTTGCCTCCCTGCCTCTCTCTTTCTGCCTACTGATTAGCACATGGTGAGCAGTGCTGGTCCACCATGTCCCCTCTGCCTTTAGCTTCTGCCTCACTTATGGCTGAGTGTGATGAAGCCAGCCAGGCATGGACTGAAACCTCTGAACTCAGGAGTCCAAATTCTACCTCCTTTAAGTTATTTCTTCCATGTATTTTAACAACAATGAAAGCTGGAACAGCTGCTTGTCAGAGAAGGGAAGCATCGTCAATGACTTAGTTTCAATTATCAGATAAGAATATGGCTATAGCAAATGTGTGAGGATTTCTTATGTTGTGGAAATGGTAGCACAGTTCTGGAAGTGCTTTTTTTTTATCCTTTGGATTTGTAGAGTGCACCTATTAGGGCATATCTGTTTATCAAGACAGTGCCTATTTGTATGCATGAGTTTCAAGAGCTGGATTCAGCCAAAAATAAATAATGCCCAACTAAAGCTCCTGGAACATTTGAGTTGCGTATATGAATTCTATAATCCTATCAAGCTTTCTATTTCTGTGGCCAAATATGGGCACCGTTGGAATTTAAGACTACCGTCTGTGAATATAAATTTTTCTTTCATGAAATGGCTCAGGTTAAGGTGAGAGCCAATCTCAGTGATGTATATGGAAATAAGCCTGGGTATGGCCTGGATGACAGCACTACCTAGTTAACAAGAATAATTTAGTCCATTAAATAACAGCAACCAGGGATGCAGAGGTGAGCATTCAGTGCTCTTTGCAGAAGACCAGAGTTTAGCTCTCATATCAGGTGGCTCACAACTGCCAGAAATATAGCTCTAGGAGCATTTGACACCTCTAGCCTCCATAGGTGCATATACACACACATAATTAAAAACAATAAAAATCCAAAATTATAGTAGCAGTCTTACAGATTAAGGCTCTGTCAGACTCTCATGTCAGAATAACCTGCTTTTCTGAATGTTCTGGTTGTCTCCTTCCTCTCTAAGGGGATAATATATAGTAACTAAACCTTGTAAAGGAAGAGGAGGACTTGCTGTTAGCCCATGAATGAATTTCTGTTCTTAGCACCTGCAACTCACAAGACACAAGTGCTTCTGATTAAACCATTAAGTGATTTCCTATTCAATCAACATTATTAATATTGACAATGTTAGCAATGGATTACTAACATACAGGTCTACAAGTGATTATTGGATAGAAGCTCATTTACTTGTGTTTCTTCTAATCAGGGAGTGTGCTTAATATATGTAAATGTTGATATTCTGCTTAAAATTGGAGGAAAAATCCATTAAAATGGATGAGTTATATATAATTATTATGCAGGTAATATCCATTAAAAAGTAGGCTGTATAAAACATAAGAATTTGTTTAGCTCTCTGGTATGCTCTCAGCACATAATAGGCACACAATACAGACATAAGTACCACTGTCAACTTGATTAACTTGAGTCCTTCACCCCTCCTCTAAGCCTTACTAAATTTCTTTCCATTTCCTGGCTATCAGCTCCTTCCTTCTCCTTCTCAGCTTTTGCATCCTTTCTTTTCTATTATCTGGAATTATTTCCAGAGTATATAGGAATGCCTCTTGATATAACTTCACCAAGTTAATTGACCTTAGACTGCTGTTTTTAGAAGGGTCTGTGATCTGCTTGCATAACTTGCCTGTAGCTGACGTTTGGAAACACACTCTCAATAGTATCCTAATTGATTAAAATGAAGCTTTTTGCACTCACTGATAAGTGGATATTAGCCCAGAAGCTTGGAATACCCAAGACACATTACACATATCAAATGATGCCCAAGAAGGAGGAAGAACAAAGTATGGATACTCTGGTCCTTCTTAGAAGGGGGAGGGGACAAAATACCCACAGAAGGAGATACAGAGACAGAGTATGGAACAGAGACTGGGGGAAAGACCATCCAGAGACTACCCCACCTAGTGATCCGTCCCATATACAGTTACAAAACCCAGACACTATTAGCAATGCCCACAAGTACTTGCTGACTGGAGCCAGATATAGCTGTCACCTGGGAGGCTCTGCTAGTGCATGACAAACACAGAGCGGGTCACTCTCAGCCAGCTATTGAACTGAGCACAGGGTCCCCAATGGGGGAGCTAGAGAAAGGACCCAAGGAGCTGAAGGGGTTTGCAGCCCCATAGGACGAACAACAATATGAGCCACCCAGTACTCCCAGAGCTCCCAGGGACTAAACCACCTACCAAAGAGTACGCATGGAGTTACCCATGGCTCCAGACACATAGGCAGCAGAGGATGGCCTTGTTGGGCATCAAAGGAAGGAGAGTCCCCTGGCCCTGGAAAGGCTCCATGCAGCAGTGTAGGGGAATACCAAGACAGCGAAGCGGGAGAGGGTTGATTGGGGAACAGGGGGAAGGGAGATGGGTTATGGGATTTTCAAGGGGCAGGGCAGGAAAGAGGATAACATTTGAAATGCTGGCGAGGATGTGGAGAAAGAGGAACACTCCTCCACTGTTGGTGGGATTGCAAAATGGTAAAACCGCTCTGGAAATCAGTTTGGCGGTTCCTCAGAAAATTGGGCATGTTACTTCCAGAGGACCCTGGCATACCACTCCTGGGCATATACCCAGAGGATTCCCCTGCATGCAATAAGGACACATGCTCCACTATGTTTATAGCAGCCTTGTTTATAATAGCCAGAAATTGGAAGCAGCCCAAATATCCCTCAAAGGAGGAATGGATACAGAAAATGTGGTATATTTATACAATGGAATACTACACAGCAATTAAAAATAATGAATTCATGCAATTTGTAGGTAAATGGTTAGACCTGGAAAATATCATCCTGAGTGAATTAACCCAATCACAAAAGAATGCACATGAAATGCAATCACTGATAAGTGGATATTAATGAGCCCAGAAGCCCTAAATACTCAAGACACAAATAGCAAGTCAAATGATTCCCAAGAAGAAGAAAGGAGAGGACCCTGGGCCTGTAAAGATTGCTTCCAGTTTAGTAAAGAAACTGAGGGGGGAGGGGGAATTATTGGGGAACAGATGGGGGGGGAGAGGAACTATGGGAACTATGGTGGGTGGGAACTGGGAAAGGGGAAAGCCTTTGGAATGTAAACATAGAATATAGAAAATAAAATTAAAAAAAAAATTAAAAAAAAAGAATATATCTATAAAAGTAAAAATAAAATAAAATATAAATAAAATGAAGCTTTTGCTACATGGTGTTTGTGGAATCTACCCATATATATACATATATATATGTATATATATGCATGTATGTATATATAAACAAATATATGTGTAGGTACACTGTAAGGTATAAGGAAAGGAGAAAAAAGATTAGATATATGGGGATGAGGAAGGACAAAATGCAGGTAATGGGCAGGAGTTATGAAAGAGGATATAAAGCTAGCTGTCTTTCTAGTTTAATCTGTTACAGATTTTTGATGGTTAATAAGTGCATAAAATAAACTCAATATGGAAGTGTAAAATTCAACATGAAGCTCCATAGCTTTGTCTCTAATGTCTGTTCCAATTGTGCAGAAGCTCACTGAGTTCTATAGTGTTTGGGTCTGGTTAACTTTGGTTTATGATGTTTTTATTTATTTGCAAGTTTTAAAAATAAGTTTTATAAAATTAAAAGAATAAATGAACTAGCTACATGCTAGTGTGGTTCACTGCATTTTAACTTTTGTACAATTTCTTTATGCTAAATACCTATATTTTTCTTCTGGGCAGTTACAAGTTTGCATACATACGAGACCAGCATATCTACTACCTACTTGTGGTACTAATGTGGAAACAAAGATTCACAGACAAAAAGAAGCATTCAGTTAACACTATGGTACTTTGTATTTAATTGTCCTGCCTCTATTCTATGTTGAGGTCCGAAGTTCCAATATCTTAGAATGCCATTGTGTTTCAAGATAGGTCTTTTTCAGGTGACTGAGTTAAAATGGGGTTATTAGGTTGGGCCTTAAGCCAATTTGATTGGAGTTCTAAGAAGAGATCAGCATGTGCAAAGATTGGGGATGTGTGCACATAAAGAAAAAGCCATACAATGGACTGGCCTCTGTCAACCCCAGAAATCTCAGAGGCATCCAGGCCTATTGACACTCTGATCTTCCACATTTAGCCTCTAGAACTGTTAAAGACATCCAGTTGTTTATTATGGTCGCACCAGCAAACAAATACTCCTCTTTTATAGAACTTGTGCTACACATTCCTGGCAGACCAGAGAAAAGAGAAGGCAGCTGAAAGTTAGATTCTTGAAACCCAGGGCAGCTTCGCCTTTCCTCCAGCTGTGCAGTCAAATTTCAAGCTGGATAAGCCAATTCAGCCTGTGCAGCTGTGCAGGGGGCAGGGAGAGCTTTGCTGTTTGAAGCTGGCCTGCTATCCTTTGCTGGTTATTAGCAGGCAGGTTCCTGGAGATGGCAGCATCGGCTAATGATTATTCCTTCAGGCAGTCCGACTGCTGCTTTTGTTTCCTTCTGAACAATTTGCAGCAAAGTGGGGACACAGAATGCTCCAATAGGAAAAAAATAAGCAAGGACTCACTCTTGCCAGGGCCATATGCTTCTAGCTAGAATGGGAAAAGCTTTGAAAGAAAACCACTTTCTCTTAGTTAATTGCAATCCCCTTATTTCAACCTTTTGGCAAGAGAAGGCTTCCTGTAATCCAGGATGCCTGGGGTAGAGTTGCATCATTGCATTGCTCAGCCTGGCTTGCAAATTCCTCCTTCTTGCTGCACTGTTGAAGTCAGTCTTGCCCTCCCCCCATGCATCTTCTTCCCTTTGTGACCCCCTCCTCAAATGGCCCAAAATGCCTAATTCTAGCTCTGGGTTTTTGCTCCCATTGTCTACTCCACGTGCCATTTGGAAAGGCTTCCTTTTCGTTGTCTCATCCACGTCTTTTGCCTTCTTCCAGGATGGTCTTTGTCCCTTTTATGGACTGTAAAATGCAGTAAGGTCTTCCCTGCATGATGCAGTATATCCCAGAGACACAGCAGAGCTCTTTGCAAATTGCCACTACAGGGGCACAGAAGAGAAAGGGCTGAAGGAGATGAGTTCAGTGCTATCTGCATGCCTATTGTGACACTGACTGCATGGCATCTAATCACATGCTGTTGGAGGAACATGTATGTAACCACTGACTCTTAGGCCACATTGCATATGCCTTCATGTTGGTTACTGCTTTGTCAGAACTACCTCTGATGACTATCCCATTCACTGCCCTTCCTCATCACTTGAACTTTATGTACAGTGTTTGCCACTAAGTATTCTTGAAAGACGCTTGCAATGCTCCAAATTTCATAGACATTGGGCATACATTCATGGGTGGGTGAGTTTATATACAGTATGACACCTCAGCAAATTTATTCTCTCTTGCTCTCTCTCACTTTCTTTTTCTTGTTCTCTTCCCTTCTCCATTTTTTAAGAGACAAGTTCTTACTTCATAGCCAAGTCTGACCTAGAATTCACTGAATAGTCCATGTGGGCTTCAAACTCAACAGTCCTACTGCCTGCTGAATGATGGTATTACCTGGCTTACCTCAGTACACTCCTGAGAAAACCTACCAGTCATTATTTTCTCTTTTTCTATTATTAACACCATTCCATTTGGAGACTTAAGGGCTAGATGTTGTCTATGAATTGGGCCTACTGTGCCTAGAAATGTGTATAAGGTAAGAGACTTGGCAATGAGTCTACTAGATATGGCAAAAAGAACACAGGAAAAAATGGTCTAACACAGGAGTTCAGACATTAAAGCATCTAGATTAACAAGGGACACAGTGAGAAATGAGCGAGGAAACGGGGGGGAATAGAACGAGAACAAAAAGGGGGTGAGGAACGAGGACCATTTACTAGATGTCTACCATATATGAGCTGTGACAAGTAAGCCAGGGGCTGTCTAATTCAGTTCCTTTACCATCCCTATGACACCAGGTTTCTTATTACACTCATCTCTGAAATGACTGAAGCAAAGTCAATTGAGTTCACCAAAACTGCATAGCAACAAAGAAAATAGAGAGTCAAGAACTCAGATCACTTGTACTCCAGAGATTATTAGCAACTGTGTTGAACTAGGAGGTCTCACATGTTGTACGTATAAGTCCCCATTGCATGCTCACACTCTTTCTTAGTAGGGACGAACAGTTTGCCAAGTAATTTTTGAAGTGAAGGAACAAGCAAAAGCAAGAACAGTCCATAAACACCATATACATCCCTGATTGTCCTTCCAGCACAGTTCCAGGGCTTAGTACCCTTCCCTGCATGTACAAAGAGGAACACACCCCACAGGAGAGAAAGGAGCCTGGCTTGCTTTGCCATATCATATATTATGGCTCCTGGCTCAAGACACTTAGCTTCGGTTCAGTTCTGGGGATGCTATATTCTCTCCTAGTGAAACACTAACTTTTCTGTACACACACTATTCCAGGCACAGCCTAAACAGGGGAGGATATAAATAATCTTACCACTTTGGCCTGACTTGACCCACTCATATCCTTTCCTCTCATCTCCTCGTCTCCTTTCCTTCCCTCTCCTCCCACCCCTCCTGCCCTCTCCTTTTGTTTCCACCCCACCCCTCTCCTAAATTCCCCTCCCTTCCCTTAGCCCTCCCTTTCTCCATTCCTTTTCTCCCTTCCCCTCCCCTCCTCCCTTCTACTATCCTCTTGCCCTCTCTCCCTCAGCATTTCTTGGTCCATGAGAACAAGGAATGACAAAAGTATCTCATGTTTCTCCTCCCATTCAGGAAGTACCAGGCAGTTCTTGTTCTCTCTTCTTGATATTCTGTTCCTGTGACTCCTCCTGAAACATATAGTCCCATAGCCCTCTTTTCTCTTCTTTTCCCTTTTATTTTGTTTCCTTATTTTTATTTCCTTTCTTTCTCTGTGGTGTTTCTGAAGTGGATGACTATACACTTGCCTAGTCTGGCCTGGAATCTATTGTGTATTCCAGGTCGGTCTTGACCTTTGACCAAGTCCTCCTTCCCCAGGCATCTTAACTTGTGAGAGAGCATTGTGGCCCACAATTGTTTGTTATTTTTCATCAAAAATGATTTTGATTACAAACCCTCATAAATAAAAACATTCATCTTTGTTCAAAGGATGCAGCCAGAATCAATATATGCATTCTCCCTCGTATAATGCTTATTTCACTTATGCTAATTAAATGATAGATTTACAATCAATTTTTTTGCCTATTTGCTAATGGAAAATACTGAAATTGGGCTTGTGTGAATAAATTCATACCGATCCATTTCCCTGCTTAATCACTTTAGAACAGTATGTACATACTTAAATGTAAATACGATTGGAGGTCAGGCAGACCTGAGAAACAGGCAGCAGCCTTCATTTCATATATACTTTTTAGGGCTGAAGTGGTAGCAAAAGACAGGTTGCAGTGCTTTTAAAATCAGTAGAAGCTGGGAGAATTCAATTTTGTTCTGCATATAGCCTACACTCATTTTCAATGCAGATTGATCTAGTTACTGTGTGCTTTGCTTGTAACTAATGCAGCAACTTTCTGATTAATTGGAATTCCCTTGGCTTCAAATGACATTATGAATCTGGAAAAAAAAAAACACCTATGTTTGTTTCAAGGTAGCCACATCTCTAACCTTCCACAAGGGGAGCGCAGTTTTCACCAAGTAGCTATTGGAGCCCTAAGTTCTCTTTCGGCATTATTTCCAACTGGTCACCTTCCTGATAAAATGCCATTTATGGTAACTGCCTGAGAGAGAGCTATTTATAGTACACAAAGCAGGGCACTGCTCCGGCAGGCACCTCCTGGGCACTTTTCATCACCTATTTCTCTGGACAAGCAAACAAGGAAAGAATGACATGGGAATATAGGCTGAAAGGAAAGAATGTAGAGAGAAGCAGCTGCAAGAGTCCAGCTCACCATTACCAGACACAGGGACCGACAGGAGGAGTGACCTTTAGCCCTGTCTGTCAGGGCCTCTGCTTGTCTCACTCTGAGGCCAAATTCTTGGCATTGTATTACCCCTACTGTACTACTTCTTTTAAAATGTACATAATCTTAGGGGCACGGTGAGATGGCTCAGTGGGTAAAAGAACTTGCTACTAAGCCTGGTGACCTGACTTAGATTCCCAAGACCCACACGGTTAAGAGAGGGAGCCAACTCCTGCAAAATGATCTCTGACTTCCAGAGAGGTATAGTGGCACATGTGTTCCAGGCACCACAAAAGAAATGAGTATAATACATGTAGTTTTACTTCATTCTGATAATTTATCACACACACACATATTGTACATATCTGTATATCTTTATATATGCATATAATGTGTTTTGATCATATTCACCATCATTCTCCTTTCTCATTCCCTGCCAACTTCCTTTTGAGCCCTTCTTCTTCCCCAAACACCCCATCCTAATTTCATAAATTTTTAATAACTCACTAAGTTGTTTACATGTGCATGGATACAGGGTTGTTTACTGGATTATGAGCAACATCCCAATGACTACACCACGGAGGAAAACTTATTTTCTCTCTCTCAGCAATCATTAACTGGTGGCGCTTACTATGCTAGGGGTTGGATATCCTGCTCTCCTATTTCCCAAGTGCATCATGGGAAAATAGAAAGTATACAGTTATGAGTCAGGCCCACACTGGCACTGCTACTTAGAAACCTGTTGAATTTGGGCAATGATGCCAACACTTGTATTATTAATTCTTCATCTATAATTTGTGGCTGTGCAGGGAGGACTAAGAATGAAAACTATCCTAGATATTCTATAGATGGCAATTTTCCTGATAGTTGTGGGCCAAAGCCATATCACTTCTTTTCTGAGCCTAACAATATGTAGCCATGATGATGAAATGGTTTTCATCAAATCATACAAATGAAAGATTTTGGTAGGTCCATGCTATGTACCAGGAACTCTGTTAGGTATGACACATGCCTCCGTGGGTTATGTGAGAATGGAGTTATGATGTACGGCCAGATGACTATTAAAATGAAATCAGTTTTCTGGTTCTTGAACTTGTCAACCTCAGCAACTATTATTAAATTTAGAGATGCTCATATGAAAGCCTCTAAATAATGCACAGCCAGTGTGTCCAGATCACCAAGCCCCTTTACCCTGTCTTCCATCAATCTGCTGCATTCATTAGAAATGGAATAAGTACAAAGGTGACACTAGGCACCCTGGATGTCTTTGCGTGTCTGGTGTACACTTTGCGTGACTGGTGTATCCTGAAGGGGAAGACAGGGAGTCCAAGTCTCTTAAAGCATGTGGAAAGCAGTTTCTCTACATTAAAGCCCAATGAGTTCCTGTGTTGATCCATCTGCAAAGAAGGAGGAAGTTAATGCGAAACTGCCTAGGTATTGGTGTCACATGCAGAACTGAGGTTCTGAAACCCAGTGTGGTGGCACCCACTCAAAATCCTGAAACGGGGAAGCCTGAGGCAGAAGAATGACAAATATCATGGGAATCTGAGCCACATAGTGAATCTCTGTCTCAAAAGCAACCGGAAGGAAAACTAAGCTTCTGGGGCCTCCCGATGGGAATGGAGATTTGATAAAAATATAAAACAAAACAAAACAAATTATCGCATAGAGAATTCATTGGAGGCTGAAAGATGGAGGCCTAGAGGGTTTGCACAGATATTTTCATCCAGCTCTCACAACACCCTAAAGCTCAGGATGTTCAGGTACATTGTCCAAGGTCACGAAGCTAGTTGTAAGTAATGTGACCCATCAAATCCTCTATTTTCCTGCACCATGACACACTGCTGGGCCTTTATCCATGAGTTACTGAGTCCACATCAGAGTTTAATGAGAATAGGTATTTAAATTGTTAAACAGATTCTTTACCATTCTACCAAAAGAGAAGTACCTCAAAATCCACCCTAAAAGCAAACCGCAGAACAATCAAGTTAGGACAAACATAATCAAAACTGGAAGTTTCTCCCAGCTTCTGGAAATGAATGTTAAGTCATGCATTTCATGGAAATGAATGTTAAGTCATGCATTTCATTATCAGAGGTACTCAGCTTTTATGTCAACTGCCTATACCTGGAAACATTGTCTGCCTGGAAACCCAGTGGCTATGCCAGTCTGAGAATCAGGTTGGCAATCTTCACTCTACATCTGACCTCCATTACAATTCCTCCCGTCTCATCCCCAGCCCTAGAGCAGATGACATACAGTAGACTGACTTCCTGTTCTCCGTTCCCTGGGGATTGCACCAAACACTGCAGCCGAAACAGCTTTCCTCTCTTCCCAAAAGCCTGACTCTTGCTCCAGAACATGCAGACTATGTTCCTCTCTGACCTGATGTAGCAGGATTGAGAGTGCCTAACAGGAACACAGGGTAAAATTTTCAGTCAACGACAAAGCCTGTGCCAAATTTCTGACATCTCTTGAGATTTAAGGGTCTCCACAATACTGTCCAGTCTCTCACACTTGCCCCTCGGAACTTAATGAATACTTATGAGTTTGACATGTTATTTTGTGAGACAAGATTTTACTATGTAGACCAGGCTGCCCTTTTAAACCCACAGTTATCCGCTTGTCTTTGGCTTGCCATCATATATGAGAACTTCTCAATCCCCAAATCAATCACTACTGTTGAATTAAGTGGTACTTCCCTTCCAGAGCTCTGAGCACTTTGCCATTTCCTTTGCTCTGGAAACTGGTAAGACAAAAGGCCTTAAATTGGACAGTGAGACAGCTGGCAAATTATGAGACATGCTATACATGTAAAACCATTGGCAAAATCAAATTCTCAAAAAGCAAATGGAAAGACATGTCTGCACACCACATCTTCATACTGGACTTGAGAACAGCAGCTGAGCCTTGGGATTACTGCTATCCAGGACTGGACCAAGCGTAAATCAGCAGTGCCCTCCAAGTTGACATCAAATGGTTTATTAAAATCCAGAGTACATTTTTCAGTCCTTAACTTCAAGTCCTTTGGGTGGCGTCTGACATTGAGATGCATACATCATTCTTTGATGCTCTTCTATCCTTGAGTTTCCTGGCCATATATTATCCTAGTAACCTTGCTAGCTTTCATCATTATTACCTCTTTTATTACCATATTTCCATTCCCTGGCTTCTAGTGGTAGAAGGTATCAAAGGTTTTTGTTAACTCTTTTTGTCTTCTCCATACCTTTCTCTCCAGACCAGTACTATCTGATATAATACTCTGGGATTCAAGGACTATTCTGCACCTTTACTATACAATATGATAACTACTTGTTCTACGTGGTCATCGAGTAATGAAGCGTGGGTAGTGTGACTGAAGAACTGCATTTTCAAATTGATTTAATTGCACTTAATTGAAATTTCATTAGCTATATTTAGCTAGTGCCTACTTTCTGGATAATAGAACCGTAGAAATCTGCATGTGGTAGTATTATTTCATAGTAAAACTTTAGGCAGCACCTCCACCAGTATGACTTCTCGGTGTCCTTTGATTTGTTACCAAGTCTCCAAGGTCATTTTGTTTAACCAATATTCAATTACATGGGGAAGGATCCCATAGTTCTCCACCAGTTACATCTATATTTATAAGCCTAGCCCATACAAGTAAAACATGTTACAACAAATGTTGGTCAAAGACAGTTGATTTTCAAATCCGTCTTTTTTGTGAGAGCTTGTTGGATAGTAGAAAAAATGAGCAATTGAGAGAAAATTCTATGCTCTTCACATCGATTCTATTCCTTTATTAAATTTAGGATGTAAAGAGATTGGATTCTGGTGTTTGGGAAAGCTGCAGAGTGTTGTGGCTTAGATATCCGTATCAGTGGTCAAACTAGTTAGGCCTGAAGTCCAACCCTATCACTTAACGAGCTACTCAACATGGACAAAGGCGGACTAGCCTTAAGCCTGACTTTTCTACAGCAGAAAATGAACACGCTAGTAGTATTTACCTGACAGGCTTTTGTGCAGATTAAATGAAATCATGCCCCAAAATGCACCCAGTGCAACATCTAGCATACAATGATGTTAAAAGTAGTAATATCTAAGTCTATCTAAGTTCAGTAAATCTGGTTTGGACATGCCATCTACTGTGAAGTTGAGGGACTTTGGGGCTGAGGATTCAAACGAGGAATTCTTAAAGAAGGCCCCAGCCTCAGAAACATTTAAGTAGCAGAACTCCTGAGTAGGCTGAGTGTAACAAGCACCCATGCTTGCAGCATAGGGAGGGCAACATGATACTCGAAACACAAGGGAAATACTGGTAGTCCTGTAGCTTAATTGCTCCAAATAACCATCTCCTTGCTCTACAAAAGGAACCCTTGTTGGCTATGCGTCTAGCTTATGATGGGCCTTTAAGAAACCCTTTCCACCATTGGAGAGCCTGGAACAGGCTTGGAATAACAGCAGAGGTGCTTAGACAACATGTTAGCTTTAAGCCTGAGCCACTGAACTCCGTGCAGAGCTTCCTGATGAAAATGTGTAGAACCAGCTTTCACAAACTCTGTATGAATAAAATCAAGATCAGGATGATGAAATTTCTAATTACACATGCAAATTTTTACTAACACTAGGCCACTTAACAGGAATGAATCTGCTTCCGGCAGGGGTTGTTAAACTGTATCCTTCAAACCTAGTCCATTGACTTCTGCTTTAGAACAGCAACAAGAACAATTTTCATTTATTTGTTCATTTAATATATATATATGGTGTGTGTGTGTGTGTGTGTGTGTGTGTGTGTGTGTGTAGAGTACAGGATAACATAATAATAATCTTCTTCAATTCCTCTTGCACCTTTTTTTTTTTTTTTAAATAGCGTCTCGCTGAACCCGGAGCTTGCCACTGCAGCTAGACCAGCTGCCAACAGCTCAAAGATGTCTATCTCATGGCACATGCAAATTAGATGAGATTTAAAATTCGGAGTCCCTAAGTACAGTTTTATCAGAACACAGTCATATCCAATTTTTTTTTAATATAGTCAGTGGTAAGTACAGTAGTAAATTTGCTAGCTAGAATTAAAGCTGCAAAGCCTAAAGTATGTATTATCTAGATCCTCACAGAAAGGGTTTATCAGTCTCTTTTATTGTGTTCTTTTGTGAAATGCAACTATTACCTAAGCCAGTATTCTAAGACCTCTGTAGAGATTCCAATAGGAATATGTATACATGCATGCATGCATCTATCTATCTATCTATCTATCTATCTATCTATCTATCTATCTATCATGTGTCTCATTTGTCTATTTGTACCCTTTAGAATACTTGAAAGGCTGAAGTTGTTTATCAGCTGTAGGAGTCCTCTGGTGGAGTTTTTTGGGTCACTTAAGTATACTATCATATCATCTGCAAATAATGATAGTTTGACTTCTTCCTTTCCAATTTGTATCCCTTTGACTCTTCCTTATGTTGTCGAATTGCTCTTCAGCTGAGACTTGAGGTGGAGTTCTAGCTACACTCTCTTGCCCTGTGGAATACCCTTACCTACCATGATGGACTGCATCAACTTAAAGTGAAAGCCTAAATAAACCTTTCCTTAAGCTTTTTCTTGTCAGTTCTTTGGTTTCAACATCATGAGAAGTAACTAAGACACTGTCTCATAGAGCCCAGAGGCTGAGAACTTCAACAGTCATTTATCTGCTGACCAGAAAACCTTGGAGAGCACAGAGAACCCTCTGAGGAGCAATGCCAAGTTCCCTGATGACACAGTTTCAGTGCAAACTCGTTTCCCTTTGCAGTTGCTAGTCACGCTGCTATTACAAGCCAGATAATGCAGCCCTTATTTAGGGTGTTTAAATATCTTTTTGAAATTGCACATAATTTATAATGTCTACAAAGGCATAGCTGAAATGGCTGATGTTTCCTTACACTGGAGCAAATTAAGGTATCTATTTTCTCCAGCAGGTGTGTGAATACTGTAACTCCAGTTAATGCTAATGTTCCAACTGTGCACAAAAAAGGCGAAGTGAATGAGGGAGGTTGTTTCTATTCTAATCTCCTCACAGCCTCCCATTGCCTCAGTCAGCCTACAGCAGTGGCTTCTTTCCCTTCTTAAAACGAACAAAACAATAATAATCACACTATTTCTTTCTTCCAAGATATAAGTATTACATAAGCCCATGTCAGCATTCAGTGATGCGCCTCAAAGCTTAATGTGTATACAAAAGCCCATTTGCGAACTTGTTAAAATTCAAAACTTCTCTCAGGCAGTCTGAGATGAGGCCTCAGCTCCTTCACTTTATGCTGTCAGTCCAGGGACCATGCTGGGAGAACAAGGCTCTGAATGGTACTTCAGTCTCTCACTATTATGATCAGTAAGAATTGGTGTGATTAATGTTAATTTGAGTGGCCTGGAAATTTCTTCTGGACAGTTTTCAGGGAGAAGAACTCCAAGCCACCACTCTAAAATTCTGGGTGCCACAGCAGAAAATTCATCAAAGAAACAAGTCCTGAAGAAGCTTCAGAGGATTTCCAAGCTTGATGCACTATAATGACAAGCGGGAGCTGCAGTCAAAACAGATGTGGCTTTGCATTCTCACCCAGCTATTTACTAACCATAGGAGCTGTGATAAGGAATTTAGCCATTCTGAAATATCAGTTTCCACATCTGTAGAAAGGGAGTGACAGTAGTTGTTTCAGGTCTGTGGTCCAGCACCTTTGAGGCAAAAGAATGAGGACCAGAAGTTTAAAGGTAGTCTCAGCTACAAAACATGTTCAAGTGCAGCCTGGGCTACATGAGATAATAACAACAAAAACACCATAGAAGGTCAATAAGAATTCCAGTACTCACTGAGCCCCTTTCAAAAGCCCTACCATGGCACATCTACTAAAGGTCTTTTCCTTGTCTATCCCTCATCACACTTTCACTTCTTAGCAGCAAGCAGCCTTTCCAACTCTGCATTCTCAGAAAAACACATTACACGTAGCAGCGACTTTGCATATGATCGTGTTTGTGTGAGTCTAGACCAATAGTCTAGAGTCTTTATGGAAATTATAACAAATGACCTGGCATATGTAGGAGTGAACACATTGGCAAGAACCAGGGACATGCCCACAAAGTGGGGGCATTAGGAAACTAGGTTGTGTCTCTTTCCCTGAATGTGATGCTAGAGAAGTAAAACAGTTAAGCCAACTGATCTTTGAACCCTTCGGAGCTAACTGACCTCTTGGCGAGGGCATCTCTGTGTCCTCAATTCTGGAAGGAGCTGGCACTCAGACTGGAACAGGGGATTTTATGTCACCATTTGGTCTCTGTTAGTGACCTTTTGGACTCTGAATTAAATAAATCTAAAATACAGTAAACAAAAGCACATTTTATGCAAATAAACACAATTAGCACATTTCCTTTCTCTTACTGAAATTGTTCTGTAAGTTGATTATATTCAGCTGATAGCCCACTCACTAAATCAGACATCTGCTGCTCATTTATCTCAAAGGAAGCAGTGATCAGTAGGCAGGATTCCCACTCTGCAGATGCTAGTTAAAATTGGTTTTATTGATGTCTCTTGTCTATGTGATCTGGATATTATTTCCAAATCACATTAAGGGTTGCCAGATAAAACAGAAGATGCCCAATTAAACCTGAATTTTAGATGAGCTATGGATCTTCAAACTTTTCTGTCCTCTTCAATGTTTAGGATTAATGCTACTAAGGATTATTTTGTGGTTGTTTCTCTGAAGTTCAAATTTAACTAAGTAGCCTTGAGTTTTGTTTGGTAAGTCTGCAAGTCCTAAACATGATGCTTCTCTGTATGAACAGCTATAGAGGATAACTATCATAACATTTCTTGTTGCCCTTCCAGCTAAAAGGCATATTTGGGCCAGGAATTAAGGGAGTAAATTGACAATACTCTATTCCATCTCTGCAGGATATGAATAAGAAGGAACACAGTGATGATTTTGGAGGAAAAAAGCAGATTTTCTCTCTCTTATTTTTTAAAAGATGTATTCATATTTTAATATAAATGTGATGAGAGATTGCCTGCATGTATGAGTATCACAGGGGTGTAATGCTGGTGGAGGGCAGAAGAGGGTGTCAAATCCCCTGGAACTGGAGCTACAGAGTGTTGGGAACGACCAGGTGGGTGCTGGGAATTGAACTCGAATCCTCTGCAAGAGCAGCAAGTGCTTTTAATTGCTGAGCCATCTCTCCGGCTTCCAGAAAGTTCCTTTTTTTTTCTTTCCCAAAGGAGGGGGATGACAATAACTCTGGAAAGATTTATTTTAGAACATCAAGGTTGGGTTGCAGTTCTGTGGAGGCTGTGGGAACTCACACATTTAACTGTTAATGTGAAAAGCAGAGAATGCCTTTGCTTATGCTGCTGACTGGTTAGCTTTTTAACTGTGGGATTCTAGACAGCATAGACATGTTATGCGTCCTTTAAAGTGAAGTGTTTCAAATACTACCTGGAGGAGTATATAAATATCACTGTGTGAGGCTTTTACAAAAGCAAGACTTAGTGCTCATTTCAGTAGGATATATACCAAAATTGGAACAATACAGAGAAGATTAGCATGGCCCCGGTGCAAATTCCTGGTGTGTTTCATACTTTTTTAAAAATAAAAGCAAGAATTGATGTGACAACCTAAAAAGAATAAACTACTATAGACATGAGTATTGCTAATATGATCATGTCTATTGTTATTTTTATATCTGGAGCAATTTACCTAACAGGAGCTTCTTTCTTTCAGGTACAAAAGAGGAGAAAGCATCTGTTACGAACTTCATTGGCAAGGCTGTACTTATACCACCCCCAACTCTAGCTAATGTTTTAACCAAACAGAAGTTTGGAGCTGTTTACCTTGGTTCTTTATATTGCATATCAGTGCCATAACATTAGGTTCGCCTTCATTTTTCCTCTTTTGGTCTCTGTCCCCCCTTTTCCCTTCTGTCATACCTTATTCTCCCCTCCCCATTTTTTCTTTACCTTAATTTCCTTTCTTTCAATTTTCTCCTTTTCACCTCTATTTTATAGCTTAGGCAGATGTCATATTTGGAATCTTCCCATATCAGCTTCCCTAGTGAAGCGTCATGCACTTACCAACCATGCCAGCATTAACTGGTATTTAACAGCTACATTGGAGGGTACCAAGATGCTTTAGCCCCGCCATTCTAACGCATGGGGTTAATCCTCCAGATCCCATGTAACTCAGAAGGAGAAAAGACTCTATAGTTATCCTTTCACCTGCACTCCTATGCCCTCACATGTGACTGACTGCTCATGCCTATGTGTTATATACATGAGGCACACACAATAATAAAATAAAATAAAATTTTCAAAATGACATTGGGAAGGTTTTGCTAAGTTCAATTATAAATAAGCTGAGGCGTAAAAGCGGATTTTTTGTTTGATTTGCTATTCCAAAGCAGATCCCAATCACTACATTGTGAGTCAGAAACTTGATGCCTCAGACAAATTGATTAACTGTGATTTTAACCAAGCTATATGGAGTCTCTGTGACCTATTTAATGGATCATTACTTTGAAACACTTTAAAATTCATAAACTACTCCAGCTCCACATAGATCTTATGTTAAGCTTGTGTGACCACTCCAATTATTAGATCCCAACTGAATCTAGAAACACATTATTCTTTGAGGCTTTCTGGCAGAACTAAATGTAAAAGTATTTATAGTGGGCTCCAATCACAGCAGCAGAGAATAGTATTTCTGTGTCACCACCTAAAATAGTTGCTTTGTTATTTTAATTTCAAGTTGATACTTTGTCTATATTTTGGCAAAAAATGTCATTTCTAAAAGAAAAAAATACAGATGCGTTGCTACATAGAACAGGTAAATAATAGTTGCCACAGGAAATTAAAAAGAAAGACCCACACAGTAGGATGCAAATCTTCTCACAAAGAGCCATGGACTAAGTCCTTCCATATGTTCTGCACTGTGCAGTGTGGCTGAAATCTGTTCTCATGTACAGGACTGCTCTTCTCACTCAGACAGATGCAGTCCTTGCAAAGAAACCCTGCTCCCACTTGGCTCCTAATAGCCAGAAAAGCAAATACAGACTTCACCGTGGATGAAACTGGTACATTTCCAACAGTTCAGCCAAAGATATATTCTAAAACAGTAAGTGCTAGTAATAAGAGCCCCCAAACCCAAGATCTTTGAACCACTGAGGTTGGATCTTGAGATTCATCTGATGAACAGTTCACAAAGCAGAGATGAACAGACTGTTAGGAGACTCGGGCATTATAACCAAAGTGAATTTTAACTGCATTTATTTGATAGCAGGGTACTTTTATAGTCTCAGTTCTTTGCTCTAAAGCATTGGGAATATCACAATAATTAAATTCTGACTAATTCATTGGAAAATAGATGTCACAGAGGGGTGATATCACAGTTTGAGGACTCATAACACTTAGCAATGACCAAATACCCACATCACCAGATGGTACTCCATGCAAACAAGTACATTTTATTGACTTTCTATAGCTTCTTCTAGGTTCCTTCACCTTTACCTTCACAAGCATGCATAGTAGCAGATTTGGATGATCCAGATTTTGCCTAATTCTTACGCACTGCTGATATGCAAGTTGCATAAATTCTAGAGACATGAGTCTCACACTCGGTCTCAGTATGTTCTGTCCTTTCAGTGTCCCATGCCTTTTCTCAAATTCCTGCCTCTGGTCCTGAATTTCAAGAGGAGAGAATCTAGTGAAAAGAAATAGGTAAGGGTGTTCTTCCTTATTCTACACAGTAACTGAGAAGAGCAGAAACTTAATCAGTAAATTGGTCAAAATGTTGAAAAGGCAGAATAAATCTTGTGATTTAATTTACACTACAAAGGCCCAGTCAAATTATGCCTTTGTAGTACAGAGATCATGATGGTAGGTAATGATGATGATGCTAATGAAGATGCAATGCTTACAAGGTGTTGACTATGTATGAGGAGCTGCTACTCTAGGTTGTCTGTACATATTACCACATTTAATCTTCATGTGACATCACTGGTGTATGATTCCAGTTTACAGAGGAGGTGAGTGAGGCGTAGAAAGTTAGAGCTCTCTGTCCAAAGTTGTACAGCCAGCAAGTCAAAAAGTTCACACTCAGACAAAGAAAACAGGCACTGGCACCAGACTGCTTGCTCTTAGCCATCAAACTAAACTCTTCATGGAACTGAATGAGACATACTTCAAGAATGCAGCAGCACTGAGCTGAAGAGAATGAATGCTGAGTATCCACATTTACATTGAAAGACAAGAAAATAAATATTGAAATTCTTGAAGTTGGGGACCCTTTCTTATTTGCCTCATCAGCTACACAAATTAGCAGAGTTGTTCTTGTGGTGCTAGGGATCGAACTTGGGGCTTTGGATTTGCTAGCCACCACTCTATGAGCCACACAGTCTCCCTTTACTTTTAGATAGAAAGTCTCCCTAATTAGCTACAGTGTACCTTGAGGCTGCTGTGGAGCCCAGATTCATTTGAATTCACGGTGGTTTTCTGCTTCTACCACCTAAATGCTAGGGATAAAGGAAGTGAGCATGTTCCACTCCTGGGTTGTAATTTTAACTTAAGTGATATGAAAATATATATGATATGTGTGTTTCTCTATATTATCTTATTATTGTTTTAAGTTAAAATTATAAATTTTATTTCCTCAGTTTAGTAGAAAACAGACAACTCTCATGAGCTCTAGAGCTACCTATATTCTTTGTGATCTTTAAATGATTTATTACTTCTTAGCAAATTAATCCTTCTAGGAACTAAAACATTCCAACTGGTATACTAAATAAAGATAATAAGTCATAAATAAGAAGGAGCTAGTCTGTCTTAGACATCTTAAATATTTTATTCTTCATTTTCCAAATCAACAATGAGTGATGAATCAGGTGTATTGTGCGAGTGACATTCACCTTAACTAAATTTTCACCTGAATAATACCCTACTTCTAATTCATTAATCCCACAGGTGGCTAACAAGAATTCCTTCCAGATTGGCTCTTGATGATGCACAGAAAACATTCAGCTGCTACTAGTGTTTTATTTTGGTTTTGGCTCCCAAATGGCAATGACAGATCATTCCACAAGATGGCGCTCCTAATTCTTCATATTTGTATTCGTGATAAAAGCATGTATTCTTTCTAACAGCTACTGAAAAACTAGAACCATGATTTCTATTTCAGATTTCATTTTTTTCTGAGTGATCATATTAACATATATTAAACACCTGAAAATATTTTATTTTCTCCCAGGGTATGGGTATATATTAGAGCATGGGTGTATGCCATGCTGTCTATGAGTTAGAATCATTCTCTACTACTGTGGGTACCTATACTAGAAAGACACTCAGCCTTTACATTAAAAAAATAAAGTAGATACTTGTACATATCACTGCAAGCAAGTACAGCTTGAGTATGATGTATAATAGGCCAGCGGAGGTTAGGAGATCTTGGACACATCATCTTATACCTGCCAGGGATGTTTCATTTACATATTTGACATCTCCATACTCAGTTAATCAATACCAACACCAGACCCGAGTGCCTTTACCTTAGGCCATGTATCTCCAAAGTAAGAGATTAAGCTTAATTTATCAAATATCCTGAGGATGAAAGGAATAGCCATTAAATTTATAGTAACATTTACTGAATATTACATACCATAGAGTTTGCTAGGGAGTTTGAAAAATATATTTCATCTAACATTATTAGGAATGTAGGCAGCCAACACAAATGGATTCCATGTTCTTTTTTTCTGTTTTGTTTTGATATATGTCTTTTTTCATTTGTCTGTTTTGATTTTATTTTTTGTTTTTTGTTTGAGATAGAATAATACATTTGGGAAGAATTGAGAGATGGAAAAGTATAAGATCAAATTATATTATATGAAAACATTTCTAAATACAACATAATTTACAAACAGAAAAACTCTTAAGAGATATTTTATAACAGGTACCTAGTAATAGTCTAGTCTAGACAAATTTCAAATACGAAATGACTTTAATCACCATGGCAATATTTTGAAGTTATATATACAAAGAAAGAAAGGATTTGTTAAAGTTCTCTCTGCTAGTAAATAACATAACTGAGAAACATTGCTATGGATATAAAACTCTAGGATCTAAAATCCAATACTACAACTCTATTTCATGAATGCAAAATAAATTAGGAACATGAAAGAAAAAAGTTCTCTAACTTTCTGCTTCTAAACCTGGAACTCTTTCTGAGTTGATATCTTTTCTCCTTCCTTCCCTTTGCTCTTCTCTGTCCTTAGTTATTTTCTTTTAGCTCTACTTAAGACCTCATTCATCTCTCTTCTCGATTGTAGCTTCTTCCTTCATATTTAAAACACAATCCAGATGGAGATGGCAAATTTGCAGTTTGTAGACACTCAGCAGTTTCATGTACTGCTCACTGCTAATTTGAAATAAAACACCAGGAATGTGGCTGGAGAAAGGGATGAGTGATTATAAAAAGAAAGACCTTCCTAGATGATCAGTAACTTCAGCAACTTATCACCACGAACCCAGCAGTATAGAAGTCAATTGACGGAATCTTACATGCAGATAAGAAAGAGAACAGCAAACAGAAATGGTCAGGAAAGTACAAGTGAAATAAAGAAATTAGCAATGAAATCTTGGAATGAACTAAGCATGTCCAACTAAGTAAACTAGGGAAGTTACAAGGTATAAAAAGGGGGGGGGGAGAAGATAATGAACTTGAGACAGGCAGGCAGGCAAAAGTCTAAGAATAAACTGCTCCTTCTCATCAATACTAAATGGAAGCAGTCTCCAGTGGCTACATAAATACTGCAGACTAGCAGTATTCATTCATCCAACTGTTTTCTGTTTGAAAGAAACAAGGATCACAAGGGAATATATCCTGAATATAAAAGAATATATCAAGTATGGAACCCCAATGTAAGCAGGTGTAGTAGGTACATGAGTCACTGCTAATATAAACGTCAACATAAAATTAATCAGAGGAGATAAGAAGGTCACCTGAAGGTCTGGAGAGATGGATCAGAGATTAAGAAGAGGTACTTCTCTTTTAGAGGACCTAAGTTCAGTTCCCAGCACCTACATTAGGAGGGTAACAGTTACCTGTAATTCCAAAGGTAACCAAAAATGTGACCTCCATGAGTGCCTGCACACACAAACACGCGCACACACACACACACACACACACACACACACACACACGCACACAAGTACATATAACTAAAAATAAAATAAATATTTTATTTTTAAAAGTCATATCTTAATAAAGGGAATGGGTAACAATAATGATCAAGGATGAAAAGATCGCTCCATTGGTAAAGACTTGGCTTTGGAACCTACAACCACAAAGCTGGGCATGATTCCTATGACCACCTGGCCAGCTAGGCTAGTCTACATGGTGACTTCCAGGTCAGTAACAGAAGCCATCACAAACACACACAAAGGCAGACAGGACCTGAGGACTGACAACTAAAGCTGTTCTCTTACCAAAGGCATGTAACACACCTTATTCATTCATTAATTCATTCATTGCATTCAACACTTGAATGTGTTTTCTCAGCAACCAAAAGCAAGTTATACAAAAGTAGACCACATTTAAAGCCATAAATTAGGTGTTAATAACTAGAAAAATATCAAATAACATTATATATATCATAATAGAATAAAGTTAGAAACAAACAGCATAATAAACTACATAAACATGTGAAAAATTAGTTCACTTTTGAGTGATCAGTATACTGTTGATGAAAACAAGAAGAAAATATAAACATTCTTAGTATTAAATGAAAATCAAACACCCCTTATTAGAACCTTTGGGGTAGTTAAATGGCAATTTTAATATCTAACTTCAGAGCTACAAGGATTTAAATAATAAATATCAGATAGAGTGTGAATAGATACCTCACAGAGGGATTTTAATGTCATAAAATCAAGAATAAGCCAAATCCCAAATCTGTAAAATAAAATAAATAATCAAGCAAAAACCATCAAGAACCAATTAACAACAATTCTGTTTAGGATGAAGTGAAAAGGAACCCCCAAATTATACTTATGGGAATATGAATTATTATAGGTACTATAAAATAAACTAAAATTAGAAATAGCATTGAATCCAATTATATCACTTTGGGGTATATATCCAAAGGAATAAATGCTACTAAACATTAATGGTGTCCATATTCATTGCTATAGTACTCACAATAGTCAAGACACAGAACTGATTTAGCTATCTGGTAATATATGAGTGAATAATTAAAATGAGGTACACGCAATGAAGCATTCTTCTGTAATGAAGACTGAAATCGTATCATGTGCAGGAAAATATACAGAACTGGGAATTATCATGATAAACTAAATAAGCCAGACTCAGAAAGTCAATGACACATTTTTCCTCTCAAATGTGGAATCTAAGTTAAAACAAAAGTACATGAAAATGGAAGTGTGACTATTTGAGAAAATGATAAGTACCAGAATAAGGAAAGGGGACAAAAAGGGTAGGGCAGTGAACCCATATCATGTAAATATATGAAAATGTCACAATGAAAAAACAGTGTTTTTGTACAATTACTATGTAACAGGCCTCCTGTGCAGATAAACAGGCATAGAAGCACATCTATTCACTCCTCTGCACAAAATACAACCATAAACCATGGAAATATGTCAAGAGGCAACCCAAAAGGCTGCTTACAGCTGCCTATAAAAAGGACTAGAGAAGAGGCATGGTATCTTAGGACTTCTTGCTTCCAACAAATATGGGATACAGGCTCATCATTTCCTAATCCCTTGCTGAACAACTAGCAGGCTAATTTCTTGTTGCAGGATATGACAAACCCTTTGACAATATCAGGTGATCTTGACACAAATGGCAAATCAAGGACTGATTAAGCATCTGGCTCACAATAATCAGTCAAGGGATGTATTCTTTGCCCATCACACCAGGACTTTGATTCTCTAGAAACCTAAAGCACTCTTATAGCACTGGCAGGGACCAGCCACTCTAACACATGGATCTACAATGTCTGTCTCTACAGTTCTCATATACTTCTTCTTTAAGAGACATCAGAAAATCAGATTAAACCAAGCAAGAAGATTCTACCTTCTGCCTGATAAAAGGAACAAACAGACCTGAGATTGCATTCTTCTTCCTGCCAGGTAATGATAGAGTAAATGGGTAGAAGTAATGAGAAAGGCTTTCCTAGGAAAGTTATTGTTAAGCCAGGCGTGGTGGCGCATGCCTGTAATCCCAGCACTTGGGAGACAGAGGCAGGCAGATTTCTGAGTTCGAGGCCAGCCTGGTCTACAGAGTGAGTTCCAGAACAGCCAGGGCTACACAGAGAAACCCTGTCTCGAAAACCAAAACAAACAAACAAACAAAAAAACCCTAAAACAAAGGAAAGTTATGGTTAGGTATTTGCCTTCAAAAATCCCTCCTTCACCCATAAGTATAATTAGATAGCCTGAAATAATTCATGGGCCAAGCTGACCAAAACAGCACTAATCTAAAATCTAAGATGCCATTGTTCAGGACTTATTTAGGCATCCATGTGGAAAGTCTCATAAAGTCCCAGCCATAGACAAATAACTAGGGCAAAAAATGAGTACTGAGTCTGTGCTAGCTCATCTTTGGGAGGCGCCCCCTAATTGGTTATCTAATACAAAGTAGTCAGCTCTAAAGTAATAATAACAAAAATGGATTCAGCAGACTGCTTGTATAAATTTATGATCTAGATATAGATATATAACAATAAGTGTTAAAGAAAAGATGGTCATTGAGAGGAAGCTAGGAGAGCATGAGAGGGATTGGAAGGACTAAAGGAAAGGGGGAATGATACAGTTAAATTTTAATTAAAATATATTTTAAAAGAGGGAAGCTATGGAGAAAAACTAAGCTGTAAATAAAATCATAATCCACTAAGTAGGACAGCATCATCATACCCTATCTTTGCTTATTCAATTTCTACTCAAGGAAAGAGATTTCAATAGAACTCTACACTATGAATATATTAATAAAAATACATAGGACATATTTCAAAATATTCAACTGTCGTACAAAAAAGCTAGAGAATTTTAAGATGAAGTAATTGGTATTTGGGGATGTTAATGCTGCATTAATTTAGCAGTATCTGCAAGGATTTTAAGCCACCCATTATAAAAACATTTAGTAGCATTTATTTATCCTCTTGACACAAATGAAACTATAGTAAAATTTCAGAGAATTAGAAGCTTAAAAAAAAGAACCCAATGGGAATCCTAGAAATGCATGCTATGATATTGTAAATCAAATATTAATAATACAGAAGAGATTACATAGAGTGGCAGCAGTAAACATGAGAAAAGAATCAAATGTAAAAAGCTGAACAGAAACTATAAAAAAAGAAGAACCAAACCAATATAAGACTGAATTTTGAAATCATAGCAACCTTAAAAGATGATGAGGAAAATGGGCTGAAAATTTTGTGTGGAAATAAGTGTATGCTCCTCAAATTTGATTAAAATTATACCTCCTACATATTCCGGAAGCTAACTCTGAATGGGATAAACCCAAAGAAATCATCGGTGACACATAAAACAATTAAAATTCTGAAAAAAAAGACAAAAAATAAATCTTACAAGGAGCTGGAGAGATACCACACATTACTCATAAAGGAACATCAATTTGAATGACAGTGGATTACTCATCTGAAACCATGGAGACCAGAAAGAAGCAGAAAAGTATTCCTCAAATACTGAATTTTAAAAGTTGTTGGGGTTTTTTTTTTTTGTTAGTTTGTTTCTTATGAAAGACCATATGAAGAAAATGGCTAGAGACTTGAAAAAAATTCTTGCAAACTCTGAATCTGTCCATTATTCTACTTGGGAATCTAGACTGCTTAGAGAAGCTTCTACAATAGTGGGCTTCCATAGAAAAATAAAAAGTTAAATCTTTACAGGTTATTGCCATTGTTCTTGGTTATAGTACAGAAGTGGGCAGTTAGACCCTATTGCTGAAGGTAACACATACTTGAGACTAGAGCATGGAGAGACCAAGCCGTTATTCACCCCTACTGGCTAGCTTAGCTAGTGCTAGATATGTGGTGCATCATCAGATAAGTTCCTTATTGCAGCGGACATTAATTAACACAGAGAACCACAAATGGCCATACTGCAAGCAGCAAGATACTACAGAATATTCAGCCTCAAGTGAAGCATCTTTAGCAGCCCGCTCACTGCAAAGCTCAGGGGTCTTTGTGGAAGAGAGAGGGAAAGATAGTAAGAGCCAGAAATTGTGGATACATTCAAAGAAACAGTGCTTTCCAGAAGTAACAGGGCTGGACATACAAACTCACAGGGATTGTGACAGCATGCAAATGGACTGTCAAGTCAGGTTCAAGTCAGTCAAAATCTCAGCATGGAGAAGGGAAAGGTGACCGCATAGTCACACTCATAGTTGAGGAGCTAATGGCTTTAGCTGCTAGAAGGAGAGTAAATTGTCTTTAATGATGTGACCCTGGTAGGTCAATTATACCTTAGGACAGGTTCCACAGGAACTCAAACTGTTCTTGATGGATTTAAAAATAACAGAAAAATATGTTATAATGTTAGGCTGGTACAGATGTAGGAGGGGATCTAGGGAAGGTAAATATAACCAAAATACCTTCTATGAAAGTTTCAAAGAATTGATAAAAACATCTTAAAAGAAACACAAAAGGCACGTAAATGCTAGAAGATTGTTAAAGTTCAAAAATAAAAATCACATTGTCCAGCTTAAAAACATACAACAGACCCAAGTAAATACTATGTCAAAGATAATATGTGGATGCCAAGTAATGATTTGGAACAAATGGCATTAGCTATCTGGAAAAACAAACAAACAAACAAACAAACAAACAAGAAACAAAAAATAACCATGGCAAGTTAGCACTACAAAGTTCTGGAGACAGCTAGAATTCATGATACCAGAAAGAATTGTCAATGAATTAGCATATAAGCAAGGAAAATACTCAGAAATGCATATGCGTGCACAAAGGGAAATGTAGGTGGTACTGTAGAACTTCAGGTAGAATTGATGTTCTCTGTAAATATCACTATCCAAATTGTCTTGTGTAATTATCAGATGTTACAATTGGGGGACTCTAGGGAAGTTATGCAATGAGTTTCTAGATACTGTTTCTGATAATTATCTCAATAGCGAGTGCAATTTAAAAAACATACTTGTCACTCAGCTGAAGTAAAGTAAAACAACCCTTCATGTTTTTATATAGCTATGCCCACTACTGCCTTTTAAAGTCTTCTAATACAGACAAACCACTGAAAGTCTTCTAACTTGCTACCTGGATTTTATCATCATTTAATCAATTCTCACATTTGCAAATGTCAACAATGAACTTGTGCCCAGTGTTAAAGCTTACTATCTTTATTTTATTTGGGCAACTTGGTTTCTTTCCCATTCCACTGAGCAATCTGCAATCCCATGTTTGGACTTCCGTTTATCTACTTGTCTACATTTCCCCCTTCCTACCACATCATTCTAGCAATTGCCCCATTTTATCTGACTATATATCTCCATTTAGAACTTAGTTCTTGGGTCCTATGTCAATTTTTTTCTCTGTAGAACCATCTTCAAGAACCAATAGGTATGTCCAACGTATAAACAGTCTTGTGCCACCCCACTTCTCCATTGATACTTCTCCTGCACAACAAAATCTGTTTTACTAGGCAATAGCCATTATTTTCAGTCTACTTTTTTATAAACTGAGCTCGCTCTGAACTATTTTCCGTCTCCTGGTCTCTAGAGATTAGAATTCTGTGGAAGTCATTAAATCCCATGCAGTCAAATGATTAGATACTTATATTTTTAAACTTCCTTTTCTTTAGCTCACAGAAGAACATACTATGAACAGTTATCCCATCTTTGATATAATCTACTCTTTCCTTGTTTTTTTTGAACACTATTACACTTACATGTATTCCTATCTCACTGGCATTTTCATCTCAGTCTGTTTTACAGTATTCCTTTTGTTCCTTTCACATAACGTGAATCAAGTGAACAGTTTGAGATATATGTGCTATATCTCTATTCACACTTCCACTAACTAGTTCCATTGACTACCTGACACCTCCACATAGATTGCTAATAAGCAATTCAGAGTGCAAGGCAAAATGATCTCACAAAGTTTGAAACCAGCTTGGTCTATATATAATATTAGAGACTAGGGAAAACTGTGCAGTAAGACACCCAGTTCCAAAAAAGTAAGAGAAAAAAGAATAAATAAATGAACAAAGAGGCCATAGTTGCTCTTTCTAGGGTATGTGTTACTCAGCTTGCTCTACCAGAACTTCCTGTTCAGAGTTTGATTTCCAGATTTCTCTCATCTACAGTACCTGCTTCTAGCAGAGATTTTTGGTAGTGTTGTTTTTTTTTTTTTCGTTTATTTGTTTTTAATGTACCTCTAAGATTCCTTTAAGGCTCTCCTACCTATCCCTGCTCTTGACTTATTGATGTCTTATACCTACCCAGCGCCACCATAACTCACCACCTAGGCCAGGGAGCAGCAATGAGCAAACAGCATGCATCTGAAATCTTTCAGGAATGTAGTCCAGCTAAGTATCTCTGAGGAGCTGTGTGAACTGGTGGAAGCCAGACAGTTCGTTAACATTTCATTACCTACTTCTAGTTTGTAACTATAAAGCCTGAGTTCTACAAGCACTACATTGAAGATAGGAAATAACAATAGTTAATTTATTTTTTTCCTTTGAAAAGCCTGTCCAGTAAACCAATGCTTTCATCTGTCTTTAGAGAAACAGAGAAATCTTAAGTTCCCGAATGAAACTGCCAATATCAGCCCACTTAATAGTTTACAATTGCTCTAATTTTAGATTAATTTCTCTACCATTTTGGTTCTTGTCTGACTTTTCAAAGACATGATTTCTCCTCATTATCTACACTACGAAAATATCTGAAAAGAAATGAAATGAGGAACGATTAATTGATATTAGAATTAGCCTTTAATCAGGCAGATGGGGCTGTGGAAATTTCAAGGAACCCTTGGTCTTTGTAGCCCAGATCTTCTTGCAGAGAGAAAGGATGGAGCTTCCTGAAACAGACCTCGGGCATCTTAATCTATTATGGCTGCTGCTACAGCTTCTCATAGGTTGAGTGGCTCAAGCAACACATATTTATTTTTCACAGTGGAGATGGTAGAAGTTCAAAACCATGGGGCTTGCATACTCAGGTTCTTCTAGGTTGCATAAAGCCCATTTATTTTCACAGGGTAGAAAATGAACCAAGGAGAGGCTGCCTGTGGATCTTCATACTCGCTGTTCTCTCAGACAAAACCTCAGGCCACCAGTAGCACAGCATGCCAGCGGCAGTCCCCCAGCTCCAGTTCATGCCTCCTGTGGATCCCACAGATTATATCCACCTGGCCTTCCCTTCCTCCAGCCTCCACAGCACCAAGCATCCTGCCCCATATGCACAAACCAGCAGAGCAGGCTAGTAAAACAACACATTCCCAAACACTCTCCAAAAATCCAGAAGGAGACAAACCAAAGAACAAAAACCAAAACAACAACAACAACAACAACAACAACAACAATAACAACAACAACAACAACAACAACACAGTAAATGCAAACCCAGAAATCAGCACCTAGAACCAAGACACCTAGACACATAGACACCAATGTAAGAACGCAATCAATAGCAGGCAGGGAAATGACTCTACCAGTGTCCACCTATCTACCACAGCAGGTCCTGAATATTCCAAGATAGCTGAACTCCAAGAAAAAGATCTTAAAACCAGCTATACAAATATGATAGAGGTCCTTAAAAAGGAAATTAATATATCCTTCAAAGAAATCTAGAAAAACACAAATAACAGGAGGAAATAAATATATCACTCAAAGAAAGCCAAGAGAAACAAACAGTGAAAGGAAATGAATAAAATCCGAGAATGAAATCAGAAGATTGGTGTCTTTAGTCATCATAATGACTTCCTCTGGCTGGAGGTGAGAGCAGGTGAAGAGACTCCCAGTCAGACATTATGTGGAGAGTCTGAACTGTATGTCTCCACTGGTCCTCTCCTATTGGAGCTCAGGGAACCCCTTGAAACAGGAGGAAGGAGTTAGAAAGGATGGAAGACACCAGGAGAATATGGTCCACTGAATCAACTAGGCAGGGTTCATTGGGTTCACAGAGGCTGGAACAGCAAGCACAGAGTCTGAACCAGGTCCTCTGTGTATGCTATGGCTGTTACTTTGGTGGTTTGGTGCAACTCTAAACAGGGGGAGCAGGGGTATCTCTGATTCTTTTGCCTGCTCTTGGAACTTGGTTCCTCCTACAAGATTGCCTCGAGGGCATTTGTCTTATTGTATCCTTTTTTTCATACTTGTTATCTTTGGAGGCCTGCTATTTTTTTATAGAACAGAGTAAGAGTGCATCTAGTGAAAATTTTATGTGGGTGGAGATGTGTAGGGAGGGGAAACTGTGGTCAGGATACAATGTGTGAGAGAAAAATATGTATTTTCAATAAGCAAGAATATAGCAGAAAATCATTAGCATTCTCTCTCTCTCTCTCTCTCTCTCTCTCTCTCTCTCTGTGTGTGTGTGTGTGTGTGTGTGTGTGTGTGTGTGTGTGTCTTGAGGGCATTTGTCTTTTCTTTTTGTATCCTGTTTTTTTTTCATATTTGATTGTTGTATTTTGGAGGGAGAGTGCATGTTGTATTTTCAATAAAAAAAGGAAGAAAGAAAGAAAGAAAGAAAGAAAGAAAGAAAGAAGGAAAGAGAAAGAAAGACAGAAAGAAAGAAAGAAAGAAAGAAAGAAAGAAAGAAAAGGGGGGAGAGAAGAAGAGAAAGGGAGAAAGAGGGAGAGAGAGAGAGAGAGAGAGAGAGAGAGAGAGAGAGAGATCATGTACCTCTTCTCAGAATGTAACTGTGATATCAGGAGTCTTCCACCTGCACAGAATAACTACTTCCCAACAGCCCAACTTCTAATACCATTACATAAGGACTGGGATTTCAAGATATGATTTGCAGGCATATGAAAACACTAGACCCTTGGCTCTGGGGAAAATCAGAATGAGTTGATTAGTGACTAACTGAAGAAAAGGCCTAGTGACTCTATGCTCTGTCCTTCTACATCCCTTATCCATGGTCTTGGAACTGTTGCCAAGATAGGGCAAGAACTTAAGAAAAAAACTTTTTGTCCTCAGCTTATATTTTTGATGTTTGCCAATTTCTATGACTTTGAGCTCTGGCATTGGTAAAATTTCCCCTTATAATACTCAAAAATGTAGCTGAAGGACTGGTAAGATGGCTCAGTGGGTAGAGGCAGTTGCTGCCAAGTCAAAAGATCCAAGGTCAATTCCCAGAACCCACATGGTATAGAGAAGTGACCCCTAGAGTTTGTCCTTTGACTTCCACATGCAAGACTTTGCAAGCATACTAAATGAAGACATTGATGAAATTAAAAAAGAAACCATGGGTGTAGCTAAAGCATTTTTCTGGTGAGCCTCCTTTGACTCTGCCAAGGGACTCTCTTAGCCTAACTTCCTATCAACTCCACACGTAAGCTGTGAGCTATCATAATAACATCAGTTTACCTATGAAAGCTGCCTGTTCTGCATATTTTTATTGCGAGAATATGGAGTGAGGCTGATTGTTTTGAAAGTGTAGTTATTCTTCAGAATTTGCAGGGTTTAGTTGCAAGATGACTCATAGATGTGAGACTATACTTATGCTATACTCTCATGGATAAGGTGTGGTGTTCATCTATAATCTCAACACATCTACTCTTCTACTTTAAATTCTTTCTAGCGCACTTATAGTATTTAATAAATAGTGAAAACTACATATAAGAAAAAGATTTCTGTGTTAAACATAAATGCCCAAATGCTCAAAATGTTTCATATATATGTAAGCAAGGAGGTTCATAAGCATTTGGTCAGAAATTTGAAATGCAATTAAAAGGGCTCATTTGTTAGCTACATACATGTCTCTATTTGTCTCCAGGGCATATTTAGAATTTGTAAATTTTGACAGACAAGGCAATAGCTTGGAGGTTTGGCTGTGGTATTGAAATGTTCTCTGTATTTAAAATCTTGGGTCTTTAAAACTCAATTCACTACTAGATTCTTCATCTCTTTCAAAATTCATTCAATGTATATATTTTTGCCCCTACTGGATCCCATGGAAATATTTGGGAAGCTGTGGAAAGTGACCATGATTTGACTAGTGTTATTAAGTGGCAAAATTCCACTTGTGCTGCTAGCTTCTCAGAATAATATACTTTAAACTTTGGTAGTCGAACTTAGTTACAAGAGGACAAAGATATATCTCTGTATTGCTCATGCCCATCGTACATAAGAACATACCTGTCTCGGAATAAGAACCCTGTAAAATTATCTAGCAATAACAATATTCAATATGCACTCTTGCTACCAACTATAATTTCTTTATATTTTTATCATTAAATTTTAACATATATGTGAGTGACAAGCTGTTCTGTATATTATTCAGCTCACAAAAAAAGATTTGGGTATTTCTTTCCTTGTTCCAAATTAGCTGCAAAGCAGGCGACAAAGGTAGGCACTAAACCCATGTTTTGGTCTTTTGTCCGTTTCCCATGATCCTCAAACAAAAGCGAATTCTCCCTCATTTCAATATGAGATTCAGGTAAATTGCCAAACAGGTCAAATCACCAGGATATACAGGAGTAACCTTTAACCCAGTTCTGTCACAATCCTGAATCTTTGCTCTGCTTAATACTACTGCTTCAGTGAGCAAATGGATCTGGGATGATTTGCAGCTAATTCCATCAGGTATTAGGAGAGCCCAGGGACTTAGAGACATAATGGAAGAGAGATGATATTTTTAAAAGTAAGAGAGAAGCCATGATCTTATCTTCATACCCCTCCTGCCCAAATTGGTCCTTGAATTACCAGATTTTCTGTCAGTAATAGTAAAATAGAGTTTTAAGTTCCCTGTAATGGGTACAATGGTGAATACTTCAAGTATTTTTTTCTGGAATAGTCCACAAAACCTTTGAATGTGGTGATATTTAGGAAAGCAGACTTTGTAAATAATACTAATGGTATTGAAATGAGATTATCACAGATTATCTGAGTGTCATTAAATTTAATAGCAAATGTTCTTCGAAAGGCAGTAAAACTTTTGAGATAACATAGAAGATAGTGACCATGAAATGATATGAACACAGAAAGAGATGGGAGAGTTGTATCCAACAGCCAAGAAAGAACCAGCAGTGTCTAGAGTCCTTTGACAGGAGAAGAAACAAAGTTTCATACTCGGAGGAAGCTGTATGGCCCAACTGCCAACTACATTTTGGATATGTAGCCCTCAAAGGTTGAAGCAAATAAAATTGTGTTGTTCTGTGCCACAAAGTATGTGGAAATTCTTGGAACAGCCACAGAAAATTAACCTATGCTCTAAGCATGGTTTGAGGCACCTCCATCTCTACACAAACAAATGGATAGTTCAAACTATGTCTCAGTTTGAGTATTTCAATTCCAATTAACTCCATGTGTGGAAATGCCTGTTTCACATACAGGACAAAATTTCACCTTAATTCATTAAAAGCCAAGTGGGTGAGGGCAGTCAGGACCTACTAATGATCTTGTAACTTCAACAACCTCCTGGTATAATATGCATATACTAAATTGCTGATACATATAAAATCTTGGATATTAGCAAAGGAGGAATCAATTTCACATAAGACATATTAGTCTATAAACATAACTACTTTAGTTAGATTTTAGTCAAAGCAAATTACCTTAAACTTTGCCTAAAGTTTCATAATGTATTGAACAGGAGCCCAGGCTTTGGCTTGCAACCTGGATTTGAATTCTGGCCCTGTGCAAGTTTATACTTTATTGAGCTGACAAAACAAGAAATTTCACATAAATATGTGATTGATACAAGTATTTACTAAACTGTAGTTGAGGTCTAACCATATGAGACCTCAAATATAAGCTCTATGATTTTCTCCTCCTGAGTTCATCTGGGAATGAGGGGCAGGCACTCAGTTCTCAAACCTAATATTAGAATCTAAGTGAAACTATCCACTTGTTTGTGTAGGGATGGAGGTGCCTCAAGCCATGCTTAGAGCACAGGTTAATTTCTTGTGGCTTTCCCAAGAAATATCCACATACTTGATGGCTTGTTTATATTCTAGGTGCCACTTTCAAAGTAGAAAAGTGGTGAAATACAGTGTGTTTTCTAATTTTGAAAATAGAAGATTGGCTCTCTATTGCTAACTGTTACAAGGTCTTATTGTAAAAATGACTAGGCTATTTTTCTAGTGATCACAACCAATTTGTTTTGAAACAAGATAAAATTTGGTTAATGCAAGAAACTATGATTTCATACGAATAGGTATTTTTTTAATGCAACATATAGGGCTTGAGAGATGGCTCACCACTGAAGAACACTAGATGCTTTTCCAGAGGACCTGGGTTCTATTCGTGTCACCCACATGGTGGCTCTAAACCATCTGTAAATCTAGTTCCAGAGAGGTCCAAATGCCTTCTCCCAGCCTCTGAGGCTATTACATACATGTAGTACACGGAAGTATATGCTGAAAAAACACCCATACACATAAAATTAAAAACTAAAAGGCAACAGAGCCAGGTATGGTGGCATACACCTATAGTTCCAGCTCCTCAAAATGTTGAGGTATATACCATTAGACCCCATGAGTTCAAGGGTAGCCTTTACAATATAACAAGCCTAGGTCTCACAAAAAATGAAGTCAGCAAAAGCATATAATCTTCCAGCACAGCTAACGAGCTGAGCTGTGGTATGCTAGTGGACGAGGGTATGTAATTTTAGTGACTAGGGTGATGGAATGGTTCAAGGGACATGGCATTAGAAAGGACTGCTTTCTATGAAGTCACATGTCACTTGCATTTTGACATCAAATGACTCAATTCATTTTCATCTGTTATGCTGGGTTCGCAGCCCTTACCTGTGGTCTCAACTGTCAGATTCCCTGTGTTACAGGGAAGATCTGTCAGCATGACAGGTGGTCTTTTTAATTTCTATTGTTCTCTGTCCCTGCATACTGGGAACCTGACAGCCAAGAAAACTCTTGTAACTTCTTATTTAATCACTGGCAACCTCTGAGGGGAAGAAACTGACCTGATGTTTCAAAGGCAATATTTTTATTCTAAAATATCCTCTAGGGATTGAAGAGGTCAGGATAAAGTGAGATTATGTGTGCTTTTAGCAGTCACCATTACTCTCCCTAAGTCATAGGTTACCTCCCTGTTCTGAATGTCAGTTTAGGGCTGGAAGGAAGAAGAAAGGGAGCAAGGGGGAGTGGGAAAGAGGAAGGGAGGCAAGAAAAAGAGAGAAAGGAACTGAGAGAGAAGACAGAGTCATAAATAACTAAAGCCAGGAATAGTACAATGCATGTGTTTGTCCTGAACTAAGGAAGTATTTTTTGACGTTTTGTGCTGTGCCTGACATCGTAGAGCTTCTCTATGGAAGTATACAAGAAGTCAAATGCAGACAATGAAAATGAGCTTTTATTCATTCTATTGGGAGTTCGCTTTACAACTATGAACATAGGGTATATGAAGGGTCAAGTTATTCTCTCAAGAAGCTAAACTGTGGGTGGAATAGAGCCAAATTAATTAACTCCTACATAGGTTTAAGTTATTTATAAACTTGAGAAATAAGCACAGCCTGGATTTCCAAATGCCTGAAGCTAAAACATTTAACTCTTTAATGACTAGCTACAAGTCACTTTAAGCCTTATTTCTAGACTAAAGAAATTTGAGGTTTGCCAGCCAGTTGTGCTTGCCACACATATTGTTCATGTGAGATGATTTGGCAACAACACCTACAATGAATACCATGAAATTGAACCAGAATGAGTACCCAGACTGCAGAGGACTATTGCTTCATGTTTAATGGGGTCCATTTGGAACAAGCATTTTCCTGTATTATCATAGTTGAATATCTTGATAGTTCAGACATAACCTTCTGAATTTCCATTTCTACAGCTTGGCTCAGTTGGACTTAAATGAGCATGACCCACAGAGTCTACTTTAGAGGCCATGCATGGTATCTGAGGCCCCCAAAACTAAGACAGTGCCTGAGTTACCTAAGAATGTCACTCTAGATGTTCTTGTGGTAACTAGAGCCATCACTTTGTCTGTTTTCCCTTACAGGGTTGTCCTAGTTATTAGTCTTTATTGCTGGGAAGAGATTGCATGTCTAAAGCAATTCTTATAAAAGACAATGTTTAATTCAGGACTGGCTTTAATTCAGAGGTTTAGTCCATTATCATCATGGTGGGAAGCATGGCAGTATCCAGGCAGAGATGATGTTGGAGAAGGCGCTAAGAGTGCTACATCATGATCCAAAGGTATCAAAGAAGTGACTAGAATTCCATACTGGATAGAGCTTTAACACAGAGACCTCAAAGACTGCATCCACAGTGACACACTTCCTCCAATAAGGTTACACATCCTAGTAGCTCTATTCCCCATGGGCAAAGCATTCAAACATATGAATCTCCTAGGGCCAAAACTATTCAAACAACCACATTCCACTCCCTGGTCCCCATAGGCTTGTAGCTATAACATAATGCAAAATGCATTTAGTCCAACTTCAAAAGGTTTTATGGTCTATCACAATCTCAACAATGTGTAAAAGCTCAAAGCATCTTCTGAGATTCATGTAATGACTTAACTGTAATCCTCTATATAATCAGAATCAAAGTGTAGATTACATACTTCCAGCATATCATGGCATAGTATATAAATTACCATTTCAAAATGTAGGGAAGGGAGCAAAGTAAGAAAGAAAATACTAGACCAAAGCAAGACTGAATATCAGCTGGTCAAACTACAAACTCTGCATCTCCATGTTTGATGTTGAACTTCTCTTTAGATCCCCAACTCCTTTCATCTTCCTTTACACAACAACAAACTTCTCTCTCTTGGGCTATTTCCACTCTCCGTTAGCAGCTTTCCTTGGCAAGTATCCCATGCTCTGTCATTTCTAACCTTTTGGGATCTCCAAGGCAATCCAAGCTTCACCTTCACAGCTCTGGAACATAGCAGCTTCTGCTGCTGCTGTTCTTCATAATCATCCCATGGTACTGGTAACTCCAAAATGATAGGGTCTCCTACTGCAACTGGGCTGACCTTTCACCAATAACCTCTCAAAGGCTCTCTTCATAGTGCCAAGCTTCAACGTTTTTGCATGACCCTTTCAGTCCTGACACATTCCTGGCCTCAGCAGTTTTCCTTAGCCTCAGAGGGAAATTCCATCCTTGACTCTAAAGTCAGAACCACAGAACCAATTTGCTGAAACTGGTTTCTGGGGCTGGAACATGGTCCCTTTGTCCACTTACATCTTCACTAGCTTTCTCTTTTCAATGAATTACTTCACTACATAAACCTGGCTATTCTGGAACTTACTCTGTAGACCATGTTGGCCTTGAACTCAGAGATCTTCATGACTGTCTCCTGAGTACTAGACTTAAGCTTTTCTTCCTTTTCACATTAGAACTTTATAAGCATGGACACTATACCTCAAGATCTGGATTAAAAGTTTTTGGGTTGATCTGGATCAAAACTGTGCATCATCCAACCTCAAGATCTGTATCAAAAGCCTCAAAGTCCAGATCACAGGCATGCCTCCATTTCTGGATTATAGTTCATTCCAAATATAGTCTAATTGACAACTGAGAACAGCCATCACAATCTATCCCTTGTCAACTTGACACAATATCATATCTCCTTATCTCCAAGTGAAAATAACAAGGTCATAATAAAGCCCACCATGATATAACTATCCCTCTTACAACTGAAAAACCATACATTTTACATTTTTTCATCCCACTTCAAGATTCAAAGTTAGCAAGGATATATTCGCCTGCTCTGTGTCATAACTTAGAGTATGTCTGTTCATTGGTGTACTGTATTGAAAACATTATGCTGACTTGCTCAAGAGAACAGGAGGTAGCAACTACTTAAAGCTCATTGATATTACATATGCACATCAGAGGATGTAAAATAAATCCAAAAATATTAAAGGATCTTCTACCTCAGTGAAACTCTTAGGAGTCCAATGGTGTGAGACAGGCATAGTTCCTTCTAAAGTGAAGGATAAATTATTCCACCTGGCCCCTCCCACCACCAAGTGGGCCTATTTGTATTCCTCACATTCCTCACTTGGGTGTGTTACTATGGCCCATATACCAAGTGGTCAGAAAACTGCTAGTTTTGTGTGGGGCTAGAAACAGGAGAAGGCTCTTCAACAGGTTCAGGCTACTTTACAGGCTGATCTACAACGTGGAACATATGATCCAGCAGACACATTGACACTTGAGGAGTCAGTGGAAGACAGGGCTGCTTTTTGGAGCCTTGGCAGGCCCCTAAAAGTAAATCACAGAAGATACCTTTGGGATTTTGGAGCAAGATTCTACCATCTTCTTCAGACTACTATCCTTCCTTTAGGAAACAAGTCTTGGCCTGCTATTGGGCTTTAGTGGAAACTACACATTTGACAATGGGAACTGCCCATCATGAGCTGATGATTATTGGGCCCACCAAGTTTTAAAGTAGGATGCACATGGAAGTAATCTATTAAGGAATAGTGGTATATACAAGCAAATGGTATTACAAGCATAAGCAAGCCAGTAAGCAGCACTCTCAATGGCCTCTGCTTAAGCTCCTGTCTCCAGGTTCTACCCCTGCTTGAGTTTCTGTCCTGACTTCTTCCAAGGATGGATTGCAATTTGGAAGTATAAGCTAAATAAACCCTTTCCTTCCCAGTTTTGATTTTTGGTTGTAGTATTTCATCACAACAATAAAACCTTGCAAGGATGATGCTGTGTTGGCCTAGAGACATGGTCACGCAGTCCTCTCTTCCATAACTTCAGATTCAGAAAAATAGCACAAGCACAGAAAAACATTTTTGCAAAACTAGAGCATTGCAGCTACATTTGCTTTCTATGACACGAAGATGGCCTTTGAATCATTGCTGGATGTGGCAGCACAAGTGGTTTGAGACTGAGAAGCAAATTAAAAGCATTAAGAATGAAGTTCATACTCTGAACTATAGCACTCACTTTGGTACAGTGTGTGTTATTTCCATTAGAGTTCAAGGAAGGTGTCAGTCCTCCAGGTGACTGTTCCAAAGAGAGGCACATATTATGGCATTTAGACTTAATATGCATGCACATAATTTTAACATTCTTTTCTATTTACTTAAGACATCCTTACCTCCCAAATGAGAATAAAATGTTGATGTTAAGCAGCAAGTACTCTGCTTCTAATTTATATCTTCTCAAATCCCATTTCCTGAGCTTATTAATACCACTCACATTTCTCTTGCAGACAGTTAAATTGCTTAAATGTTATCATTATGCTTTCTCATTAAATGCTTTCTTCCTTTGTAATAATGCATCCTTCCATCAGTGTTGCCTATCACATCACCTACATCTGAAAAGAGATACAATCACTATTTGCGACCAATATATATTCTGTAAGTGGCATGTTTTATCAAAGTACTTTATCAATAATTATACCATTATTTATATGTATATTGGTCTGTAGATGTTGAAACCACCAGCATACTACATATATCTGAAATCACTTGCCTTACTGGAATCTTCTTGGATCATAAAACTATGATCATGTTTAATTCTACCCATTTCTTGCACTATTCAACCAATTTAGATTCTGTTCATACAAATATGCAGAACCTATTTATAAAAGGCCTCCTGGAATTCAAATCACTAATATATATATAGAAGCAGAAACAGTTCACCTTCAATTTTGTTTTATGCTATATTGTTGTAAATTTTAAACATATGCACTCTTGAATATCAAGAGCAACTTTTGCAATGAAAAATATTCGAACAATTTGGATTGTTTATACTATTATAACTTCATACTTTACTTTTGAACAAATATCCTAATAGTAGCTTAAGAACAAGGCAAATTTCAAAAGTATTATTTGGTATTTGATGATATTATGACTTGAGATTTTTAAAAGATTATAATAATTATTGGTTGTTATCAACCAAATTACAAAAGCCTGCATTTCACCCAGTTGTGAAGTTAGTGTCAGATGTGAAGTTTGATAGGTTTTTAAGGATGCTATATAATAGAAATTTGGAGATAAATAATCTTTTGCATATTTAAGTTTATAAAAATAACCTCAAATCCAATTTTCAAAAGCATCTACATGTAATGGATCTGAAGTAGATAAATATACAAAGTAACATCATATGCCAAGTGTTAGGAAACCCTGCTACTTAAGATCAGAGTCCAGATAGTTCTTCTGAACTCCTTACAAAATGAAGGATTTCCCTTTCTAGCAGGGCTTCCCCTTCTCTGACCATATCTGAGGAGATTGTCTTCCACAGCTTCTACCTAAGGAAGGTCACACAGTCCTTGGCAAACCTATAGGTTTAACCTCATCTTTCTTTCTGGATAAGAACACACCCAGAAAGTACCTGGGATTCCTGGAATGCCTCTCCTTGTAAGTGAGGCATTTCTGGTACTTTAAACTCTGGCCAATGATTTATCTTCACCCTGAAATCACTTTTCCACTCTCCTAGGAGCATATATAGTCTTTGCTCACCCCAAATAAAGTGTATGCCCACAAGCCTCCCTCCCACAAGCTGTCTCACTGAAGATCATTTACAAGAGCTGTTTCACTGAGTGTTGTTTAAAATAGCCTTAACACTAAAATCCTCGGAGAATGCCTTCTCTGATATAGGGCCTATGCCCTGCCCAGTGACAGTGACAGTTGGCCCATTTATCAGTATTAGGCACAAATTCCATCTTCTGAGCTTCTGAACAGCAAAGCACACTCTCAATAGAGTGAAGTGTCAAAATAAGAAAAAAATATATTTACTTATTGTGGTGGGAATGAGAATAAGAATGACCTCCATGGGCTCATATGTTTGGATGTTTGGTTCCCAGTCGATGTACTATTTGGGAAGGATTAGGAGATGTGGCCTTATTGGAGTAGGTGGGGCCTTGTTAGAAGAGGTGTGTCACTGGCTATGGGCTTTGAGGCTTCAAAAACTCATGCCATGCTCTATTACCTGCTTCTCTCTATCTCCCTGCTGCCTGCGGATCAAGATGTAATTCTCGTCACCATGCCAGCCTGCCTGCCTCCACACTTCCTGATATGATGATAACAGACTGAAAATATAAACAAGCCCTCAATTAAATGTCTTCTTTTATAAGATCCTTTCATCTCAGTGTCTCTTCACAGCCATAGAACAGTAACTAAGACACTAATTTTACATCAAATAGAGGATTATTATTTGGAATAATAATAAAAAGTAAGTAAAAGCTAAACATCAAGGAAACAAATAACCCAATGGAAAAAAATGGGCTTTGGAAATTAACAGAAGTCTTTAATAAATAGAAATGTCTAAGAAATAGAATTTTAAAATATTCTCTAACTTTACCCATCAGAAAAATGCAAGTTAAAACTGTTTGCAATTTCATCTTATTCCAGACAGAATAAGATAAAGAAAACAACAGATGACAACAAATACTGGCACATACTCCTATTCTTTAACAAAACTTTATGCCTTTTCATTCATAAAGCACCATTACTCCTCTCCAGTTTTAGTACTAGAGGAAAGGTAAAATTGTTTTGCCTCCATAGTGAAAGACTATTGGCTCTAAGCCTTAAGTGAATATCTACGACACCTGGATGGAGTTTGACTTTTTGTTCAGCAAGCAGATGTTAATAAATAGGAAGACAGAGGAGTATTCCTTATTGATTTACTGACAAAAATGGTATATATACCTCTCCATATCCAACTTCTTCTAGTCAATTTATTGTTAATTTTGAAGAGTTACTACTTTGTCACAAAAATCTCGTATTTTTCCTGGTTTATAACTTCCTAAATCATAAAATTAAATGTATTCTTATATTTTACTGGAAGCAATAAGAAGAACAATTCTGAAAGAAAAGATTCCAACTTAATGACAAACTAGAAGGCTAATACGTTAAGAATTAGAATATATTAGGAATAGGTTTTAGAAGAGCAAATTTCAAATATATGGCTGGAACTGTTCATGAAGTACAAAACAATTAAATACAGAGTTGGTATACATAAGGGAGTAGTATTTCACCATGCTCTAAACACCTGCCCCTGACACTCAGACGTTGTCCCTGACATTCTCTCCTCTCAGAACTTTGAAGCCCAGAGGTCTAAAGCAGTCTCAAAAGTAAAGTGAAAATCATAGATCAAGAACACCTCTTTAGCAAGGATAAAGAAAGGAAGCCAAGTTCTATTATATAGTCAGGCTTCAAGGGCATATGTTTGGAGCTAGACAACCCTGAGTGACTTGAAAGACTGTGTCACAAGGAAAAGTAAGTAAGAGACACAATCAGATTATGGCAGCTTCCTAGAATAGCAGTCTGGGCTTGTGGTGGTAGTTGCTTCAGCAGAGCCACAGAAGCTGCTGATGACAGCCAGGGTACATTGGAAACTGTATCTGTCAACACTCCTAAGTGTACCATGGATGTTTCTCCCCATGTACTCTGCCACCAATCTATCTGTATCATTCTCCTACAATGTCTTTCGCTGGGAATCTGAGTGGACGTGACTTTAAGACCTAGCATCCTGGTTCAGGCAGAAAGTATCATTCCAAGAGGCAGTGATTATCTCTGGTGCTAGAGAGAGACCACAGAGGGTACAAATGTTTGACATTCTTTGAAAGTCATTCTACTGCCCATATCCTTCAACCACAAGTAAACACTGTGGTGAAACGAGGACATTTCCATCTCCCAGCAAAGTAGAGCAAAGTATAATGTGCCCTCTTAGGAAATTTCAAAGTTAAGACTATCTATAGGAAAGCACAGCCTCACAAGGAATTGAGACAGCATTGCCATTCCATAGCTCTAATTGCTTAGACCATTCCCCTTTCTCTGAGCATAGCCATAGCCTTCAAGCCCTGAAAATGATCTTTGCCTTTTAAGGCTTTAATTTACAAACGTCCATTCTTCCGCCCTTCTCTAAAACTACTCATGTTTATTTCCTGAATACTTCTAGAGTTTTATTGCCTCCCGATTAAACCTAAAGACACATGCCATGTAATATATTGCAATGAAATGCTTAACTCTTGGCCAATACCTAGTAGGAAAGTGTGGCAAATAATCAATAGCTTCAGTATTGAGTTCACATTCAGAAATACATATGTATGTGGGGACACTTCTGTTCCAATATTTAAATGATACTGTAAAATCATTATGTTAATACAAGAACTCTAGGTTTTCTATTATACCTCTACTCTCTCCTGCTTTTGCTCCCAAATTCCCCATCTCAATAACTATTGCCTAATGCCCAGACATTCAACTCTTAATCCCATGCTTCAGTTTTCCCTTTCATATCTCAACTGAATCACAACCTTCACTTCATCTCATTAATTATCTCTACAAAGCATTTCATAATTGCACACTCTTTTCGTCATCTCTAGAGTTGCTCTAGAGTGTGTCAAATCACCATCTTCTTTTTCATCATCATTAGCTTGACAACTTTGTCTTTACTGCTATTCTAGTATAGCAGCCCATTTGTTAATCTTCTTTCTTTGTCTCATATCTTCTCTTCTTTTCATGAAACTCTTTGGTCAAAACAAGTGATAGCTGTCTACCTGTTTCTAGCTGCCTTGTGTTCTGCTTCCTAGAGCACAGATGAGCTTCAGACACCCATTCATGAAGATAGATATGAACCCCAAGTTGCCAATTTTTATCATTAACATCTTTAGATCTTTTAAATCGCTCTTACAACTGATTTCCTAATCTCTTGGCTCATCTACTCCATGTTATTCCTAATTTGTCAATGTTTCCACTACTCTGTTATCTAATATTACAGTAAAAGTGATAGAGGGAATTCTGGCTAGTTTTCCATGTCAGGTTCTTGTTAAAAAGGCTACTAAATACCTGTGAATCACACTTAGCAGAACTTGGGTACTACTAGGGTGATAAAAGAATAGCAAAAGACAGGTGTTCTTCCATATGGGCAGAAGGACTGTCCCTGGGCCCCTTTCTCCTTAAGGGTTTTTATATTGACTGATCTCAGCATGGAACACATAAAGAATCCAGATGCATTTGATTTGAAAGTCAAACAGTAACATGAAAATCAGTGATTCTTAATCTCTTTTACAATGCAAAGGCCACCTATGGCTCTCTCCATCATTATGGATATATTTTATACAATTTCACTTTTCTGTAGGGAACATGTATGCTGCCTGTTTTGAAATAAATGTCAATGATGCCTGCTGGAGATAGAGGATAGTAGGTTAGACTCACATAGGGAGATCCAAAGGTTTCATGATACCTGGGGAAATGGTAGAAGTGCTGCATTGAGTTATTTCATTGTGAGAATAAAATGTGTAGAGAATAGATATGAAATCTGGGGAGTTATGCCCTCTAAAGTCTCTTCCAACATAAAAGACAGCATGATTATATGACTTAAGGTCTATCAAACTTTTCTGATCCTATTAAAAGATATAACTGCATGATGTCTTTGTGATTTCCCAATTTTATTCTTAGGCCTCTGGACTAAAACTACATGTATACATGTTCATTTGCAATAAGGGTTCACAGTTAGTTACACAAATCAACTGGAATATACTTTAGCCTTTGTGGGTCATTTGCTGACTCTGCATGTCTTTTGTCCCTTCTGTTATTATGGTACACAAGTACCAAAGACAGCATTAAAACAAATAGGTGTGATGAAATTCCTATAAAATTTTGATTTATTTAGATCCAGGGGCTGAAAAGATGGTGCAATGATTAGAGTATGTTTCTCATGCAGAGGACAAGATTTTGTATTCTAGAACTCTTACAGTAGCTTACAACCATCCATAGGTGCCAGAAATGAACACTCTACACATACATACACACTTACCTACAGGATAAACATTCACTCATATAAAATAAAATAAATAAATATACAAATGCCTTATTAAAAAGATAGTTGATAGTGGTTTTAGCCTTCGAGTCACAATTTGCTGATTTGTGGCCTATCATATTCACATTCAAAATAAAGGACAGGCCCCAGGTCTTGACATCTGTAAATCTGGCCCAATACATAGAATCTTCAGTAGCTAAGTGGTATATGCTAACGTCCTAGTTTGTTGGGTTCCTTGCACATTTGATAAAAATAAATAGTTATTAATTGTGCTTTGGAGTCTTGTTTTCTTCCTTCAAGTGAAGTATTTTTCTCAAAACTGATTTTAAAACGAGATGGGTATATACTTGATTAATTTGAATTGGAATGCTACATTCATATCAGTAGAACAGGATTTGGGGAACAAAATACTAAATGTCCCACTAGCTCAGATAACTAACTTAGATAAAATTTTTGGGACCTTAGAGATAAACGAGGCTTCTGGTCCCTTTTATTTTGAGGGTTTAATATGTCAATATGATATGGTAAAATATTTCAAGGTGCAGAATTGACACTATGTCCTCTAAATCTTTCATGTATTTAATTTCAGACAATATTATCTGTATTGGCTAATAGCATAGATTCCTCAGAATTAGTTCAGATCTCTGATCTGCTACTTGTGTGTATTACTAAAGGAGAGGTACTTGCTCCTTTTGATCAAATGCACACATATACATACACAAGCATGTGTACACACACACACACAAACACATTATTAATTCCTACCTTGCAAATTAATTGTGAATTCAACAAATTATATAACTGCAAAACATAAATTTATGCAGGTACACAGTCATTTTCAACATATCAGTGTGGCATTACCTATGTGTATGGAAAAGAGTAAGTTAACATTTAAAGTATAGGATTATGGATAGAGTGGTTAATAAATCTTATTTCAAATGCAAACATTCCAATTGATTTAAGAAAATGAGACAGTGAAAAGCAAAAAAAAAAAAAAAAACCAAAAAACAAAAAAAAATCCCATTACAGTACAGCTTTCCAATATAAAATATGTGATTTCCAATATAAAATATTTTCTAACAACAAGAAAAACAACAAGACAATTTGAGTCCTAAAATTAAGTATCTTTCTTAAGCTATTCTTATGACTGTAGAGTCAGGCCTCGGTCTGCCAGAATACTCACTGAACAAGACTTTTAATGACATGAGAATTTCTATACTAATAACAATGTATAATATTCTTAATTTTACCTGTTCCTTATTGCCACTTGCATTCAAAATCCTAAAGGAGAAAATGGTCAACAGGAGGTCCTAGGCACTGAACAAACCTTCTTCTGAAGCTTCTGGAAATGAACACATACTTTCAAATATTGAATATTTATTCTTCATGGTCTCACAAGAAGAGAGGATGTGAAGAAAATATTAAAAGTATGTGATTAAAATAAATTCAAATGTTCCCTTGTTCTCTACAATGACACCAAATGGCAGTTATTGATCTTATAATTCAGCCACTTGCAGTGGCTGAGAGAGTGGATGTATTTTATCCATGGTTATATATCTGGTCAATGGCTGAATTAAAAACCTTAACCACTATAGTAAAGATAGAGGTTGTAGAAGGTGTTAAAATCGTTCAAGAAATAGTTAAAAAGGACAATTTGAAACAACTGTGGAAAATTCACATTTGAAAGATGGCCAGGCTGTGATGTCCTTCTTGTAGGAAAAACTAATCAAGATCATTAAGGTATCTCTCTCCAATAACAAAAAAAGAAAACTCATCCTTTAGCTGTCACAAGGCTGTTAATCTCAAGAGCAAGCAACCTCCTCTTTCTCTTGTCTAGAATAACCCTGCATTTTTGATTACTCTTCAATGCATTTCTTCTCTATAAGCCACATACACCAGACCCTGCCAACCAACTGCCTTCAGTTCTTTTCAGATCTCTGTTTAAAGCTGAAGCTGATCTTTACATCTTGAATAAAAGACTGAGTAGATGAGAAGTGATGTCTTCAGATCAGTGACGTGCTTTTACACAATTGAACAAGGAAGATGGGAGATAGTTCTTTCTATTTGATAAGAAATCATTTAAAATTACTTAGGCCTCCACTGAAAGGTGAATGAATAGTTGCTGAGATTCTGTTTATTGGAGTTAATTACTTTTAAAATGTTACTTGCCCTTTATAAAACCCAGAAAGCTAGACAAATCCATTTCTGAGAATCAGTTGGAACAGAAGGAAACTAAAGGTTGTATGTTTTTATCCCAAATGTAGAACATTCAAGAAATCATGGTTTTATTTTACGATCTTAAAATTCAAAAAGAGAAGAAACTATATACCCTCAGAATTTTATTATAGCCATGGAGTTCTTTTTACTTGGAGAGCCATGTCATGATGTCACAATTGTTGACTGGAATCTTAATAATCAAGCTTTTTTACTATGGATTCAGCTGTACATTAAAATGAACCCAGGCTAATCCTTAGGAATTTAGAGAGGCAAGACAATGAAATAATTACAAAATTACAATATGGTATGCTACAGAGACCATGACAATGCAAATCTACCAGAGTAATGTGGGGATAATGGGATATAGTGGAACCAGAGTGCAATGGAAAGAGGGTAAGCAGAGAGAATAGTCATAGGCATGAAATACATGACTGGGGAAAGCAAGTGCCATAATGTGTTTGAGAAAGGGGTATATTGAGAAGAAATATAAGAAGAAATTTGAGATGCAGTTTAAATATATAAAGCACTGTAACAGGATAGTGCACTAAGTTATTCTGAAATTCTTTGTAAAGAGTGCAACTTAAAGATACTTCCATTTGATTCATCCAATACAGTTAGTCCTGTTATGAGAACTATAAGTAGTACAAATAACACCACATATACAAATATCATTTTGAGCATTTAATAATGGTGCTACATTTTCTTTGGTGACACATTGTTCCTTGAATTGGTAAATACTAATTCAGATGATACTCAAGAAAATTGTCCTGTATCCATAGAATTATAACCGTATAAAAGATCAAAACATTTCATGGATTGTTCATTTATATTCAGGAAATAGGTGAGGCAAAGAACTAAAAAGCACTCGGGCTCTTGAGTTTCTTACCCTGAGCACACATATTTCGAAAGACATCCTATGTAGGAAAATGAGAAGAAGCTAGAAATATAACATAAGGCGGAGTGATTTAGATCAAAGTCACTGAAGGAGTCAGAAAGGAGGAAACCTTCAGTGCATATAGATAAGATTATTAATTGAACATGGGGGCATTATATTCAATTCCTTTGGTGTGAGATATGTGATAGAAGGCACGGACAAGTTTGAAGGTAAAGAAAAGGAAAAATGAAGAGCATTACCCTTACTTTTTTCCACAAAGTTCGAAGATCAATTTGCTACTTAGCCCCAGAAAGAGCCAAGAGTTACATCAGTGACAATGGTGTAAATCATGCACTGTAGAAGATGAGTAAAAAAGACAATAGGATACATAACATCTGTGGACTTCAGGATTCAGGGGAGTTGTCCCTCAGTTGAATTTCTATGGAAATGTCCTCAGGGACACACATCTGGGTGCATTGGTAATGAACATTAGCAATCATAACAGTTAAGAATACATCTGAAGTGGAGCTATGTCAGTGACCTCAGCCACAAAGGGTAAGTTCCAGTGAAAAGTGCCTCATATTCCTTTAAGCAGAGTCTCAGAAACCATGTATTGTTAGTGTGCAGTTCTTAAAAGAAAAAGGATATGCTATAGTTGAAGGTTTCTATGTTAAGTGTCTAATGCACATCCTTTCCTTCACATAAGTTTATGCTCCCACAGGACTGGGAGCAAAATCTCTGCTTCAGTAAGCAGATTTTTGCATATTGCTGGAGGGATTTATAATAAGAATGATATTTGTGATCAACTATGTTCTCCTGTAGTCATTTCCTTTATGAGGTGGCTCATGATTCATTTTTATGCATATAGAATCACTGGTCCAAGAACTTGGAGAAAGCATCTCTCTGAGTAGCATGTCTCTAGGCTCACTGAATAAGACCAATTGAAGGCTGGACCATCATTTTATTTATCTTCTCTTACCTTGCCATTTACTGTAATGCCATCGCTATGAACAAAACAGAAGCAGATTGTGACTGTCTCAAGTTTCATTGAGTATAATATGATTAGTGATACAAACTATTTTCTCATGCCTTTGTTTCAAAGGGAAAAGTAACAGCCTGGTCCTTTACCTTTCTAACCTCTGTGATAAGCATGAACTCTCTAAATAGACTGTTGTGCTTACATAATTATATGAGGGTAATACATACATAGTACCTATAAAGCACACATAGGAATATGGAAGGCATGGGAAGTGAGAAAATAGAAAAGAGGAGGTATAAATATAAGTATATTGCATGGTTGCACAGAAATGTCTATATTTAACTCCTTATTTCATATAATCAAGAAGAATTGTACAATTTCACTTAATATGAAAAATAGCTATGTAAAAAGCAACATGGACTTTCTAAGCTTTTAAATGTAAGTTTAAATGTGGATACCTTCACATTGTACTGGATTAGTGATACAAACTATTTTCTCATGCCTTTGTTTCAAAGGGAAAAGTAACAGCCTGGTCCTTTACCTTTCTAACCTCTGTGATAAGCATGAACTCTCTAAATAGACTGTTGTGCTTACATAATTGCTGGGATCTTACTGACCAGATTCAAGTTCTGCTTCCGCTTATGTCTAAGGTGTTTGATTTGAGGGAAGGTAGCTGTCTTTGGCACCATTTTTTCGTCTTCACAAAGTGAAAAATTACACGCACACACACAAACACACACGCTTGATATTGATTGTAGCATAGGTTCACAGTTAGCTTACAAAGGCCAGCTGATAGTTTCCAGAGGCAGACTAACAATGACATCTACGTTTCCCCCTATTGTATATGGCTTTTGCTATAGTTGCTTTCAACATAGTAGCCAAATTCACATTAGGATTGTATAACTTTTGATGTCTTAAGGACTTTCTAACTCCTTTAGCAATGAAACAATGTGTGGTTAGACAGGGTCAAAGGTAAGGACTTCTCCATGACCAATTATGTTTGTCACAATAATGGCAAGGGTATTCGTGAACAAAGACATGAATGAAAAAGTCTTTGATACACCAAGGTTCTCTCTGACCTTTAATTCTTATAATATTTCTTCCTTTGCTTTGTAATATTTCCTTTGTCATGCAAAGATAGATGTCATATTGATGTTCCATTTCACAGACACTTACTCTTTGCACTTTTACCAGTTGTGGATCTCTGTGTTAAACCACTTTACACTGCTAAAAGAAACTTCTCTGATGAGGGCTGAGATCTAGCTACACTAATCAAAACAGTGTCTTTTGGACATGACAAATCCATTGCTCTCATGAACTCACACTAGCAGTGGCTTCCTATACAAAACTTTCACAATCTCAAGGCAGCAAACATTCTAACATGGATGGCCCTTGAAGCCTTGCCACTGCATGAGGACCTATTGTCAGTCGATTGTTTCTGGGGGAGTCCAATGGCCCTATATCTGTACATAAATGGAAACCACTAATTGAAATTAGTAAGGCATTACAAAAGATAACATGAAGTTGGGAAGAAGTTGTTAGAGGATTTCTAGAGGACTTGGAGAGGAGAATGTATAGTGGATATGATTGGCATGTATTTTACAAATGTATAAGGTTTTCTAATAATGAATAAATGTGTCATATGTGAACAAGAAAGCTGTTGGTTAAAAAGTGATTCATCTTTCGGTTGTAGCTAGCTCAGCTTTATGATCATAAAGATTCATTCTAGAAAACCATTACCTCTGTTCTAGCTCAAATGTTTTGCTGTGTTATTTCCCATAGGACCTTAATGTTATAACTCTTCAGTTTCACAGTGCTTTGCCCAGTGCATTAGGTACCCTGGAGAAACAGTTTGCTATTTCTAGAAACCTCTTAACTCTTTTTAGGCTAAATAAATAACATTAGATAACATGTGTCTCCAATGTACTAATGACACCCATGTGGCCCAGGAGTTGGCACAGTGCTTAAATGCCTAACTCATTTCCTGCAACTCATTTATAATAGTCAGAGAAAATCAATACAAAATAAAGCAAAACAAAGAAATGCCTTTCTTGAGAATAAGAAACAAAGTAATTCATGTCTAATATACATTTCTCAAAAAAACATAGTTGTTATTTCTTAAAAATATTCCATTCATGAAATCTTCTTCATGATTTACCCACTAGGCAGAAACAGAAACATCAAACTGAAAGACTGTTTTTAGGAGACAGAATCAAACTACATAGCCTGAGGCAGATACCCCTTATTTTATCAAATAAAGTGGTTTGATCTTAGAAAGTTGCACATAAATCAATTCTTATTTAAATATGGTTTGGGATGCGTATACAAAGCAATCTTGCAGTAGATCCATTAGTAAAATGAACAATCGCTCCCATTTACTTCTCTAAAAGTCAAATGTTCAAAAAGCAATATTTAAAATCTGATTTGCTGATGGTCCAATTTATCCGTGCTGAATTGTTACACACATTAAGCAACTTCTATTGTAAGAAGTACAGACATGATAGCATTACACTGGTACACTGGCATACTGATGTGTGGTATTGAAAAGAAAAGACAATTTTTTTCACATCAAGAATCATGTAAAGGTACATATTTGGCACACAGCCCTCTATATACAAAAAATCTTTTTGCATTAGCTGTATTTGAAAATTCAGTTTGTGATAAAGAAAAAATATGCCAAAAAGTACTAGAGCATCTAGGAATGCTAGAATAATCTGTAGACAAAAAGGAGAATGTCAGTGTAAACTTTTAATGAACGCGGAGTTTAGCCCCAATGAAACATTTATATCAACTCCTCCAAGACCTAGGGGAACATCTGATACTATTGGAGAGAAAGAATGTAAGAAGCAGAATATGCTGATGAATGCTATGAAACAGCATGATCTGGATGGACATGACATGGCTTCAGCTCCCATGAATTCACTGCAGCTGCAGCTATCTTTAAAACATTGTGCTCAACATCATTGCACCATGTATTGGGGGTGGATGGGTCATGAAGTTCCACACTCCACTGGGGGATTACAAGCAGATCAACTGTACTAGAGGCAGAAGTATCACTTTCTCCAGTGTACCTGCTGAGAAGCAGTCCACGTTCTAGAAAATATGCCCCACATAATGCATACAAACAACAGTCATTAAACTCAATGAGCACTTGTTGAAAAAAAACAAATTCGTTAGGAGAGGGAGAGGGATAGGAGAGAGAAATGGTGAAATGAAAATGACAAAAGTCACTATGACGTTTTCAAAAGAAATTTTTAAAAGACTCATTCAGACATAAGTCAGCATAGTCCTTCACAATAAAAATTCCCCTTTATCATCTTTTCATGTTTTCCACCAGTACTCAAAATGACCATGTGAATTGCATCCCATGGCTGTCTCTACCCTTTTTGCTCCACATCAAAAAGATCGAGAAGCAAAGGAAGTAGTTCTGTTTGCAACCAATTTTGTATTCCTTCTATTACACTCATGAACACACTGCGAAAGATGAATTTTGAGGAACCTTCATGATATCATGGACAGCAGAAGACCTTAGCAGCAACTTATATATTTGAGTGGATTTTTAAAGCGCATAAAAAAATAAAAGAATTCTCAGAATTGGCCATCAAAAGAGTACTTTCTTTTTAATCCAAGGTAGTAACCTGCAACAAAATCCCATGTGGAGGCTAATTGTCTTGGTAAAGTAATGAATCTATTGTTCATTCTGCATTTTAAATTTCCATTAAGGAATAACAGTACTCAAGAGATAGATATTATTGTGTGACATATTCTCTGAATGTCACTTAGCAGTAAAACAAACATACCCTTAACACCTATGTAAAAACTCAGTGTTTTCCAATTCTAAAAAGAAGAAAAAGAAAGTATTAGTGTAGCAATTAAGAGGTAACAGAATTCTAGGTATTTGCCACACTCTTTCTTGTCTACTCTCTAAAGTGGCATCATGTGGTCTTAACTGGGAAACTTGTGTCAGTTATTTTTGATAAGTCAGGAAAACATAGGGAATCATTTATAAAAAAACAAGGCCATTGATTTTAGGTAAGCAGTGACAAGAACTAAGGTACAAGAGTTCTACAACCTGCTATGAAATAGAGACTAAGGGCTGATTCTGGGAGTCTGGGAGTATCTCAATGTAGGAGTAGTAAGAGGAGCTATGGGAAAGAAGATGATGGGACTGGATTTGATCAATGCTTTTACAAGTTTTGTATTTGACTAGGTTTTGCTGTATTGTTTTGCATACAATAAAAGACAAAATGAAAAAAACAAGTGTAAAGAAAAGAAAAACATTAATATGGAGTTAAGATATTAAGTGTGTCTTCTGTTTATAGATTTTAAATTAAATGAAGTCAATATATTAAGGTACTATTTTTTATTAACAGCAAATTCACAATGTAATGTTTCATGGGTTTAGTATAGTAGATACTATATAATATTTTGTGGATAAAATTATGAATTTAATCAACTGTTATAAAACTGTCAGAGTTACCAACAAAGGTGACATAGCAGTTAGAGGTGATATCTAGTTTATATCACCTATGGTCTCAATGTGAAATCATATTGTCCTTCTAATCCTATTTGGACTCTCCTTTTGTTTTACCTAAAGTCTTAACAAATCCTCAGGCTCCCTTTTGTATAAAATTTATATATATATATATATATATATATATATATATTCTTCAGTATCTCTCTAGAATTGAGAAACCTCATTTTTTTCTGGTAAAAAATTAAATCTTTGAAGAAATGGTGATATAGTTCTTGCAATTCCCAATCCATTGTCTAATACTGAGGTCAAAGCTCCAGGGTTATGATGCAGCTATATGGTCTAAGGCAGTATTTCATGAAAGATTCTCACAAACTGAATCATAATTCAGTTAATCGAAATATTTATTGGACTTTCCCATACAGGGCATGTGCAGTGAGCAGCACATAAACTACACATGTCCCAATATAGCTATAAATATGGCCCAATACCTCTGTAGATCACGACATCAGCTTGAAACAGTCCAAATTTGGAATAGTTATAAATAATATTCTAGGTTTAAGTAGCAGCCGTGATGCTCATAGAAGGGTGATACTGAGCAATCTGGAAAGCTATGTTTTTCATCTGTATCTAGTATGTGGCTTATTATTAACTTTCAAATAGAGAAAGGAAAACTAGAGATTACATGTGTGGTAAAATTTGATATGTACAAGTCCTTCTACCTTCATGTACTTCTCCACAACAGAAACAGTACATTCCTAATGGAAAGGGGAAATATAAGTGAATGTTGAATTCCTTTTTGAATAGAACATCTTCTCCCAGTGGTATTTCAGTCTGCTTGCATATCTTGTAAGGAAAAGAAGGAGCTATAGGTAGGCATGAGAGAAAATATCCCAGAAAAGACAAAAGATGGACACAGGGCAATGAAGAATGAAATAAAATATTGTGGTTATGGTTTTCAATCAGAAAGAGGGGTATGTCATGGCTGGGGGTGTTGGTCTATCAAGAAATCACAGTTTATAATGCCGAGTTTCCGTCTTTTTGGCCTGTGGTTTGGGAAGCTGCCTTTCTTTAAACTATTTTTCTGAAAAGGTCCACAAAAGGTGATTCATCATATCAGAATAATAAGAAAATAGTTAGATCCCTGTTGTCAAGGCCAGAAATATGTAAAAAAGGAAAAAAAGAGTTAAAAGGTCAAAAAAGGTAAAGCATGCTTACTTACTATACTTCTCAAGTAGACTCCTGTGAGTCTTCTGGAGAAAGCAGAGTATAGATTACAAAATGCAATATAGTTTTCTATCTCAATTTCCCCACTTTCTAATACTATAGTTTTAATTTTTTCTTGTCTAATTTGACCACATTAAAAGTAAAGTGCTCAGAAAGTGGTGCTGTAGTTACTTTTTTATAAAATCATGTCTGAGGTTTAATTTCTCAGACATTCAAGAATCAAGATCATGAGTATTCTGAATGGTTTCTGACAACTTGACACAAACCTGGTCTTAGTTGAGAAAAGGGAATCTTAACTGAGAAATTCCTCCATGAAATTGGCCTCTAGGCAAGTCTGTGGGATATAGTGTTGATTAATGATGTAGGAGGGCCCAGCTCACTCTTGGTGGTACCATCACTGGACAGGTGGCCCTGAGTTGTGTAAGACAATAGGCTGACTAAGTCATGGGGAGAAAATCAGTAAATAGTGTGCTTCAGGCCCGCTGATTTTGTTCCTACCTTCAGGTTCCTGCCTTGAGTTTCTATTCAAATTTACCTCCATGTTAGAGTGTGACTAGGAGAGATATAATAAACCCTTTCTTCACCAAGTTGCTTTTGGTTGTGGTGCTTTATTCCAGTAATAGAAGCCCTAACCAAGACAACAAGTATTGACAAAAACCAGTAACTATCCCTCTAAAGCAACAAAACCTCCCTGTTTTGTTAAAGATGCAAAAACAATCTTTTACGGAGTCAGGCTTCAACAGTTCCAGTAGTCTACTACTTCCATCATAGCTAACCCACTTACATAGTTAGGTAACAGCAACACCTTGAATCTTTTGCTATACCATTCAAATTACACAAAACAACAAGAAGGGATTTTAATACTCACTCAGTCTGTTTGTATTTAGCTTGCCTCTTTGTTTTCATCTTATAGACAAGGCTACAGAGACCTGAGAAAGAAATGTCTTGCCCATCATTATTTAAATCACTGTCAACACTTCATTTAGAAGAATACAAACAAAGCTTCAAAAAGGACAAGATGAATCACAGTTGCTTTTGAAAAAAAATCAAGCAAAGTTTTAATTTATCTAATTTAATTTTGGTCTTTGCTAATCTTTTGGAGTATTAATTTTCTCTGAACCTTGGTGTGTTTAAAATTCCTTTGGTTACTGATACCACGCGGTTACTGGCAGTGCCAATGAGCCAAAAGATGCAGGAGGAAATGTGGCTTTTTGTTGTTGTTGTTGTGTCAGGCACTGAACTTACAGTGAAGCAGTGCGTTCAGCATCGACACAATTATGAATACTATTATAGATAAGGCATATTTGTTGAGACAGAATAGTTAGATTGAACATTCTAAGCTTTAGAATACTCACTTATATTTTGAAAGTACGCAAAAACAAAGATAAAACCAAACAAACCACTGAAGGATAGTTAACTCCAGTAAAGAAAGAATGGCCAGCAGAAACTTTCCAAAAGGATCACAACAACATTTTCCTGTATGCGGGTATACTTTGCATCTAGGTCATGGTAGAAATTGATTTTCACCCACTTTCTTATGTGAGAGCTTCTACTCTAAGACCCTAGAAAAAGGAGACTGTCTCGCTTCTCAGGTTTTTTTTTAAAGCAGGCAAATGAAGCAAACCAATTTGATACTCATCAAATGATTATTGAGTAGCTAATTTAGCCTCTTGTCTCATTTTTCTTGTATGAATCCACCACTTTAGCATAACAGAATAGTTTTTTGGAGGAGCCAGGGAAGAATTGGGAAGAGAGATACAGATTTTAGATTAAGTCAAAATTACTATGTTATAGATACAAAGAAAAGTTTTGGTTATAAGTAAATAGAAATACTCTAATTGGCTGTAAATAAATCTTCTAAACATATCTCCTGGGTTTGTATGCTTATCTTGTAGCTCAGTGTTCTTTAAAAAGGCATGTTTTCTCCTATTGGGACATTGGGCTAACTGTGTGTGTGTGTGTGTGTGTGTGTGTGTGTGTGTGTGTGTGTGTGTATGGAAAAATTAGGTAAAAAGAAGCAAAATACCACAGTCCTGTAGAATTCTGCTTCCAATTATCTGTGTCTACTCCTTGGACCTCCTCTCAGCAAAAGAGAAGATAGTAAATTCCATGCTTGAAATCTACCCCTCTGTCTTCTACTACTGAGACCTTTCTTTTTCTCATTGAAAAACTTCAATTGTTCAAATCTAAAAAATGGGACAGGAAAAAAGCAGGATATCCGAGAGTTTCACAGTTAGCAGGAATATATGCTTTCACTAGTAAAAATTCCATGGCCCTCTATTGAGACCAAATCTACATTTCGAGTACAATATACTGCCTAAAACAGTTTTACTTTATATTAAATTACAGAGAAAAAGGCAGTACAAGATATTCTAAGGGAAAAATAATGAATGTCATTAGGAATAGTTACACAGATTCAGTATTTACTACCATGACATTTTCAGGTCTTGAGAAAAAGGTCTCACCAAAATGTATCTGGGGACTCCATCATCTGCAATTAGTGCAGCAATTCATTGTAACTCAGCATAGTTCAATAATAATAATGAATGGTTCAACTCTAAGCTTTCTGTCATAAAGAAATGTTCAACCTTGAACAATGTAAAGAGAACAAACGGACTCTCCTAAGTTTCACATCAAGATGATACAAGCATTTTCCCCCTCAGGAGGCCACTTAGGAAGATTTATTTGACTTTGGACAAAATCACAGTCTACTCAAAAAACTTCTATCCAATTTTCCATGGTGAGTTAACATTTTCTTGGGATCTACAGTTTCAAACTTGAGATGAACACTCAGCTCATAACATACCATTAAGTCTACCTTTTTTAACGTCAAATTTGTTGTTTTTCTTTTTAACATTTTGATTCAGCAAGATGCCCCAACAGCAATCTAAGGAATCAATTTCTGCAGAGGACTAAGAGTGTATTCATTTGTCAAGTTGGCAGAAAACTTTAAAGTTATAGAATACCTTCCTTGATTGTAGCATAGTAATCCAGCCTGATTTATGCCAGGTTAAAATTTTAATCTCTTGGCCTGGAGAGATGGCTCAGTGATTAAGAACACTGGCTACTTCAGACCAATTATACTTAAAAGAGGATTGGATGTAATGAGCCACCAAAATAGGATTTTCTATATCCTATAGAGATGCCTACAGATATGCAGTGTGCTTGGAGTATCCACTATTCATAATCCCTATCAAACACTGGTTTCAAGTTTCAGGATAATAACTATGAGTCCCTTGTGCTCTGGTCAACAAATCCTTCCCCATTGTCCTATAAGTAAATTCAATAAAGCCTATTGATTAATCAAAGAAGCAAGCAAACAAAAAGGCCAAAATATGAAAAACAGAGGAGATGGGTTCAGATCTCAGGGGATCCTTTGCCCTCTACTAGTCTCATTGGGCATCTGTCATGTGTGTGATATACATACATGCACACAGACAAAACACTCATACATGTAAAATAAAAATAATAAAATAAAAATTTAAAATTCCTAGTGATGCAATACATTAAGCTACTAAAGTATTGGGATTTACACTATATTAAAATTGACAAACAATACATGCAAAAAATCATTCCTGGCAATGACTCACCATTGGATACATTGCAACTCTATGTGATTGCTCATGTCCATCTACAAAGGGTCATTTACCCTAACTCACATTGACAACTCACATAATTATTCACCAGGGTGTATGATATATAGAGAGAATTCAGTTACACACTGAATGGAATTAAGTTACACTGCCTAGATGTAACAAAAAATTTATAAGAGGCTTACATTAAGTCGTATTTCCTTACCTAATGCTCTTTTACACTTCCATATTGGAGCACAAGTCTCCATTTAAGTTTATTGGCATCTCACTCTCTTGGCTTACTTATTCCACTCCTGAGGACTTCTCTATCACCTCAGCCTCTTTGGGTTCCTCCATTACTGCCATGGTTTATTATATTTTCAGTTTACATTCTTATATGCTCACAATTTAAAGTTGTTCATGTTTATGAGACATGGAATGACATGACAGCTTTCAATACAGCATGGGAGGCAAAGTCAACAAAGCTTTCCTTCAGTTCAGAAATGAGACTTCAGTGCTAAGAACACTAACAGTCCATTCTCCCAGGAATAGTGGAAGGCACATTGCTTCACATTTAGCTCCATTCATTGATTTGTAAAAGAGATCCCAGGGGGAAAAAAAGGAAAAACGAAAAAGGAAGGAAGAAAAAGAAGAACCAAACTAGCTTATCATATAGAATAGAGGAGAGGAAAGTGTTTGGACCCTTTAGTTATCATTCCATCCTCCTACTCAAGAGTCTGTAAACCATCAGAGCACACTTTCTGCTTCTCTGAATTCAGTTGCTTAGACTCCATAAGAAATATGCATAACTCATGTTTCTGTGTTTAGCTCATTTAATTCAGTAGCTATGTTGTCTAATTCGCTGTAAATTGTTATAAATATCTGAATTTCTTCTTTCTTACAACTGAAGGGCATTCCATTCCATTTGTGTATATCTTGTATACACAATAAATTCTTATTATCGCACTATCTGGTAATAGATGCCAAGTCTGATTAATTAACTTAGATTCGGTGAATACTAATGCATTATAGATAACACATTATCACACTAGCTTCAAATCTTTTGGCACAGTATACAGGGGAATAAGCAAAAATATACAGAAGTGGTTAAATAAAAATGAAAACCTCTACACAACAAAAGGAATAAGTAACAGGTTAAAGAGACAACCAATAGACAAGGAGAAAATTTTGGAAGCTATATATGTGACAAAGAATATCTACTCAAAATATATAAGGGACTCAAAGAAGTTTACATACAGAAACCAAATAATCTTATTAAGAACTACACAGAGGATCTAAATCAGCCGTTCTCAAAGGAAGACGGTAAGTGGCAAATGGGTTCATAAAAATTTCCTGTATCACTAATCATTATGAAAATGTAAATTAAATAAGATTTAATGAGCCACAATCTCACACCCATTATAATAACTATTTTTAACAATCAAAAGAGAGCAAGTACTGATCAAGATGTACATGAAATGAGGCCTTGTCCTAAGGTGCAGCAGCCTTGTGTATGGTAGGGGCTCCTTAAAGCAACAGTTCAGAAATATTCTTGATTCTCTGGATAGCAATGCCAGAAGACAGTTCCAGTTCCTCATCTTTTCTTAAGTAGTATAGCTTGAATACTATTGTGAGGGTGGGACTGAATCCTCAGTTCAGATGGCAGTCCCTTCTGATGAATGGCTGTAGTTGGATCAATCGATATTCAGGGAATAAATGGATTATATTTATTCTCCAATTTCATCCCATCTCTTAAAAGAATTGAGGGTAACCTCTTCAGAGGAAGGGATGATACAGTAGCTTCAAAGACACACCAAGGGAAAGCTATTTCCTTTGGCTCAAGAGAATGAAATCTGGCCTTGCTCAGTTTAACATTCCAAACTACCCAGCACTTAAGAGTTAGTTAATCCTGTTGGCTAGATCAAACACGTGGCTAAGGGATCAGCCCACAGGAATGCAGATCTACATAATGCCATATTAAAGAGATGGGAGGAATATTCATCCTTCTAAGGAGACAATACACACTTCCTTCCCAGGATTTCCTAGTTCTGTGTAGTTGTTACAGAGTCATCTTGGGGTCCTGCTATGATTGCTTATGACTCAGAGAGACATAATTTTTCCTTTTTTTTCTTTTAATTTCAGTTTTTTTCCCTTTAGATGTTAGCCAGAGCATAAGGTTGCTCTGTCTGGTACTTCCAGCTTTTTCACTCTTTTTCTTCCTACCTCCCCCGCCATGTGGCTGACCTCCATGCAGTTTCAGTGGCATGACATGGCTCTTTCTCTTTGCCATCATCCTGTCCCGTGCAGTTGTCAATATGTAGAGTCTGCTCACCCTGGTCTTCTCATTTTACACTCTAATAAAAGTCATTCTTGAGATTTAAATCACACAAAAAGAATATAAATTAGTGCAACCTTCATGGTAAACTGTTTAGAGTCTCTTCAAAATAAACTAACTAAAGGAATTATATATGATTCAGCAGTCTCTTTCTTGGTATTTACCTGAAGGAATCAAAGCCAGTACATCAAAGAGATGCTTGCTCTTTAGGTTTGAAAATTAGGCACAGGCTGATGAGTCTGCAAATATGTATCAGCAGCCTAGAAGTCATTTCTCAGATATTTTAGGATCACATCATATGGTATCTGACTCACAAAAAGCAGCTCAATAACTGTTCCATGAACCCATGAATTAATACATGCATGAATGAAAGATATAGAAAGCACTCATGGGCTATGAATGAGAAAAACATGGAGGACCAAATTCATCCCAGAACAGTTTCATTAGCCCTGGCATCCCTACTGAGCACAAATATAACTTCTTTTAGCTGCTGTGTTCTAGAATGATTTAAAATGCAAAAACAATCTAGCTAATAAACTAGCTCCAAGTTGTGCATTTCCTGTCAGTCCTTAATTCCTTAGGGAAGATTCAGTATTTCTCTTGTCATGCTGTGCCTAGTACACAGGATAATGCCTCACTTTGCAAAACACTCAATAAATATCTATTGACAAATACATCCATTCTGTTAATGGTGATTAGAAACACTCAGTCACTTGCTGCCTGGAATTAGGGCAAATGGCCCAGTGAACTCAAAATACCCAAATTTGCTAGATGAATAAGTTTTTTGTAATGATGAATATTTATTGAGTGCTTATTATTGCCAGACATTATGCTATGCTTGTGGTATCTCTTCAGTACAGCTCTACTGATGGAAGAAGTAAAGGCTGCATGTTTTAATATAGTCCTCAAAAAAAATATAGTCCTCACAGAGGAGGAATGCTGCCTAATATACCCATAGCTGTTTCCAAAGACAAGCTGCAGTATGGGGAAAAGTTCTCAAACTATTCTCATTCACTTTGGGGACTTTTTTCCCTTCCTCAGCAAATATTCTGAGTATATTTAACCAATTACCCACTAAGTGAACAGCTAACCATGCATGCCGATTAGAGATTTACTGAATCAATGCATGCTTCTTCCAACATGGATCCAAAATACTACCTTCTTAGAAGCAAATCAAATGACTACAGAGGAAATAATAGCTCAAGAAGGAACAAGAAAGCAAAGTTTTTGGCTGCCAGCTTCTATAATCCCCACTTTTTGAAATATCCTTTGTTCCACTCTTGTTACATGAAAAGAGCCAGAGTTTATTCACAGCCTGAGGCAGCCTGCTAGACAAATGTCCTCACTGTATGAATGGTTTTCCTGAACCCACATTATCCCATTGAGGGCTATGATTAGTCTGAGCTTTGCTGGGCTGGATATATCCCAGAAAAGACTAGTACAGCAGCCATGTGAGCTCTACTGCTATGGTGTGTTTTCCTCCAATGAACTAATTTATATAGCATTGTAGACATAGATATAGATAGATATATATGTATATGTGTTTGTGTCTGTGTGTGTGTGATGTATTTGTGTATATGTACATCCAAATCTATCCTGAGTGGTGTTCAGTGATCACAGAGTATAACAATTTACTTGTGTGTGTGTGTGTGTGTGTGTGTGTGTGTGTGTGTGCATGTGTTTGAATAAATCATGTCATAACAGAAACAATGTTAAGTCTCTGGCAGAGTTTATCCCAGATATCTTCTGCCTGTGGAGGTCTGCAGTGAGGGGTGTGTACCTAATCCAGAGAATGATGTACATGCTCATAGAGGGTGGAGATTAGAGCAGGGGAGGGAAAAGAGAAAGAGATGAAGAAAGCAAGAGTAATAGAGTAACTCTAATCTATACATATTGATCACTCCAATCTCCCTGTCCTGATGGATAGACTACACAGAAAGGATAATTCTCCACTCACTGCATGGAATTTCTTTAGTACAAGGAGAGCATAGAAGGCTAGACTTGTGAGCTCTCACTAAGAGTGTTCAAATATGGAAATAGGGGGGTTTTGTACAGGTCACCTGAGAAACACCACAGTTGAATAGTGAGGTGGCCCGCAGATTGATGAGAAAAGCCAACATAATGACCCAGTGTTTTCATGATTAGCTGCTGCCAATAGGCATTTATACAGAGAACAAGGGTGAATTAACACATGCAAACCAATCTCAAGGAGGCAGGTTTACATAACCCCCTGTCTCTTGTTTATGATAATATTCAATGCAGAGAACACCTAAAATAAATCTTCATTGAGTTCATTAAATAAGTAATCTGCTCAGAGATTGTAGATAGTTCTATATATAACCTTGCTGTGAGCACTAACTCTCTCTAGAAGTGGATATAATGCTCCACAGATCTTTTCTTTTGTCCTGGGATTGTAAAGAGGAGACAAGACATCAGAGGACCTGAAATTGCACAGTGCAGGGGAAAAGATTAGATGTGGAATCCCTGCACACTTGACATCTCTATCAGGACACTGATTAGATGTGTGACTGTGTAAACAAGTTGGTTCAGCCTCCACCTCATGCCCTCCAAGACTAATGATGCCCATCTTTTTGGTGACTGGAAAGATTAGTGAAAATATACCTGAAGGGGCTGGCACAGAAATGATAGGTGGCCATCTATGCAAAGGATAACATGGAACATCCTGCTAAGAGCATACCAAAGACATAGCTGGTCCTTTCTTCCTGTTTCAGGAGAGCATTGTTCATAATTCTAGTGCTTGTGGAAATCACGAGAACTACTAAATTGATTGTCATGCAAGCAGTTTGGCAAGACTGAAGTCACTTCTGAGTGTTTCATCACACGAGAACTTAGGTCATAAGATGATAATGTATGAAACATGATTTTGTGGTAGAAAGTTCAGTGACATAGGGTGACTATATGGCTAGTACCTGAGCTGGTTACTCCAGCACTGTTACTAAACATCAAGTCAGGACACAGTAGAATGGTGAGCACATTGGCCAAGTCAAACCAGGAACTTTGCTGAGGCTATATCTTAAAATAGCCAGGTCTCATGAATAGATGTCTGCTAACACCCGGGTGGAAGCGGACAGGCATCTTTCATGTGTTGAAGTGAGTGTGGATTTTGGCTGTGAGGCAAGACAAAGGTAAGTGCTGATAAAATACAGAATGTAACGTCTCTTATTCAACACTTCCCAAGCATTATTCAAGCTGCTCATTCTGAAGAGCACTGAGAAATGCTGTCGAGTAGAACAAATGAATACCTGAATACTCAGAATGACTTATAACCAGGGATGATGATTAAAGCCTCCCAATCATATCAGAATCAGTTTTCAAATACATGCTGCTGTGATCATTTTAAGCCACAGGAGCTGATTATGTCTATGCGATAAAAAGGCAATGCCTCAATGATGACAGCTTCCGGAATAGATCAGGGTCACAAGTAGCATTTTGCCCCAGGGGAGTGGTAAGACTGTAAAGAAATAGCTATACTTTTACTGCATCTCAAAACATCTTTTGTTCTTTTCCCATCTCCTACTTTCAGTGTATTTACTCATAGATGGGTCAGGAGAAATCTCTTCTGCCCACATTTAGAAACTCGAATACACTTTGAGACAAGAGCAAGTCCTGCAACAATTGCTTGTAAGAAAGAATGTTGGTCACAAGGTGGCAGATTACCACACTCCTATGGAAAAGCCTGGTTCACTTTATAAAGGCACATGGTGATAGGGGAAAGGGAAAAGGAAACTTTTAAAGAATGGGTGCGAGTGTGTGTGTGTGTGTGTGTGTGTGTGTGTGTGCGCTTGTGCATGTGCGCACACATTGGGGACTGTGGATATCTTCCATTCCTCCAGTTTCAAAATATCAAAGTAAGTACTGCCTGTCCGACTGTGACCTCTAATCACAGAGCACCTCCTCAAGGAGCCTATGTAATTGACATGATAAAACTTCTGAATTGACAGCTGCCACCAAACACCAGGCCTTCTGCCAAGGTGATTTTTTTCCCCTAATGCACTGATTCCAGCTCTGTAAGGACATTACAATCACCTTGAGAGTCATCTTCTAAAGTACTTCCACCAGAAGACTTCCTATAGCATTGTTACTACTTAGTTGATTTCGTTCTATGCTAAGCTCAATCATCAATATTAGTTCAAAGATCCTTATCTGACTCCACTGTGAAGATAAGGTTGAGGATTGCTCTGTTAAAACCGCCATTACACAGATGCATTCCTCACTTCTAGGGCTGGCCTATGAACTAAGATACTGAGAATATTTTGTATTGAGTTCAGTTGATGATCTTTTGCATAGCAAGACAGAGATACTTTCTTGACTATGCGATTACTACATTGTTTCCCTTCCATCACAAGCTGATTATCTAGTAGGGCACTAGAATAACAAATTCATTCCCAGGACTGATCTGAATACAACACTTAGAGTAGTGTCTGGTAACCTGAGAGGAAGTGATCAGCACCCATTTTTAAAAATGTGTTTATTATCAAAGACCTGTTCTGATAGGAATGCACTATTTACTAGATCCAGCGGAGCTCTTCTCAGGATGCATTTTGTGGAATATTAATAGAGGTCAGGAGTAAGACAGTTGCAGCAGCTACATGATGACCTTTAATAAAGAACTGAATTCAGCAAGACAGCTTCATAATCAGCAACACTTCCCAAAGCCTTTAATGTAACTATGCACATTATCACTCTCTAGGAATGGCAAGTAATTTATAAAACATATTTCAGTGTAAAATTCATCTTTGTAACAACAATATCTGACATGGTCAGTTGTTTAAGAAATGTAACTGAAGGCATTGATTTGATCAACAAAACAAGCATGTGGGTGATCTAACACAAAATACTGAGGGTTTGGATTATGGATCAATGGTAGAGTTATTTGCCTTATTTGCCTTTCATGCATGTGGTCCTGGATCCTCTTTCCCAGTACTATAGGTGACCAGTGGGAAGCTAGCATTATATCAGAGGCAGTCATTCATTTTATGGATATGGGACATGTTGACCACCAACCACATGGGTCAGAAGGAAATATTTTTGATGTGGTTTATTAACTGCCTATGAGAAAAGAAGAATGGCTGAGGTATCCTAGCTACAGAGACTGTTAGCAACATGTTCCATAATATAATGGTTTTGAAGGGGAGAGTATCAATATGGTTTTCATATATGATACTTTGATTTTGACTCTGAAATTGTTTTAATTTAGTCAAAATCTCTACCACACACCCTCCTTCATCCAGTGGAACTTCAGAACAGTTTCTCATATCGGAGTTCCATATTAAGCACATATACATGAAATGGATTATCATAGTTAGAGTCCCCCAGCAGAAATTTCTAATTTCAATATTAACTAAGAAAATCCTCAACAAGGGGAAATCTTTGCTACTGCAGTGGAATGCATAAACTTCAACATGGTAGGAGGTCTGCCATTTTAAAACTTGAACCATATTTTCAAAGAAAAATTACTATTCATTTTTACTGTACAAGCCAGCATGTAGATAGAATTAGGATACATATATTCAATAAAAGAACAATAAATGGCCATTGTATCCTGAAATTGATTTACTGGCTGCTAAATATACTTCCTTGATTAGATTATGAGTTTTTTTTTCCCAGAGCGTAGAAACTATGCTCAAATTCTGACTTAATTTTATATAAGGTGAAGAAATAGGAAAGAAGGGTGATTGTATTTCATCTCAATAGATTGCTTCCTGGGCTTATTAGGAAACAAGTTGTCTTCTAGGAAATAATTGACATGCGACTAAAAGAAATACATTTGTACCCATTGTCGGGAAAGGATATTGTTTACTCATTGCTGATCAGAAAGGCCTTTATATTTCCCATTCTTATGTTGATCATAGTATTTTATCATTCCTGAGAAACAACAGTTAAGCTGCCATTTGCTTCAATGAGTATGGAAAGTTCTCAGGTATCCCTTAGTTATTCTTGAGATCACAAAACAAAGGCAGGGGGACCTAAGTCACACTTGCTATGCAATACAAAATTAAAAATAAATAAAATATTTACATTTACATCATCATCTAAACACATAGCCCCATTTTTAATAGAAAAAAATCTCAATTGTCATCCTCAATGGGACAAACAGATATATTGTTCCTAAAAGACCTTTTTCAAGTAGCCAGTATCAGAGGGTGTTATGCAATTGTAACTTAGCAAGAAGGGTATTTAATAGGATTTAATAAGAGTAGTTTAGTTTCATCAAACTTTCTAGTAATTCAAATCAATGCTGAACATATTTCCCAAAAGGGAAATTGGCATTAAAATCAAAAAGTCACAACAAAGCAGATAATAAAATTCTTTTTTAAAAATAATAAGGAAAAAGCCTATACTTTCCACAAGCCTGCTGCTTAATATTTGCGTACTTTTCCCCTTTCTTAATAGCTAGGCAAAAACAATATTCACAATGTTGTGTGCTTGCTCTGAGGTAAAGAAATCAAGTTGGGAGTCAGAATAACATCAGTATGTTAGTTACAGATACAAACTCTTAAGCTTTTAGCATAAAATTTTGTTTCCTCTTTGTTGATGAAAATCATATGTTATCACTAAGCTCTGGGACATATTTTATCCCCCAAAGGATACTTGATGGAAGGAAAAGTTTAGAGATGTCCCAATGGATAAGAATGTGTGTGTATCCATACTCACACACAGGAACATAAAACGATATATAGAACAGAATCCAAATAACTGATTACAAGATACTGACAGGTCACTGAGCTCAATATTATTTTTGTATCACGTTAACACCTCCAAAGATACTGTTATAATAAAAGTTTTCACTGGTAAAACCAAACACTGGCCGGGCATGGTGGCACACCCCTGTAATCCCAGCACTTGGGAGACAGAGGCAGGCAGATTTCTGAGTTCGAGGCCAGCCTGGTCTACAGAGTGAGTTCCAGGACAGCCAGGACTACACAGAGAAACCCTGTCTCAAAAAACTAAAAAAAGAAAAAAAAAACAAACACTGGAAATCCACAGTTTCTTTGTCTACCCCCGCGCCCCCTCCCCACCCCCCCGCCCCCAGATCTTCAGCACTATCCACTTGCAAGCTTGGGTATTTTGGCTGTGACTCTCTTTTGTTTTAACAATCTCTAAACATTAAGAAAAGCCCAATGAGTAGCATTTAGGAAATAGAAGCTATGCTGAAAATAGATTGGCTTCCAGAAGTTGCACAAAATCAGTAGTTTCATTTTGGCACCTATGGTACTGAAAGAGAAAGCGACTAAAGGAACAAAGCTATGAAGATTATACTTTCTCTTGCCAAAAGGCTCCTGGAACCACAAGAAAAATATGTTGGTAATGATCTCCGCTCTCCATGAAGCAGCTTTCTTCTAACAAAGAACAGTGCTGGTATTGGGCCAAGTTAGACTCTCAGATATTCATATGTTCTTCTTCAGCCAAATTCCAGTGCATTCACAAGTGTTTGTTTATATCATAAGTGTATTATATAGGAATAATCACATCATAGAAACTCAAAAGTATTTGGAACAAATTTAAAATTTTGTTTTGAAATTAGCTCTTCATTAATATAAGCCTACTTCTAGCAAAATATAATTGGCTTTAGCATGTTAAAAAACTCCACAACAAACAATGAGAGAGTTCTAAGAACTTCTTTGCATAGATTCTGAAGGCTTTGAACACGATTTACAAGCGTCTTTTAAAGACAGATGACTCTGAACACTATCAACTATGCTATCCATAACAAATCTCAAGTGGTCATAAACTATAGAAATAGACTGCACCTTCATAACCATTGATAGCTAAAAGAAGCACCAAAATTTTACTAAACACACACATACCAAAAAAACCAGGATGATTGTAAACAGACATTTTGCTATCAAATTTTATCTTCTTCCAAGACTTAGTGTTTATTCAGTTGATAGTTTCCAACATTATATAAGCATCCAAACAATGGAAAAATTGACCATTATTTTTTTCTTGCTATGAAATTGTAGGAGTTTTCACTTAATGCTAATTGAAGTCTGATACTAGAACACAGTGACCATGAAACAGAACACATCATCAAGATGAATCACATGACAATAAAAATGGTATCATGTTGCCACACAGTTTAGCTCTCCTATACATTCGAAATAAACAGGCTTTTTATTTCTAGTAAATAAAGGAAAATGTTGCAACTTTGAGACAGAACTAGAAACTATACCTTATAGAATTGAAAAACCAGTCTTTTAAAAATCTTCCATGTTGCCAATCTGGCCACTGAACCCTTTCAAATCACAAATACATCACCTCCTGGAAATAGCAAATTCCCATTTCCTACATGAAAACAAGCATGTTATTCAAGGACTGTCCACAACACATTTGGTTTGCCGCTGTAGTCGGTACTTGGGATATTATTGATCTAGATGGGACAAAGGTGTTTTCCTTCACTTGTCAATGTTCATCAATAGCACAGGGATCCTTGTTTGGAAGGGTAAAGTATGATTGTAAATAGTATTAAAACATCTCCAAAGAAAGTCTCTGGTGAATCCAATATTATTGATAAATGGTTATTAGGAGTAAGAAAAGAAGAGTTAGTTCTGCTATGTCAACATATCTGCTAGAAGGGCAATCAATCATCTGAAAGAAGAATCTATCTTCAAAACATTACAGGTGAGAAGAAAGCAGTAGCATTCAACATATTGACAACCTTTGAATTTATGGGTTTGAAATGACAGATTGAAAATAATTCACCTCTTCTAGAGTCTAATAGTTATTCGCTTTCTAATAATCCATATCTGAAAACATTCATGATAATATTTGCATTGCTATATAGGTGGTGCTTGAAAATTAACAGATCCTGTAATAGTATATGTAATAGAAGGGGTTTTTTTTTACAGTTATACAGCTGTTTACTAAATCTAAAATCTTATCAAGAAAAATCAAGTTTCTAGCCAAATGTGTAACTGAACTTAATCAGTAAATTCTTAAGCAACATTTTTATTGCCCAAACCACAATATTTAGCCCTGTTGCCAGTATAGAAAAGCCATTGTGTGTGTGTGTTTGTGCACGTGTGCATGCATGTGCGTGCGTGTATGTGTGTATGTCTGTGTGTATAGTATGAAAGCAAAGAAACCAGATCATAATAACATGTACTATATATAATGAAAGAATAAAATAATAGTCATTGATTAAAAATTCTTGTCTCAGTTAAGTTACAATCAGTTAATTTCTTCTCAGCTAAAGCACTATGAGGTGGAATTTACCCATTGGAAAGGGTCACCATTTATAACTGCAGGTGACTAGTTGATGACATCAGGACTCTGAGTCAAAGTAGATGGTTTGTATTAGCAATAGTATTAGTGGAAAATGAATGCAAATTATCAAATTAATTTATTACCAAAATAAACCTGAACACAGATGGATAAAGATTTCCCCCTTTCCTGCTTATTAACACTTAATTTTCTTTTTGGATGAAAGAGAAAGGGATATTTTGAGGTGTAACATTTTGCTTTTAAAACTGACCTGGAGCTCACGGTAAGTAATTCTATTACATGCCAAACTTTAAACAAAACATGGTGTCATTTCCCAAATCAGAAACATGGCTGTAATGAGGATTCTCATGAAGTTGCAAAAGAACAACATGATATAGGAACAAAATCACTTATAGAATATATTTAAATGTTATGCAAAGGTCCCCTCCAACTACAGTTGTATAGATGAATATTGTCACATCCAATGTACACTGGGATCCTCCATCAAATAGGAATGACCAGAAGATAATTTCTTACTGTAAAAGAACCTATCACATGGATTACAACATGTAACAGTCATTTGGAAAGTTAAAATGCACATTGACAACAATAAAATTATCACATTGCATTTGTAATGTGAAAAATCGTGAAGTTTGATACATGCAAAAAATGATTGAAGGTCAATAAATACCCTTTCTGGCCAGAAGAGTTAGGTTAGAGACAGATTTGTGACATGGACTGGAATGAATACCATAACAATCTGAGTTTAAGTAAACAGCAAGTTGAGTTCTCCAAACCTGTATTGAGCTGAAAAAGAAAAAAAAAAACCCTCCTCATGGTTTCCTTAAGACATGCATTCACTGTGGCAAAGTGCAAGTGGACGTGCATTACAGGGGGAGTCTGGGACTGCTTCAGCGAAATAAGTTGATCATAAGCATTCTTCCAAAGCAATGCAGAAGCTTTATGGAGTGGAGAAGAGATAGAAAATTTGAAACAATCTTCTCATTATTTCCTTTTAGAAGTGTTATTCCTCAGCTGACTGCTGCTTCAGGAATGCAAGGTGATGGGAACAGATTTGGGTAGGTGTTGGCTATAGGAGCAAGCAATATTGGCAGCCAAAATGAAATAGTGTCATGACATCAACCGACAATGTTTCAGCTGCAAGAAGCAGGATGCTGCAGGCTGTGCTGCGATGACTGTATTCTACAGTGTCCCATCTGATACTGCATAACACAGTCACCAGTGAGCGAGGGTCTCCTATAGCTGTCACAGGAACCGAACAATACACAGCACACCAGATGCCAATGCACAATCCAAAACAGGAGGGAGGGAGGCAGGGAGGGAGGGAGGGAGGGAGGGAGAGAGAGAGAGAGAGAAAAAGAGAGAGAGAGAGAGAGAGAGAGAGAGAGAGAGAGAGAGAGAGAGAGAGAGAGGGAGGGACAAGCAAAACACGTGTCTGTCGTGCACAAACCTTCGGGTTCTGTGTTTTCTTTGTGGTGCACTTGCTTCAGCGGGCAGCAGAAGATTTCGTGACACTTAGCACGAAAGGGGGACTCTTTTTTCTTTAATTCCGCAGATTGGATGGAATCTTGTCGTAACATAATGTATTCCTGTGTGCCAGGGGGGGCGTCATCCAGAACTGTGGTCACCACATAACAAAATGAACTCAAGTTAGAGCTTCATGAAAGCATGAACATATTCAATCAAACCTACTCCCAGGGAAGACTAATGAAACATTTTCACACAAAGTTTCAAGGAAACACATCTAATAACTTGGTAATTTCATTTTAAGGGGTTGAAAATAATCCTAGGGAAAGCTACGTACTAGATGATCTATACCTACTTTGCTAGTACAATGAAAATTTAACAGTGTTAAATTATACACATAGTGTAATATTTTCATTTTGATAAGCATGCTCTATTTAAAGAAACACCACACAGAGCTCCCATTTCAATGTAAGAGGCTTTATAAATATTTACATATGAAAATGCCCAGTGTCTACTAATATCACTTGTTTCTCTTCTCAGTCTGATCCTGACAGAGGCCTGACTTCCAAAAGGAATCCAAAGCCCCTATAAATACCCTTCATGTATCCACTCCTTTAGTAAAGATGAGAAGTTCCTGCTGAGTGCCCCAAAATTAACAGTGATCAAAAGCCTACCTGGCTAAATAAAGTTAGGTTTGCAAATTTGGGCCTTAGGTGTCCTCTAGGTTCCTGTGAACTCTGATTTGCATCCTAGGTTCCCTGTGTGTTTCTTAAACAGGAGTCTGTTTCATTACTGTCTTTCCCTGGAAAAGCCTGATGTTTGCCTTTATAGGGTCCACAGCTACTTTCTGTGGTTTGAAAACCACCCACTGAAGTGGGTGCAAATTTGATTTACATTTGCAGAAACAGGGAACTGACCCAAGAATGGAGTTTTTCTTTCACACCCTTCCCCAGTGAGGCCACTCCATTTCCCTGGGAGTGAGTCAGTGCCTCCAAAGCTGTGATTAATGGCATGCTGACTCATTCAACTCCCCCAAATACGTACACTTAACATGCATTTAGAAGGACTGAGAGATACACCAGCCTTTTTTTTTTTTTTAAACAGAGAGCATAATGCCTATCGTGTACAAAATAAACAACTTATGGCTCAATTTACATGTTATCTAAAGGCTCTGGGTTTGGCAAAGAATTCAAGATTCATTGGCTGGGATTTCAATGGCCATTAAAAACTTTCTTTCATATAGGGGAGGAAACAGCATGGGAAACAACATAACTTAAAATTTCCCATTTAGGCTTTAGGAAAAGTTCTCGGTGGATAGCCTCTATGGAGAAATGTTGTTAATAAACTATGTAAGAAGGTAGTGAATATTTTAGTCTGATTATCCTCTAGCATTCAGTAGCAGTAATCAAAAACGCTACATTGACACACAATCGCAGCTTTCCTTGGCGGAGAGTTCCCTTCATCTACAGGCAGTGTTACTATAACTTCTTATAATCTTGTTGGTGAGTGCACATGCTTGCTAGCAACAGCTGCTATTCAAAGCATTTACAACCAGTTTCTGCCATGAGCAGATAGTCATGATAATATACACACAAATTCCTGGATCACAGCTGAAGAAAAATTATGGCTTTATTATCCAAAATATTAAAGAAAGCTCTCCAAACCAGTACTCTTAAAAACATACTCCACATTTATAAAAATCAAGAAATTCCATTTTTAAGAACTTCTATATATAAAAGATTTTATTTAGATCAAAGATAATTGAAGCTAAAAAAGAAACAATACGACTTTTGTGTAATACATATGGAATTTGTTACTAGGGACTATACAATGAGCATTAGTAAATTCTCTTACATTTTTATTGTTCAATACCAACAATGATGTCACAAATGGGCATTTCAGGAGATTAATGGTAGACTGAAGCTAATAGCCTTTGGCTGACTCTCCAGCCATCAGCTTTTCCCAGCTGCTCATTAATTCCCAGAAAATGTCGTACATTGCCATCATTATTGTTTAATTAGATAGAACTGGTTATCTATAACATATAACACAATTCTAGCAAAAGCAACCTGCTCACTGATATAAGAGCTAACCCCCAATTCATCATGATGGGGAAAGCATGAAGGCCGCCAAGGTGCAGGCTAATTGCTTTCCACAAAATTTGCCCCCCCTCTCCAGTTCTTCCTTCAATTTGGATTTAGCAAGTGTGAAAGGTGCCAGGATGGAAGCACTAAGGAGCCTTCTGAGTAATAGGCACAGGCACAGAATAGTTCCTTGGAAATCGTGAACATCTGGGACTTAATGGCTTTGCTCTGGGTCTCAGGCTGTCTTTACTCAATGCCTCAAACATCAGTCAATGCAGGAAAAACAGCAAAGAGAGAGAGAGAGAGAGAGAGAGAGAGAGAGAGAGAGAGAGAGAGAGAAAATACAGCTAATCTAACAGTATCCTGGTGTTCTGTTGACCACAAGCTAGAAATAAACTGGATTTTTCTTACTAGATTTTATTGTATAAGCAATACTTCACTAGGGTCTATAAAAATCCCTGAATTTGAGGATATTTTGGATGAAAAATATGGAATTATAAGACAAAATTCACTTGTTTTGAGGGGCCTCCTCAAATAGGAGAATGGCTGTATCTTTGATAGGAGCAGTAGAGCAAGACTGTCCACAGGCCCGAGGACTAAGTGACTCCCAGTGCACTTTCCAACCAGAGATCTAGCCTATCTTGGGGTTATATTAAAATTTGATTTAGACAAAGGTTTCTGCCATTTCGAGGCTTCAGCTTGTCTCTTAATGACATACAAGCTGCTAAAATGTGATTTATGGTTGAGTTTTGGACCCAAGAACCACTTCTTTCTCAAAAGGCTGCTGAGTCTCATTAAAAAAAAAGTCACCAAGGAATAGGCCCCTGTGCAGAAATTTAAACTATATACCTGGTGACTCAGCCTCAATCACAATAACCCCCACTCACGACTTTAGACTCCTACAGGAGCAGTCCAGCATTGGAGAAGAGAAGCGCATGCACACAAATCCACACATTCCCAGACACACAGACGCTGAGAAGTGGCATACTCAGACACAGAGGTATCAAGAGTGAGTTACTGTAGTGATGAAATGGGTGTTCATCATGAGCACACTGTAAGAGTTAGTTCTAGCCAGGCAGTGGTGGCACACGCCTTTGATCCCAACACTTGGGAGCCAGAGGCAGGCAGATTTCTGAGTTTGAGGCCAACCTGGTTTACAGAGTGAGTTCCAGGACAGCCAGGGCTATACACAAAAATAATGAATTCATGCAATTTGTAGGTAAATGGTTAGACCTGGAAAATATCATCCTGAGTGAATTAACCCAATCACAAAAGAATGCACATGAAATGCAATCACTAATAAGTGGATATTAATGAGCCCAGAAGCCCTAAATACTCAAGACACAAATAGCAAGTCAAATGATTCCCAAGAAGAAGAAAGGAGAGGACCCTGGGCCTGTAAAGATTGCATCCAGTTTAGTAAAGATACCGAGGGGGGAGGGGGAATGATTGGGGAATAGTTGGGGGGGAGAGGAACTATGGGAACTATGGTGGGTGGGAACTGGGAAAGGGGAAAGCCTTTGGAATGTAAACATAGAATATAGAAAATAAAAAAAATCCCTATTTCAAAAACAAAAACAACAAAAAAAAGAGTTCTTATTACAAACAAAACAAAACTCAATTGACAATCCTTGGGTGGGCCAGATAAAACCTAGATTTGTTTTCTGTGCAGCAACACTGGCTAAACTAAATATCACTAAAAATCCCTACTCTTCTCTAGCCTTCTCAGCAATTATAAAGATCAGGGACAAGAGAAAGAGGCAGGAGTAAGAAAAAACATATGATAGAGATTAAGCCAAGATAATCATTCAGAAATATGACAATTTCAGAAATATGACCATTGCTAAAGCACCAATCTATAATAAAATGCAATTGTATCTGATATTAAAAATTCCAATGAAATTTATCTTTTAATGTTATTTTAATGAAAGAAGTTAATAATGTATCTTCCCCATGGATAGGGAATTCTATCATACCTTATGAAAATTGCACCAATAACCACAGCATTGGCCTCAAATAACAGCCACCCAAGAATCAGCAGTATGATAAACATTACAGTAAAATCCACACACTAAAGTACTGGAAAAGTTTAGCCAGGTTCCTGGAGTATTACCCATCCAGCCTACACAAACTATTCTTATAAAAGCATCCCTAAATTACCAACAATCAGGACCATCAGTGTTTTTTACCTCCAAAGATTCCAACTCTGTCTCTCCTGAAATTTTCTGTCATTATTCAAAGATATCATGAAATTTTCTGTCATTATTCAAAAATATAAAAGCAACCAGGAGGAGCCTAGGAAACTATTTAGGCAGCACACAAAAGGGACTTGCCTCCCTCACCAGGCCATTAAAATTCTCAATATTTGTTGGCTTCAACCAGAAGCAGCCAATAAGCCCTCAACTATTTAATGATGTTATTTTTCTTCTGCTTTTGGATGTACTTTTGTACAAACATGATTCAACATAATTAATAATATGCAATTTTAAAGCCAAGCAAATATGAGATCAACGGGGGCAAGAGAATGCAGCAAAAGGACTCTACCAATCAAAGTTATCAGATAGATATTAGTGACTCCAAGAAGAAAATGCTTTAGAGGCCTTATGAAACACAAAAATAAGGCAACATGAAGAGAGTACCAAACATCTTTACAAAATCACAAAGACAATGAGAAGAAAATGGAGCAATTATCACAATTAGTCTTCCATGTGGCCAAACACCTGTCGTGTTGAAAAGTACAAATATCCACAGCACTTGTTAGCTCAGCACCTCCACCCTGCCTCCCAGGTAACTATGTACCTATATGATGCTCAGGCACTACTAGCATATGGTGGCATGACTACCGGCAAGATGGCAGCTTCAAATGTGAGGAGCCTAGAAAATTCAGTGAGTGAAAAGGGGTTAGTACTAAGATTCTTTTGGTTTGGTGAAGGGTTATTTCTAAATTTTCAGTAATGGTCTCATTTGTGAGTTTTTTTCCATTCCCCAGTCAAAATCTAGTATGTTTCCCTCTCAGTCATCTTCAGGTTATTTTGCTCTTTTCATATTAAAATGAGATGCAAATCCACTATTACCATGGTGGTCCCCCACCTTCTCATTTCCACCATATGCCTATATTCCTACTAACAGTAGATTCCACTAGTCCTATAATATACCTAGTTTGGCTGCCTTAAGACCAGTTTCTTTTTTCTGTTTCCACTGATTGCCCTTTTGTGTACTTTATGGATCTACTGAAATGTAATACTTTAGAAATGTCTTTTTAGCCACTTTAGGTAAGTCAGATAAGGTCTGTAATTATTTTATCTACATATTCATTCATCTCTTTTCTGGGCTTTTCTCATAAGCTCCATGAATAAGGAGCATTGTATCTCATTTGCTACTGTACAAGAGAAGTCCAGAACATTGCCCTAGTCATTAATACTCAAACATTTATTAATGAAATGAAGGATTCTCTTTTCACTTAGCCTTCCCTCAATACTAGGGTATAGTCACCCTTCGAACTCCTCCAACTCCTAATTTTCTGTGACTTTTGATGAATATCATGATACACTGGGGATAGCTTTTGGCTTCTCATAGGCTCTTAATAAAATGTTGCTTGATACTTGCATGAAGATACATGACTCTGTTTATAACTTAGAAGCTCCCTGGGGGCAAGAATGATGTCTCAGTCTCTTTGGGGGTTTGTCTTTGTTACTTTTCTGTTGCCATGACAAAGCATCATAGTAAAGCAAACAAAACAAAACAAATTAAAAAAAAAACCATAGAAGAAACTGTTTACTTTGCAGGTTCACAGCTAGTTGCAAAGAGTTAGAGTTCATGCTAGGCATGGCGGGTCACATGGCAGCAGGCAGCCAGGCACGGTGTTAGAGCAGTAACTGAGAGCACACATCTGATCCACAACCAAAAAGCAGATAGAGAACTATCTGATGGCATGGGCTTTTTTACCTCAAGGCCCAACCATATTGACATATCCCCTCCAACAAGAACATATCTTCTAATCCCTCCTAAATATTTCCACTAACTGAGGATCAAGTGTTCAAATACATGGCTATTAGGGCCATTCTCACTCAAACCCCATAGTGACTGTCTTCATCTTTCTAATGGCCTATATCACTTTGCACACAGTATTTTCTATATACACAAAAATATGCCTTGGGATAGCCATGTCTCCTTTGAAAGTGTGCATTAGATGGTATAGAAAATGGCCAAGAGAAAATGGCACATAACCTGGCACCCAAGAGACACAAAGTCAATGGGAGCTGAAAGAGAAGAAATGCCATCTGCAGTCAGTAGAATTGAGAGCGCTGTACTCTGGCGGTATGGAAGCCAGGGACTTTATACCTTTCTGTGTGACATCTCGAGTGCCATTTCACCTTTCTGGGTCTGTTTTCTCGTTTAAAAGCTGAAAAGCTATCTCTACTTATTTCTTTCCATTTGAGGCCTATTAATTCTACTGTGGAGAGGACTGTTATATGCATCAAAGGACATTGAATAGCAGCTCTGATCACAACTTAACAGATGCCAAGAGCATCTCCCCAGTGTAACAACCAAACATATCTTCAGATATTACTAAGTCACCAATATGCCCTTACCTACTGAATCTAAAGTTATCTTAGTGAATTGGTGATGGGCAAAGCGTTTCTAGCCTACAAGGCCTTTTATGAAGAACCAGCACGAGTCTATGAAAACCATTTGTAACATGGAAGGGCTCATCTCTTTGCAGAAATGAATTCACACAGGGTCAAACAAGTAAAGAGTAGAATGTATCAGTGAGTGTGCCTGTCAACCAGGCAACAAGAAGCTTCCATAGGATTGGTACAGTTGAAACACCCTCTTGTTACTACCTCTGGTTCTTCATTGGAGAAATGTATCATCATATGTGGATATCAAACTCTGGCTACTTGTCTAGTTTTGTGCACCAGCTTTGTCAAAGGCAAGCCATCTATTCATGTAGTGGTGCATATGACCAGGGAGCATGCATCTATCTACATGCTGAAGACAGAAATGAGTCTATTATGAAAGAACAACTTCAACCAACAGTGCAGTTCTAGTGTTCCTCTGCACTACGACATTTTTATTGCTGATTGTGTTATAAGCATGTGAGAAAATAAGGCAAGGTGAGCAAAGTAGATTAAATTTTAGAACATTGATTTTTGCTATATGGCTAAATCAGTGTTTCTCAATTTTCCTAATGCTACCATCTTTTTATACAGGTATTTACATTGTAGTGACCCCCAACCATAAAATTATTTTATTGCTACCACATAACTGTAATTTTGTTACTGTTATGAACCTTAATCCAAACATCTGATATGCAGAATATTTCATAATCAACTCCCAGAAAGGTAGAAACCCACAGGTTGAGAACTGCTAAGCTAAATGATACCACCACAAACAGGGACACCATTTTACTAATTTCATGTTTTCTGAAAATATCTGCTTGCTTTCTCCTCCTATAAACACTTATGAAGCACAGGTCCAAAGCAAGAACACATACATACTTGCTAGGAAGACTTTGTGAAGGCTTGAATGGCTGGGCCTCACTAACTGTTTCTAGCTATGAAGGTTTGGTCTTTTTCACATGGTCTTGGGCAGATGATGCTGTTGCTGGTCACCTTTCAGACCCAAAGGGCCTCTATCCTAAAAGATTTGGTTTTTTTTTCTCCCAATATTGCTGCCTACATGCAGTCTCCGCTGCCTAGTACAAAGACATTATATAAACTACGGGGTCTTGACTGCTGCTGAGCATTTAAACCACCTGGGAGGCTTTGAAAAGTAAAATACCCATGGTTCCATGCCAGACTAATTAAACTAGACTCTTAAGAGTTGAGCCCTGAGCACCGGTAGTTCTGAAAGTTCCTCAGGTGACTTGAATATATTGCCAGATTTGAGAATTAGCATTCTAAGTAATCTGTTGTTTTCCCTTCTGCAATGAAAACCGCTCCATTCTTTTCCTGGGGACAGCTTTAGATCTCTGATTAGCTTTGTCTTTCCATTCTTCCCATACCTCAGTAAAGAGATAGCATGTATCCTTGTATGGTGGCCCTTTTCCCTGTACCACATCACACCAATGCACACATATTTACCCAGTAATTCTGGTCCAGCCTAAAGAACCACAGTGAATTTCTAAGATGTTCACTATAGCTAATTTCAACCCTAGCCTATATTCTAGTTTTCTTATATATATATTCTAGTTTTAAAAAAGATTATGTCATCACTAGCCAGTTTTATTTAATAAAACAGATCTAAGCTTTATCCTTATTAATGCTCACCAAGAACTTAGGACATAAGACATGTGCCTTGGGCTGAAGCCATTTTGTGATGCTGCTTCCTGTCACTAGGGTACTTTTTCTATATGTTTCCAATGTGGGTTCCCTTGCTCTGTTTCAGAATTTACACCATTTTTAAAGTCATGGCAGTTCACGTTCATAATAACAAGATGATTCTTAAAACTCACAGGGAACCTTGTTGGTTACTAAATTTTCATTTAGGACATTATGAGAAAGGATATTGAGAGTATATTTTGCAGAAACTGTTGCTTCAAATCCTCTAATTCAGTATTGTAACTGCTGCATGTAAGCAGTACCTTGGGAGCTTTTAACAGAGTGTCCCTGACAAGGATGCATGTCCGGGGATTTGGATTTAATTGGATTATGAGTACGGGTTGGGCTTTGATATTTTAAACAGTTTTCCTACTGTTTCTAGAGAGCACTGGGGTAGCCTAGGAATCTAACTGAAGGGAGAAAGGGGGTAAAGCATGAATATAAGCACAAAGAACTGCAAGATAACGATGCTTTACTGAGTAAGAAAGAAACTTTTTTATTTTTATTTTTTATTCAATATTTGCTTTATTTACATTTTAAATGTATACCCTTTCCTCCTTACCCTTCCAGAAAACCCCTATCCCATCCCCCTTTCCCCTACTTACCAAACCCCACTCCCACTTTCATGAAATGGCATTCCCCTACACTGGGGCATCAATCCTTCACAGGACCAAGGGCCTCTCCTCTCACTGATGTCTGAAAAGGCCATCCTCTGCTGCATATCTTGTGACTTGAGCCCTGGGTCCTTCCATGTGTATACTTTGGTTTGTGGTTTAGTCCTTGGGAGATCTGGGCGGGGGGAGACTGGTTGATTCATATTATTGTTCCTCCTATGGGGCTGCAAACCTCTTCAGCGCCTTTTCTATATGATTCCGATATGGGCTCCATTGCTCTGTTTCTGATTTTACAAAAGTTTTAAAGTCGTGGCAGTTCACATTCACAGTTTTTTCTCTAGCTCCTCCATTGGGTAACCTATGCTCAAACCATTGTTTGGCTGTGAGTCATGGGTATTTTGATCCCCCTTTTAAGAAGGACCAAAGTATCCATACTTTAGGCTTCCTTCTTCTTGAGCTTCACCTCATACCAATCAAAATGGCTAAGATAAAAAACTCAGGGGAAAGCAAATGTTGGCAAGGATGTGGAGAAAGAGGAACACTCATCCACTGCTGGTGGGATCACAAGCTGGTACAACCAGGCTGGAAATCATTTTGGTGGTTCCTCAGAAAATTGGACATAGTACTACCTGAGAACCCAGCTATACCACTCCTGGGCATATACCCAGAAGATGCTTCAACATGTAATAAGGACACATGCTCCACTATGTTCATAGGAGCTTTATTTATAATAGCGAATGCTGGAAAGAACCCAGATGTTCCTCAACAGAAGAATGGATACAGAAAATGTGGTATATTTACATAATGGTGTACTACTCAGCTATTAAAAACACTGAATGCATCAGTGTAGGAGAATACCAGAACAGGGAAGTGGGAAGGGGAGGATGGGGGAACAGGGGGAGAGAAAAGGGCATATAGGACCTTTGGGGTGGGGCGGGGAACCAGGAAAATGGAAATGAAATGTAAATAAAGAATATATCCAATTAAAAAAAAGTGAAAAAATGATTTCATGAAATTCTTAGGCAAGTGGATGGAACTAGAAAACATCATCCTGAGTGAGGTGACCCAATCACAAACGAACACTCGCTGATAAGTGGATATTAACCCAAAAGCTTGGAATACCCAAGGAAGAACCTTAAAAGAAGCAAGACTTTAAAGTGCTAGGCCTTTTTTAAATTTTCTATATTCTTTTTTTACATTCCAAAGGCTTTCCCCTTTCCTAGTTCCCCCCTCACCATATGTCCCATAAGTCCTCTTCCCCGCCCCCCGACCATTCCCCAATCACCCCCCAACCCTTTCTCTGTTCTGGTACTCTCCTGTAAAACTGGAACCAGTCTTTTCAGGACCAGTGTCCTCTCCTTCCTTCTTCTTGGGAATCTTTTGATTTGCTAATTGTGCCTTGAGTATTCAGAGCTTCTGGGCTCTTTAATGTCCACTTATCAGTGATTGCAATTCATGTGTATTCTTTTGTGATTGGGTTAACTCACTTAGGATGATATTTTCCAGATCCAACTATTTGCCTACAAATTGCATGAATTCATTATTTTTAATTGCTGAGTAGTATTCCATTGTATAAATATACCACATTTTCTGTATCCATTCCTCCTCGGAGGGACATCTGGGCTCCTTCCAGCTTCTGGCTATTATAAATAAGCCTGCTATGAACATAGTGGAGCATGTGTCTTTATTGCATGCAGGGGAATCGTCTAGGTATATGCCCAGGAGTGGCATGACTGGGTCCTCTGGGAGTATCGTGCCCAATTTTCTGATTTTGGATTACCAGACTGATTTGGATTGCCAGACTGATTTTGGATTACCCACACAGAATGTTTCAAAAGCCCTAAGATATGTGATAGGGCCATTGACAAAGGCCTTTCAATCAACATGTTGTTTCTAACCACAGTTCATGTATCATGTACCATCTATGTGACCCTTGCAATGTCAGGTATCCTTTTTTAAAGTTTAGTTTCCTAAGTCCTAAATCAAAGTAACAATTAGCTTTTTTTTGAAAAAGTTGATATATTTCTTTATTTTATGTGCATATTTACTTTATACACACACACACACACACACACACACACGCACACACGCGCACACACAAGCGCGCGCGTGTGTTCGCCTGTGTGCGTGCTTGTGTGTGTGTGTGTGTGTGTATGCGCGTGTGCGTGCGTGCGTGCGTGTGTGTGTGTGTGTGTGTGTGTGTGTGTGTGTGCTAGAGTTACAGATGATTGATTATGAGCCACCAGGTTGTTGTTGAGAAGTGAAACTGTGTCTTTGATGAGAGCAAAAGAACTCTTAACAGTTGAGCCATCTCTTTAGCCCCCGTGTAGCAGCTATGTTAACATGAAAGTTCTCGTCCAGTTACATGTTTTTTTCCACAAACAATGAAAGACAGAGATTCTCAACCATGACATGTCCACATCACCAGAATCAGAATTTACATTTCCTAAGATTCAGAGCTCACTGCTATATGTTAAGCACATTAAAGTTTGAGGTAAACCTAATATATTTGTTGGTGCACAGTCATAGAGTTGGTATTAGATATGGTTTTATCTCCTGAGATCAAACATTTATCTTGATAGATGTTAAAATATACTCAGAGAACACAACGGGTGAGCGAAGGGCATCACCTACAGCGCTATCCTCAGATAGTACATTTTCTACCTTTTATAAATAATCAAACAAATCCCAAGACAGCTGTTCTAATGGTTAGAAAAAAAGTGTTGTGAGCAGAAGCATCCACCAGTGTGCCCAGGGTTGATGTGTATTCATACATAGTCAGCACATCTTAACTATATTAACTAATGTTAAATTTGACTTTACAATGAAAGTGTCTTTCCCAAGGGTTGGGGTGGGGACAAAAAAACTTCTACCACTTATACTGTTGCTGGCAAAGAAAAGCTATTGCATGGTCTTCATGGTAATATTATAGTAGAAGTAGGACGGATGGCCCAAGGGAGAAGAAAGATAGCTAACTCATGGATTATCAAATTGAATAACAAGCTGTATTTCTTTCAAGATGTCATCTGGAATTCCTTGAAAATTCTCCACTGTCACCGATTACATTGAAAACTTTTGTTTGATTTCTCTTGTTTGTCAATTAATGCAAATTGCTTCTGGCCACCTTGTTCTAGGCAAGAAACACATACCCTATCTATAAAATCATTTACAGATTGGTCCCAATTATTGCATGTACATACATTTCTCCATATTTTTCTATGTCCAATGATAGGAGTCACAGGTGTCCTTCAACAGAATGATTTCCAGACTCCTTGGCCCATGTATGCTGTTTCACCCAATACTGTAGTAAGTATGTGGGGGTGGAGATGAGTGCTAGACAGATGTCTCTTCCTTTAAAAGCAATTAGTACAGAAGTTCTGGTTAGGCTCACAGAATGATGTCATATCTACTCACAGAAATATTTTTGTCTGAAGTCTTCTTAGCCTTTGATCTTAAGGCCTTTCTCATGTACTATCACAGACTACATTACTAGAGAAGGCATATCTTCTCCCCCACATCTTATACATTTTGAAAATACTGAATCTCACAGACAGTACTGTGGTTTCTTTGACCATACACTCTGACACAAACTTTCAAGCCTTCTAGCCCCACCTTGCTAGAGGTCAGAAGTTGTGTCTCTGAACCATACTTCCTCAGAGGGAAGCCTACAGGGACCCTGCAATCCTTCTCCACAGTTCTGCCTCCAGCTTTGCACTCCAGTGTCTGAAGACTGATCCAAGTCTCATGGGTCAAAGGAGAAGTCTAGTCCTGGCAAGTGTTCCGCCTTGGTGTTTCGGTAGTTAAGAAAACCCCATGTCATGTAGCCTGCCAACTGCTTTGTGCAGGTGGTTGGGAAGTTATAGTGCAATATTAATTAAAAAACATGCATGACTGGAAAAATGACAAATGACATCAGCTGTCTTTCCACTTCTTCATATCCTCTCAATTGCTATAACTAGCAAACTCATATTCCTTTCTGTCAACCAGGCAAAACTTTTATTTTTAGCCAATCAATTTTCTTATCATTCTGATTCTGGCCACTATTCTGTTGTCATATGTGTTTCTGTCACCCCCTTGCCTCCTGCCACCCCCAGTGACACTATTAAAGAAAAAAAAAACATTCAAGTACATTAGTGACCTCTCTTAAGTGACCTTTGGCAAAATTTATAAAGCATGTACGACTATATAGGCTGTCCTTTTAAAAGTATCTTTCAGAAACTCTGAAATACAAGAAAGTCATTGTGGTTGAAACCATGGTTTCCATGTCCTTTGGCTGTGCTGATTATAGTAGTACCAAAAGGATCGAAAAGGCCTGGATCAACAGAGGAAGGCTCTTTAAGTTGATCAAGACAACAGACCCAATCCTCTTGTTTCATGTAAAATATGCACCCATTAAATCCTTCTCTCTCTACTTAGTCACAAATTGTACTCAAGCTCATCAGAAGGCAGTTAGGATAATTTGGCTTCAGCATCATATTCATCAATTTGTAAGCTCAAATGGTCTTCTACACCTCCAGGAAATAGTTTTTTTTCCCTTTCTTAACCTATATGCTGAAGAGGGATTCATCTTTCTTACATAGTTAAAAGCAGCAGTTTCAGCTAATGGAACATAACTCTCAATTAAAATAATTGAAATCCACAAAATAATTGTAATAAAGAAGCATTCCAATTAAATGGGTGCTTTCCTTTGTACCCATGCCTGCCACAGCTTCTTACTCCCTATTCAGTAAATAGTTAGCTATTCTTTTTAAGAAGACTGTCCCTGCAGGGGAGTTAGATGGAAGAATAGATTGTGCCAGGTTAAAATCCATTCCAATTTTGTTTGGGAAGAATGTAAAACAAAAAGTATTTGAGTATATTTACTCTTGCCAGCATTTCTGTTTAAGAAAAAAAAAAGGCATTATGGTTATAAAAGCCTCAAGCCATCAAATATCCTTAAAATAGCATTTAATGATTTAAGTGTAAATGAATCATAAACACTTAAAATTTGCTGTTGTTTTATTTTCCTTTTATCGAAGATAGATTATTTTTGTCTCACATAATGCAGCCTGGCTATAGTTTCTCCCCAATCTACTCCACTGCCCCTCCCATCCAGATCTATCCCCTTATGCCTTCTCTTAAAAAATCCAACAGGCTTCTAAAGGATAATAGTGAAAAAATAAGATACCACTAACGCATCAGAATTAGACAAAACAAACAAAAAGAGGGGAAAGAGCCCAAGAGGAGACACAAGAAACAGAGACCCAATCATTTGTACACTCAGGAATTCCATAAAATCCCATAAAAAGACTAAAGTGGTAGCCATAATAATGCAAAGGCCACATAGTGGAAAAAAATGAGAGGTAAAGTATAACTTTATAAGTAAAATTAAAGAAAAAAAAACATGTTAAGGTATTTTTTCTTTTAAAAGCAGGGCCCTGACCAAACATTATGAGAAAAGGAACCTTTAAAGATGCTGTGAAATTAATTTGCTGCTGGCCACGTACTGCTGGGCATGCAGCCTACCCTTAATAGTAGTTTGTTTCCCCAGTGAGACTTCCTTAGAGGAAACTAAATATTCAAGTGCAAGTAGTTTTCTTTTGCAGACTGTTTCCTCGTCAGAGATAGGGCACCTGTCTACTCCTTTCAGCTCTAGGACCTCAACTGGTGCAGATCTATCCAGGTCCTGTGCATGCTGTCTCAGAGTCTGTGAGTTCATATGTGCACTAAGCCTGTTGATTTAGAGGGCTTTGTTTTCCTGGTGTCCTCCATCCCCTCTGAGTATTATACTCTTTCAGGTTCCTCTTCTCAGGGTTCCTTGAACCCTGCAGGGAGGGATCTGATGGGGAGATTCCTTTTAGGGCTGAATGTTCCAATGTTTTGCATTCTTTGCTCAATGTCTGGCTGTGGATCTATGTATTTGTTTCCATTTGCTGCAAGAGGAAGCTTCTCTTGTGAAAGCAGTGCAAGGCATGGATCTATAGTACAATAAAATGTCATTAGGAGTCATTTTATTGCTGTGTAGAACAATAGCCTCTGGTTTTACCCTAGGTCCCTGGACTATCTAGTCTTAGGTTCATGGTTTCCAAATAGTATCTTGGACTAGGCCTTCAATCAAATCAGATACTGGTTTATTTCTCTCATACATGTTGTGCTGGCATTGCACTAGTATCTTATAGGCAGGACACCATCATAGATCAAAGGGTTTGCAGCTGGGTTGGTGTATATATTTTATGCAGAGTAAGTACATTTCTATACCAATGCTGCTAGCACATAGGTATGAAGGCCCTAGGTAGGTACCAGTTTGATCTCTTCATAGTCAATAAGTTGTGTGGGTGTTGCCTTCAGCACTGGGCCCTTCCAGTCAGTTAAAAGAGAACAATCTATAGCCTTGGCAACAGCCTGGATTCATTGGGATTCCCATGGGAACCCTGTGGTCAACAACTCAATTAGATATAACCCAATCCTGGTATAAACACTTAGATCTAACTTCCCTATCACCTCCCTGAAAACCCAGCTCTTTAATGGAAGCTTTAGTAAAAGAGCACCTTTTCTTCTTTGGCCTATTAAAGGTAAGGTCCTCCAAGGTAGACACTAAATGAGAATTGGTACTCACATTTAAAACATATAATATTCTCCACAGAAGTAGAAGAACAATTATTGTAGGACCCAGAGGTGTTGAGAACACCATGAGAACATGACCCACAGAGTCAAATAGGCAGGGTTCATAGAGGCTTGCAGAGACTGAACTGATAATCACAGAGCTTGCTTGGGTCTGTACTAGGTCCTCTGTGAATATGTTGTGTTTGTGTAACTTGGTGTTCTTGTGGGTATTCTAACAGTAGCAGTGGGTTAATCTCTGACTCTTCTGCCTGCTCTTGGGATCCTTTCCCTCCATCCTTTTCTGAAGGGAAACAGAGAAGGAGTGGTTCTGGGGGACAGAGGAGGTGACATGGGGAAGGAGGGACTGGGATGAGTGGCGGGAAGGGAAACTGCAGTTCGGATGTAATTTATGAGAGAGTAAGTTAAACAGAAACACAAACAAAACAAACACATGTGATGTTACAGTATTCAAGTAATGAAATTGATATCCTCATATATATATTCCTTATTTCACAAAATATAGCCAATATTCAAAATAAGCCTTGAGGCAGATAACTGTTTCTGTCTCGCAGAGAACAAAAATGTCAGATTAAAGAACACATTCCATGTAACCCAACTGTCAAGATGTAGAGCTTTCCAATCAAGGTCACTCTGCCTCCACAGTCTATACCATAGCTAGGACAGCCTAGCTATTCCTTGTTTTCATATGTATGGTAGGCTGAATGATAGCTTCCTCAAGATCTCCTTTCTATCTCTAAAATCTATGTCTATATTGTTCTGATTGTCAGGAAAATTCATGTTGACTTTGCATGGGGATTATTGAGGTAAACATAAAGGAAAGGCAATCATATGGTACAATTTTAGTATTGATTTTCAAATATGCACACAAAATACTGTTTCATTATAACTTCTGCATATATACATGTTATTTCTTTTGCTCATCTTTGCTTTCCCTTCGTTGTATCACACTCTTGATGGTTTGTTGTTTCCACAGTTTATTTTCTACCTTCATTTTATGTGTGTATGTGTGTATGTGTATGTGTGTGTATGCATACATATTATGTGTGTATGTATATGTGTGTATGTGTATGTGTATGTGTGTGTATGTGTATACTGCTTGTGATCTATTTGACACAACCCAGAATCAACTCTGAAGAGAGGCTCAATGAATGACTTTCTATGTTAAGTTGGCTTATGGACATGTCTTTCGGGAAATGACTTCATAATTGTTATGGGAAGTGCCAGGTCATAGGTACAGCAGCACTCCTTAGGCATAGGATCTTACACTATGTAACTAGAGAGAAGATGTTGAACACATGTATGAACTGGTGATTTCTCTTTGCTTTTAACTTTGGATATGATTGTACTAACTGCTTGACATTCCTACCTAGACTTCCTTGCACAGAGGAAATGTGCAAAGAACTTACAATACACCTGGCATTGTAAGCAGAAAAAAGCCTCTTTCTTCTTCAGTTAATTCTATCAGGATATTTTATCACAGCCACAAAAATAAAAGAAGAATGCCTCTTGTGAGAGAAAACAAGGGTTACTTGTTTTTTTGTTTGTTTGTTTGTTTGTTTTAATTTTTTTAAATCTGGCTTTGGCCTTAATAAGATGATTTCTTTTTTTTAAGACTTATTTATTATCTAAGTACACTGTAGCTGTCTTCAGACACACTAGAAGAGGCATCAGATCTCTTTACGGATGGTTGTGAATCATCCTGTGGTTGCTGGGATTTGAACTCAGGATCTTCGGAAGAGCAGTCAGTGCTTATAACTGCTGAGCCAGCTCTCCAGCTCAATAAGATGATTTCTAGCTCCATCTATTTTCCTACAAATGAGCTAGGAATCTTAAAAGCTAGATGGGAAATTAGGGAAATAGATGAGTGGATTTGCACGATGAAAACAAAAGATGCAGAGGAGACGAACAGTGAGAGGATGTGCTCTGATATTGCTGGTCCCGAGTACAGAAGGTGAGAGTAGTGATCCAAAAGAATAAACATTACTTCTAGATTCTGGGAATGGTCATGTCTTAGCAGCCAACAAGGAAACAGCAGTTGTTGGCCTCTAGGGAACTGAATTCTGCTAATGAAGAAATTGAGCACAAGAACAGACCTAAAACCTCTGTAAAGAAATGTAGCTTTTTCTTTCACCATGGGAAGATATGCATAATTTATGACCTACAGGAATGTAAGACAGTTTGTGTTGTTTGATTTATTAAATTTATGATAGTTGTTATAGCAGCAATTGAAAACAAATACAATATTCAGGCTCTGTCTCTAAAAAACCAATAGGCTTTTAAGGCTTTCTAAAATTATTCTAATATCAATTATCAAATACTGTATGTATAATTAATATATTCACTAACTCCCTTTTAAGGATAGTTTGTCTGCATCTAGGTATATGCACTACATGTGTAACTGGCATTCATGAAGGCTGAAGAGGACAATAATTTTGCCTGGAGTTACAGACTGTTTCAAGCAGCTCTGTGGCTGATGGGAACCAAGCTGAGGTAGGCTGAGAGGTCTTAGAGTCTCTAAGACAATGTTTGGAAGAGAGTTGCATTGAATTGCCTCTAGCCTCATATGAGTAAGACACAAGCTTTATGACTTAAGCTCCAAATATTGCAGAAGTATAATCTTTAGTAATGGAAAAATATAAGGGCTCACTAAGAAGGAGATAGCAGAGTAGAAGTCTCAAGGAAGTATAAAAGAGGGAGGCACAGAGCTATGAAGGGGAAGAAACCTTCCAGTAGAGTGTTTGATCAATGAAGGTCCTGAGATTGCAGTCTGAAAATGAAAGCCAGCATAGTTGAAACCTAGAGACTGATGGAGAATGATATAATGGCAGCAGTGGACCAAGGGCTACTCACAGACTATCACTAGATTACTTATAATCCTTTTGTACTTTTATGTTTAGAGGGAGATTCTCACTGTGTAGCCCTGGCTATCCTAAACCAGGCTGAACTCAAACTCAAAAAGATCTGCCTGCCTCTGCCTCCCCAGTGCTGGTATTAAAGGCATGTACTACCACGCTTGATCAATTACATATAATTCTTAACATAATACAAATGCTATGTAAATATTCATGATTATTGTGTTAGAAATAATGACAATGAAACAAGTTTGTGTGTATTTGGCACTGATGGCATTTTAGTTTAATGATATGGTCTCATGTACTCTAAGTGTCAAACTGATCTTACAGCCTCTACCTCCTGAGTCTTTGAATTGTAAGCATGCACCAATTGTGCCTGGCTTTTTTCTTTTCTTTTCTTTTTCCCTTTCTTTTCTTTCCTTTTCTTTCTTTTCTTTTCTTTTCTCTTCTTTTCTTTTCTTTTCTTTTCTTTTCTTTTCTTTTCTTTACTTTACTTTTGTTTGTTTAATTGTCTTCTCACAGGATCTCTACTTTCTACCTAGGCTGATCTGTAATTCATTTGTAATCAAGGTTCGCCTTGAACTCATAGGGCTTTTTTATGCCTTGGTCTCCTGAGTTCTAGGATCACAAATGTGAGCCATTATGCTCAACTTTCATATACCACATAAGAAAAATACTTTTGACCTGACACACACACACACACACACACACACACACACACACACACATGCTTCTATGACAAAGATACCATGAAAGAAATTTAATACAACTTTGAGTACAATTGTACACTTAGAAGAAGGAATGATGTGAAAAATACAGGGTTTTGGTTCCAAAGAAAGCTAAGTACTATTCTACACTATGCAAACCATAGTCATGATAGTGTTAGTTTAAATGTTGTCATATGGAACAGACTAGATGATTTCTAAAGTAGTTTCCAGAGCTTTCAAGGGAGTGGAGGTCTCTTCCCTCTCCTTTCTATTTTTTTTTTTCATTATGAACCTAGCTAGCATAACACTGTTTGTATGTTCTGATCCATTATTCACTGTTCTGGAGGAAGTGGTACACCACTAGGGCTCTGTGAGAAACTAGCCTAGCTACTACATTTTCCTTTCTCCATGAAAGTCAGTTCGCCAAAGAAATCCCACATTTGAGTGTTTTATTTTGATTATAAATGGAAGACCCAGAACAGGTAAGCATTGAGAAGGAAAGAACAAACCATGGGCTCTGACGTTACTGAAATGGCAAAGAGTGGCTTGTTATTTCACAGATCGAATAAGTAGGAAACATGTTAACTGAAAAACCTGCTCTAGAAAATCATTGGCTATTGTCTGACATTCATAGTCCTAGAGGAGTCTCTGTCTAAAGCCCTTATTTAAAAGCAAAAGGAAGGGCACAGGAAAAATAATGCAGAACACATGCCTGTGGGGGTCCACGATCACAGAACAAGTGCAAACTGTGAAGCCATTTTTCATGCACTGCATTGGAGACAACTGTCTCCAGAATGAAGCAGCATGAGGGGCCTGAATGTGATTTCTATTTCTCTCTGATGGCCCTTCCGGTTGGAACCCACTGATATGCCTGACATCTTTGAATTAAAAATGCACATTGAAAGAGCTGGGCCTTGGGAAGTGTCTATGTTGTCATCTGGAAATTGGAATATGCCAGTCTTCACAGCCTTCAAAAATGTTATCTGGAGGAAGTGAAACAGTTCCTAGACCTCATATATAAGACCCTCTGTTTTCTCCCTAATAGATATCTAACTTCAGGTTCAAGATTGCTGGCAAGAAAGCCAGTGAAAATGGTCTCTATAAACTCTGTCCTATACAATTATTTATTTTGTGGGTAGTTGAAGAGATGCTTTTAAAGTTGCTATGAAATGCAAAAGAAACACAATCCTTTTAGAGTTTTCTAAAGGGGGTTCATTCTGTTCTTTTCTTTCCCATGGCTTTGTGTAACACCACTTTAACTGACAGGCTCTCAGAGATGGGCATAATATGCATGAGATATTCTCAGCTCCTCGAGATGTCACTTGACTCAAATCCTTACCTAACAGAGACATCTCCAGGTGAAGTTATGGCAACCATGGAAAAAAGATTTAATGCTGAAAACAAGATGGGTCACAGGCCTATCTAAGAAGTAACAAAGAACATGCATCCATCTACAGGCAACATTGTATTCTCAACCTGTCTTAAGAAAGCCATCCATCTAGTTGTCCCTGCTCTTTTAGAAGCTCTGCGAGTCCATTAGCAATTTTGTGGGAAGCATAAAAGGAATCTTTTCTTAAGCATCTATATTCATGGTGGTTACAGTGAAGTGAAGTGAACAGAAAAATAATAGGTATGTAGGCAAAACTGCATGCTAGAACCCAAGAAGCTGAAGCCTCTTGCCTTCACTTTTGGATTCATCTCTGCTTATCAATCTTTACATAGTAGCTAACTGATCACTCACAGTCCTATTGTCATGTGATATCCATCAACTGATGCAGTAATAACTGAGTAATATTTAGAAATACATCTTATCTATTATTTAGGTTAACTGAAATACTGGGAACAGTAAGAATTTAAAGATGACTAGCATGTTCATGGAATAGTGTTAGTTCCTTGGAGAGATATAAAATTAGTAAAAATAGATCACTACTTAGATTTATGTGTGACTGTGTCTATTAAACTACATATCAACATTATGTGTTTAAATATTATTTAGGGTATGTCTCATATCTGTGGCATGATTTTTACATCACTGGACTAAGTAAAACACTGTCATCTCCAATAGGAATTGCAATTATCCACTCATCAGTTGAAAATCTGAATAATGAAAAAGTTGAGCACTTGTGAGTAAGGGAAACATATAGTTGTATATCATTGGAATTATCACTTGCTTTTCTTTGGCCTAAGAACTTGAACTGGTGGTACATGAACTTTCCTGGGGTCTCCAGCTCTCTAACTGATACTACATCATAGATCTTAGATGTTAGAGCACTTGTATCATAATCACAAAAAACTAGTTAATAATGATGTATACACACACACATACACACACCACATGCTCTATTGAGCATGTGTGTACACACACAATATGCTCTATTTTAATTAGAAAAGCTGAGAGTAGTTAACGAACAATAGTCTAGATTACTTTACATAGATAGTTGGTTTTCAAAATCGTCAGAAATCCACAGAATGTGACATTTAACATTATTTATTCATTTGTTGTTGAGACATATCAGCTCCTAACAGCTCCCCATTCATGGATTCAAAGAAGAAAATGAGTATCCCTACCTCCAGGTGAGGTAGTTCCTTGTGACAAAGTCGCCACTGGATAAAAACTACCTCTTTCTTCTACAGACCTGTACTGTTCATGAGAGGACACAAGTTACAGGATAGTTGTCAGTTTAGCTATGCTGAGACAGAATAAGGTAGTCCTTAATAATTCCTGTTTCACAAAGGTCTGTCAGATGATCCTGGGCCAAGCAGTCACATTTTGATGTTCCAACTTGCTGGTGTACAGGAGCCATATAGGTAGACAGCCACAGGAATTTAGAGGCATGGTGCTGGTGTGGCAGCAGTCAGCCATGGGAACATAGTGAGCTGGGAGAAGAGATTTCAGAGCTCCAAGTCAGAGAGTCTGCCAGGCTGAGAACAGGCCCGCCTGTTTGCTGGTGCTTAGCTGGTATTAGCATGGGATGCATTTTTATATTTCACACAACAGGTTGAAGGCATTAAAACATATTAATCGCTTGCAGACTTTAAAGAAATGAAGTGTCATGTGATCATGACTGGGATCGAGCCAAGACCAAAAGACTTTGGGTAGTCAAGGATCTGAGAATGCCCAATGGGGTGACATTTACTAATAAATAATATGGTTGTTCCTATAGCCATTAAATTCTTCCAACAATCAAAGGAGCTGAGAAGCATGTGTTTTATAAAGTAATACAGAACAATCTATATCTATAGCTGATCTTGTGTTATTCTGAGTAGAGGGGTCAGCTATATGTCATACATTTTGCCATGGCAAACAATATCCAGTGGCATGGATTTTGCTAGTTATAAATGCTAGTGTTGTGAAGTTTTGATTATGAATACTAAAGAAATAGACTGGGTCATCGATTCGTGTTCTATTTCCAACATGCTTGGGGTTGCCATATTGATTTCCTAGGTTTCTACACCAATTTCAATTCCCAATAACAGTCTAAAGAGGTTTCACTTTCCACAACCCTATACTCATTACCATATTATGCTTTTAGTTTTCTTGTGTCCGAAGGACAAAACGGCAACCAACAAAGTGGGAAAAGATCTTCACCAACCCCACATCCGACAGAGGGCTAATATCCAATATATACAAAGAACTCAAGAAGTTAGACCCCAAAGAACCAAATAACCCTATCAAAAATGGGGTACAGAGCTAAACAAAGAATTTTCACCAGAAGAAATTCGAATGGCCCAGAAACACCTTAAGAGATGTTCAACATCATTAGTTATCAGGGAAATGCAAATCAAAACAACCCTGAGATTCCACCTCACACCAGTCAGAATGGCTAAGATTAAAAACTCAAGAGACAACAGGTGCTGGCGAGGATGTGAAGAAAGAGGAACTCTCCTCCACTGTTGGTGGGATTGCAAAATGGTAAAACCGCTCTGGAAATCAGTTTGGCGGTTCCTCAGAAAATTGGGCATGTCACTTCCAGAGGACCCTGGCATACCACTCCTGGGCATATACCCAGAGGATTCTCCTGCATACAATAAAGACACATGCTCCACAATGTTCATAGCAGCCTTGTTTATAATAGCCAGAAGTTGGAAGGAGTCTTGATTGCTATCATTCTGACTCGGTGAAATAGAAAAATTAATGTAGTTTGAATGACGATGGCTAAAGAAGTTGAATATTTTTCCTGTAAAGCCACAGAATGCAGACAAAGAATTATGTTTACATTTATGTCCTCATATATGATATTTAAACGATATGAAAAAAGAAATTAAAGTAGTCGGGAGGCAGAGGGGACTGACAGAATGAGGTATAAGGGGCAGGACAAGGGAGGTAGTTTATAAGTGGATTTATGATGAAAGCAATGTATATACATGTAGAAATCCACAGAGAAACCCACTAATTTTAAGTTAATGCTTATTTATAATTACAATTTAAAAGAAATAAGCTGCACTGTTATAAAGAAAGTTGCTAAAATGACTGTGCTCTATAAAGAATACCATGATAATTAAGCATGATGGTGGATTCCTTTAATCCCAACTGTTAAGACTTGAACACATTGTTTAAGCAAATCTTACAGAGAAACATAATATGTCAGTCTTGTTTATGGGTGCAGAAGGATCCTAGCTGGGTGTCTTAGTCGGTTTCTATTCCTGCACAAACATCATGACTGAGAAGCAAGTTGGGGAGGAAAGGGTTTATTCAGCTTACACTTCCACATTGCTGTTCATCACTAAAGGAAGTCAGGACTGGAACTCAAGCAGGTCAGGAAGCAGGAGCTGATGCAGAGGCCATGGAGGGATGTTTCTTACTGGCTTGCTTCCCCTGGCTTGCTCAGCCTGCTCTCTTATAGGACCCAAGACCACCAGCCCAGGGATAGTACCACCCACAAGGGACCCCCCCCCCTTGATCACCAACCAAGAAAATGCTCCACAGCGGGATCTCATGGAGGCACTTCCCCAATTGCCACTCCTTTCTCTATAATAACTCCAGCCGGTGTCAAGTTGACACATAAAACCAGCTCGTATACTGGGTTACTCCACCCAGCGCAACATTCTAAACCTTCTTCCTCACCCCAATTTGGAAAAGCACTGCTCTACTAGGTAGGACTTATGACTAGAAAAAAATAGGATGAAGAAGTCTGGTTCCCACATTGCCATTTTCTCTAATGGAAGCCACCACTTGTTTCTTGAGTGCCAAGTACACATGTAGATATAATATAAGAAAAATCCCTAGCCATAGGCTCAGGTCGATTGGCAGTGCTTTTATTTTGATAACTGCCTAGTCAGAAATTCCATGAGCAATACTACAATGCCAGCACTTGCCCTACAGCTACTAGTGCAAGATTACAGGACCCCAATAAACAAAGTCAGCTGCTGCAAATCTTTCTATTCCAATGTTAATTTTTCGAGAGATGCTCTATAGTTTGAAACCCAACTGCATCTTCAGGAACAAGAACTTGTCTGAACCCAGCATTAGTTGGTCCTTACCAACTAATCCTCTGTCCTTACAGAGGAATAGAGACCAGGGTATGTTGAACTTTGTCAAAAATGATAGACAGCTTACATTACCTTCAAAATAGGAAGCTGGAGCCCACAGTTATCAAAGCATGCATCGGTGAAAGGGAAAAAAAATCACCCTCTTCAACAGGCTAGAGGGCATGCAAGCAGGGATCTGGGGTATGTGATCAGTTATTTCAGTTGTGCAGAATAGAAAATCAAAAAAGAACAATGTGTGCTGTATTTGTTGTGGTTATATAGCGAAAAAATTTACCCCGTGTAGAAATGCCCCTATATATCAGAGGATTTTGTGGATAGAACAGGGATTACGGGATCATCTGACAGCAAGGAAAAGATAGAAATGATAATCAATGACAAATAAGTTCCAGGGGAAGTAAGTCTTAAGTTCTGCTATTGTTTCTGTCCTCATTTCCTGTGAGATCTATGGCAAGATATTCCTTATTGGTGTCCTGTGATGGTTTGTCTTAAAAGGCACTGCTGAAAGACAGTGAGGCTATATTCTCTTAAAATGAATGAGATTAGGCTAAAACGCTATCCACTAATCTGGGTGCCCATACTTGAGGATTCTATGAATTTCAACCTCTCTTACATTGTGATGAAGCTTATAACAGCAATAACTATAGCAGCAAGTGTTTATTGACAACTTATAAGTTCTCTTTCCTATTGTTAATTTTAAAGAATATTCCCAAGCATCCTCTTTAAGTGCTGAGGTAAGAAAAGCTGGTAGGTGTTTCACCAACCAGAAAGTAATAGACAGACTAGTCAAAGGTAACAGGACATGAGGTTTCCAAATTTATCTGCCTGCCACTCCTATCATTTCACTTATTGTTTTTTCCAGACTTGAAACTCAAGTAGTTCAATAATAAATCTCATTACTGTGAGTCTTAATATTTCTTTTCTTATCACTGCATGAATCCCAATTCCCTGGGCAATATGATATTGGCAGATTTCCCACATATTCTTTCAGTGTTGTGACATAGTGAAATTTTAATTATAATAACGTTTTTTATATTTGAATTCATATTTTGTGCACAAATATGGAAAAAGTTAAAATCAACATACTGTCATAATCCTATGCTCTCCTCCATGTAAAACAGTTATCTTCAATGAAATTGGTCAACAATCAACATTATTTATATCGGATACTATCAAAATGTTTTGCTAAAGTGAAAAAACCAGAAGATTATCATGGTGATATACAGAAGATGCCAGCACAATGTGGTCTCACTGCTAGACTATTAACCAATTGGAGTACTTAGCATTTCAAGTTAAAAATGTGTTCCTAATTTAGTTTAATTTTGATCTTCATGGCAACTAAAAGTAAGAAAAGACAACTGATTGTAACATGGAGGGAAGCTGAGGCCCAGAGAGGTTTTGCCTTAAGTTCCCCCACGAAGATGCATGACAGAATTAAAAATGCAATTCTGACATTGTTGCCAGTGAGATTCAATAAAGTCATTATGATATCTACTGATGCAGCAACTATTAAATACCAGATGCTATTCTGTACTCTATCTTGTGCATACAGGGCTAGACAAAACAATGAATGTTAAATAAGTCTTGGCCTCTTCAAGTCTAATGTTACACAGCACTTGAGAGAGGGAAGGTACATTAATGACAGGTACATTGGTATGAACAGATAACCTTTTCTTTCTTCAGGACACCAGGCTAGACACAAAGCTCAAAAACACCCGCTCTGACCACCTTTTGAGTAAAGCAAATGGGTGTCTGCTGGGAAACTGAGAAGCAACCCTGAGAAGTCAATGCCCATTGGACAGGGATTATTGAGTTACAGTGGATCAGAATTATTGCCTTTTGAGGTTAAACTGTTCCTGACAACTATTTTATGTTTTTTTTAATTTAAATGGAACTACATCAATAACGAAAAGAACCCAAAGGTGCTCCCAAAACAGGCTAAGAAACTATCTTTTAGAGTGCAACACAAATGTTTAATCAGAACCGCCACATATTTAGCTGCTGGAATAGATGGTGATCCTTTCCTCCATTGAATTAAAGGTAACAGATCTTTAATTTTCCAATGTATTTGGCAAGAAAATTATAAGAAACTATGTCTACTGAGTTTGGCATGAATTTAAGGTTTATAAAGTCCAACATGGGAATGCTGCCACTTAGAGGCATGTTTATGTTCAGTACTTAGAGATGAGAAAGTTGAGGTACCATTGATTCCAAATGACCCACAGGAATTACCCAATTCCAGGTAGTGCTTTTGCATAGCATGTTTTTGCATGGCCAGACTTACTCTTTCTGGCCAGATGGGGTAAAGTGCCAGCCTACCATGTGTCCCAGCATACTTACCTAGGAGTAGTGGATTTCCCTCATTTATCTACTTTTACCATGTGATAACTTCACTTGGCCATTTTACTTGGTCATTCTGTATATGACAGATGAATTTCTGGTTGCAGATTCAGAACTGTGCTGTATGCCTGACAATCATATCAGGATTCATGCTTGAATGTAGGGGAATGAGTAAGTCATGAGTCAACCTTACTATTAAAATTAAAGCTCATGCAGATCAGTGAAAATGTTGCAGTTACCCACACTATCAAATTTCAAAAAACTTAAGGATGATGGACTACAACAATAATGCATCAAACTCTTCTAAAACAAAGAACTTTCCCATTGTACACTGAATAGAAGGTCATTCAATATTTTTGAATTGCAACTCATTGGTTATCATCCATATCATGATTTGGAAGAACCATGTTAGCATATTATCAAGTCATAATTGTAAGCAAGGGAGGTTCCTGCCATCAAAGCACAAGCCATGAAAGGAATTTTACTTTAACTATAGAAAACTAAAACACATATCCAGCAGCTTCTCTATAGGGTATAAAGTATCCACTCACCAATCCCTGCTCTACAAAACCTTAATCATTCAGTAGATATAGAGACAAGCCAACCTCAACCATCTGAGGTAGACTGGTACGTCTGATTGTTTTTCACTGCATGTTTACTATTGGGAAATGGCAGGGACAGAAAAGCAACTTGAGGACACAGGGTCAGACAATACTTAGACCAATTCAGCATAGCATAGCATTGTTTCCGTAATAACCAACCAGGAGGTTCAGCTATGATGCCAAGATATAAAGATAGACAAGGGGAAATGAAATGTAAATAAAGAATATATCCAATTTAAAAAAGATAGAAAAGGATACTTGTGGTTGTACACAAGTACAACCCATAAAGAAAGGAATATAAAATAATGCAAAAAAATACATACCCAGCCCATAATCTCACAACTAGGATGAACCATGCCATAGGAAGCCAATCTAGCTGTCAGGAAGCCTTATTGATATGATTGTCATGTCAGCAAATTACACGTAGAGAGCAAAGATTTAGCTGGAATAAGTGACATTACACAGCAAGCAAAATTGGACCAACCATATTATTAAGAATAATACCTAAACAAATGATAAATCAGTGCTCTCCCTTACCACTGATCTCAGGAACAGCATAGCAATCCTAAGACTTGGGGCATATTTCTATCTCCGCAACTTTCTAGCTTTATGATCTTGGGTGAATCACTCGAATTTGGAATATACATTTCTTCATCTCTAAGTGAGGACAACCATATTCTGCTGCATAATTTACAAAGTAATATTATTTAAAGTGGGAGAAGGGACAATGACCAGCATTAGGGTTGTTCTGCATCAGTAAGTTACTGGAAGAATGAAGGGCAATGAGAAGCTCAGGCATGGGACTTGTTCTGACCTGACACAATAGGAGCAACCACTATGAAAGGGGATCAAGTGTCCTTGGGACCACACTCAAATCTGATACCCTAGGTGCATAGGCTGGAAAGCTTCTTCAGGACCCTGGGTTTTCTTCATCATGCTACATGAAAAGATATTTAGTAGAAACATTCTTCCACTACTTGCTACAATCTGTATTTATAAACAGTCATTGCCCGAGAGATTTATTCTCTAACTATTTCCCTGTTTTTTTTAAAAAAGTCAATGTTTCTACATTCATGAGTATTCCTACATACATGCTATGATGCGAGAAGTTCTGGTCTCATCTTACTTTCTCCCATGAAAGCAGAGAATCAGGAATAAAAAGCAATAGTTTGACAAGAGTTTTGTAAAATATTGAGGATTTTTAGAAAAGGACAGGCATGATATTCACTCTCATACAACTGCAAGACAGCAGGTCGATGTGTATTGACTAAGATTCCCAAATAACATAAATGAAGCATCACAAGCCCCCGCCCCCATGTATTCATCTACCAGTGGAATACTGAATCAATCGCTGTAACACAATGCTGTCAAGACCCTCATTAAAATGCTTTCCTCCATTGAGCAGCAAATTAGAAAGACATTCACAGGTGTCCATAATGGCATCTTCAGTGATCTCTAGCTTAAAAATTACCTTTCCTGGTTCCTTTAGATAATGGAAGACAGTGGAGATAGGCATGAACATTCTGCCCGATTCTGGGGCAACTGGTAAAATAAAATGTGACTCAAACTTGGTATCTGAAGAGAAAAATAGAGTAAATTCATTTTCTAAAATGATTTTGCTAACAATTCTCTTAGGTCAGGGTCTTTAAAATCAGATGCTGATCTGGAGAATTGCTGTTGGGGAAATTGCAGTCAGCAGGAAGAGGAGTGAAGAAAGCAAGCCTATGGTCTCCTTGGAGACAGAGCTTTGATCTGATCCTATGGAGAACTCAGGAGGTTGAACTGTACCATGAGGTTAGTCTTATCTAGAGTGAAAGGGCTTAAGCTCTTGGTATAATGCCTGGGGTCTAGATAAACCAAATCTACTGGGTATGAGGGCTCCTGATAGAAAAATATGTGAGCATTAGTGAGAAATCATGCTCATCTCTATTGTATAGGTGCATGCACTCCAGAAAAGGAATTTAGGAGTTGTCAGGTTGAACATTATTGGATTCTGTGTAAAACTAACTTCTTACTAGAGACCTGCCAGTGATATTTCTACCTATCTGGTCACATTTTTTTGGCTCACTCCCTTTGCAGTGACACTGAAGTACACCATCATCATAAAACCTCTGTAGTTCCTCTTCCCTTGCCCTGAAGCTTTCTTTGTGAAAATGTCTGCCTCATTTCCTCTTTTCCTTTTCAGATCTTTCCTCTGATGCCTTTTCCAAGATGCCTTCAATAAGGACTGTCAATGCTGCCAGCCATCCGCCCTGCTTCACCCTTTCCTACCACAGTAATCATTAGCTAATAAAATATGTTGCCTTTATGTTTAATGTTTCCCCCTTCCCTTCTGTGGCTCAGCTCTAAGAGAAAAGTCATTTTCATCACTTCTTTTAGAAATTCATGAATGTCTCCTCAATGCCTGGAACAATCAATGTGAGAGCTATCAGCTATTTGTTGAATAAATAAGCAAAATCACTGCACTTCTACGCCTGAGCTAACTTGAATGTATTTCCAATGCTCACACTTTTTCCCTCAATTTCATCCATACTATTTCCAGTGCATTAGGTTCATTTTAAAAATCACTTACAGTAATGGCTTTGTTTATTCCTACTTTGTATTTTCAAATGTTCACCAAATCAACTACAGTCACTGCATCCACATGGGTTATGAGTCATGTTTGTTTTGAAATAGAAAACGCTCAGAGCTACCAATTTTGCCAGTCATGAGGGACAAAAGACTCCAAGACAGGATCCATTGTCATTTACCAAGTGAACAAATAAATTGAAAAGAAAAATATGTATGTTGTATTTACTATAAGAGAAAAATATCCTCCACCAGAGCCCTTAAAAGCTGGACCTGAATAGAAATCCATGTAGCATCCACCAACTGAAATATTCTTCATGTATTTCTTCTTTTAGGAAACATAAGTGTATGATAGTTTTGTATTTATCTTATGCTGTATAACTTAGCATTTATGAACACAATCAATACTTATTGGATACAATGTTTGTTTTTGAAGGAAAAGAGTATCCTTATGTTTCTGCATATACATTGTTTAACAGCCAAATAGTTCGCTAACTGGTTTCATCTCAGTGTGGGCACAAAACAGAACTGCAAACTCTGGGAGACTTCCAGAGAATGCATTTTCTTTCTTTTTAAAATATACTTTGTGTGTATGCTTGTATGTGCATGTATGTATGCATGTGTATATTATGTGTTTGTTAAGGCTAGAAGTTAATGTGGAGAATCTTCCTTAATCGTTTTTCTGCTTTATTATTTTTATTTAATTTTATAATTTTGTCAGGGTGTGGAGAAGGGCCACAGAAGTGAGAAAAGATTGTCAAATCTCTTCATGCTAGAGTTAGAGGTAGTTACTAACCCCTGGAGGCAAGTGCTATGAGCCTAATTCTGGTACCCTAAAGAGCAGTAACCACTCTTAACTACTGAGCCATTTATTGAGCCCCACCATTTGCTTTCACACATCTCCAGTAGTAAGGGATCCCAGCAAAGATTCCAAAGCCCTAGTAATTTTATAACTTCCTCCTTTCAGCTTTATAGTTTCTCAAGGAGAAAGTGGGAATAGTCATCAATTATATCTTTATGGGGATCCCATGAGATAAGAGTAAAAGAATTCTCTAAAGCAGAAACCTACAGAAAGTGTGCAAAAACTGGACTGCATATCAGTCCTCTCACTGAAGTTTGGGTAAGAGTTCTATTTTATCATTTTAATCACTTGGGGAGGAAATGATAGTAGATGGAGAGAATGCCTTCATGAATTGCATCGCAAAGTTTTATGAACATGACGGTAGGAATCTAGAATTTAATAGCTACTTAAGATCAGAAATTAGCAAAAATGGTCAGTGTGATCTTCTTAGTCTAATCTTGTGTATCTGTACCTGTTAAATAACTAGGACTGGGAGTCCTGCCAGAAAGAGCACTTGTTGGCCTGTATCCCAGACTACTTCTTTGTTTCCGGTCTAGTATTACTGGTTCCATTTGGGCCTCATATGCAGATGTAGTAGAGCATGGTGGTTAGAAGTGCATCCTACACAGTTAGACTGCATGCTCTGTATGTTACAGCTCTGAACTAGGAATTAAGGAGGCTTCGTAATGCCAATACCCTTCCTGAGCCTAGACATCCTCATTTGGAAAGCAAGTAAATTAGTACACATATGAATATTGACCTCACACTGAGAGTCAGTGTGAGAATTGTTAAGTACATTTAGTGGGTAAAATGTCTAGCCCGCCAGCAGCCAGAACAGTTGCTATACCAATGTGCTACACCAGATTCTGTTTTTGTATGAGCATTACCTTTTCCAATCTCAGGTTCCTACTGTGCTCAATGAACAATAAGAAAGCTCTGAACAGCTGTTAGTACAAAAGCACAACTGTCTCAACTGCCCAAGTTGTTGTGAATGTGACAAACATGTTTTTCTTGTTGAAACACAATGTGACATTACATTAAGAGCTCTGGACATCAAGTCTATTACACAGTAATTCTCTTTCCTTCACCACTAGAATATTATAATATTCTAATGAGGAGAGGCCAGTAATTTCTATCTAGATTTACCCTAAAACAGGTTCACTACATGAATCAAAATGCATTAACATGCTTGAATCTTGATCTTCTTAGGCATCCAAAGGTAATAAGAGTTCCTACCTATCTCTCTAGGCTCTTTAGAGACTGAATAAGGGATCCTGCAGGCATCTATCTTTCATTCAGCATTTATTTATGTACTTAAGTGTATTTATATTTCTAGGCTTGATTTCTGCACTGAATAAAATGTCTCATAATTTTCTTCTCCCTTGGCGTGACTTCTTCATCAATTCCTATTCATTCATCAATTATCAGTTCAAAAAGCCCTTGTTCTGGCTCACCTACTAGTATAAATATCTTAATATGTCTTCTATAGAACTCAAAGTGGAGCTTTATGGTGACTTCAATTTTCACACTAGCCCATACCTATCTTGCTAGCCACCATAACTTCTTGTTACTGAGCTGAACACCAAACTAAAACAGCTTATCAAGTATTTGCTGGAAGAAGTAGAAAATAAACAAATGAGAAGCAGAAAACAAAATGAAGTTCCCTTCCCGACTACCTCACTTCTTCCTGAATGTTCAAGGTGGCAGTTTCAGATTATCAACACTCTTTGGCAATGTTCTACTTCAATGCTCACAAGAAGACTGCTCTCTGAGCCCTATTATTTCACAGCATGCATGTCTTACTGAAAATCCTCAGGTGCTGGAACTGAGAAAGCCAGCACACCTTCTCAGTCTTTCTGAGTACCATTCTGAGTACTTTGGATCACAAGGGAATTCTTCTGTGCTTGGGCCTTCATCTCTCTTCTCTTCCCACCTTGTTAGCCTGGCATGAGATTTGGTTTAGAGCTCTGATGTTCTGATCCTCTGAGATCTGTGTGCAATGGGACCTTCACTTGGGTAGTTTTTCCGATATTTTCTAAGGCAAGCTACTAAAGATTCAACATGTCTCTTTGACTAGGAAGAGGAAAGAAATGGTGATAGAAAGACAGTTGTTTTGTTTTGTTTTTAGTTCCAAGCCAGAACCATTTTTCCTTCTCAAACCTCCTGCCTAATACTAAGGTGAAGGAAAAGGGAGAGCAAAATCTTAGTGCTGCTACAAGATTCATGAACGAACTTCCATTAAAGATATTTCTGCAAAGTCCCTATGACCTTCCTGTAAATTTACTGTTATTGCTATCCCAAAGTTTTGAGTGAATAGCCTCCCTGACCAGGATGCATTTTTGTATTTATATGACCATTACTCTATCAAGTTGTCCATAATAATCCCTTTGTGTGATAGAAACATGATACACAGCACTGTAATTGGTATTTACTTTCTACAAAAGTTGTGAGAAGCATTTGCCCAACTAAAATTTTTCAGTAGAAAACATAGGTTGTTTCCATTCATCAAAACTAATGTGGAATTTCATAAATGAGAAAGGAAAGCAAATACATATTACATCCAGTGAGTGGAAGAAACAAAGGACTAGGAAAGTACAGAAGGTATAAAGGTAATCCAGAAGCCAGGAGAGGCAGAGAGAAAATGCATTATTTGCTACAGTATCGATGATATTGGCCAATTCTGAACAGACTAATAACAAGCATTTCTAGTATTCTGTCTAGGTGTTCATTTAGTCAACAGATGCCTATTGTGCGCCTAGTCTGTGCCAAGTATAGAGGTATGTACTTGGCAAAGTAAAGGGAAACAAATGTAGTCCCTCACAATAGATAGGTCTTTGAACTAGATGCATGCAAAGTGCCCTCAACAAGAAATTTTTGTTGTTTTATTCCCTTGATCTAGTACAAAAGTCCTTTGAATTGATGCTACCATGACAAAGTGAAGTGGTAACAAGAGGCAATCTGTTCCAGAGAGCATTTCCTTGGGATCTTATAAGAAAGAAACCCTTACAATTTCCCTACTGTTAAAGAGACGAGAGCATGGGTAGGTTTTGTAACACATCTAATACCCTGGCTCCCTTAAACAAGCTCCTAAAAGAAAGGACAAATATCCCAAAGGAGCAGGCACTGGAGGGTGTTCAAAGAAAAAATCATTCACATTCATATGACAGAGAAGAGTTGTTAGAATGGGCCGCCATTCTTGATAACTGTGAACCAAGGGACAAATGGAGAAAGGTGTATCATATAAAGGGGAGTACCACGTGGTGGTGAGCCAGAACTTAGCCTCCCAGCTTGTCAGAATGGCTGGATGTTAAGGTGTGATGAAAATCCGCTCATTTTAAAGCTATGACAAGATGTTATTCAAGCAGTACCTTTTCAACTTTGTCTATGCAAACACAATAGCCCCATAGAGATTTGATATAACCTATCAAGTTGTTCATTCTACAGACATTGTTGTAGCTCTTGCTTAATTATATTGTTGAGTGACAAGTTTCAGATTGGACAATGAGAGGTCTTATTTCCCTAAGTGATATAGATGGTAGGTGCCATTAACAATACCATCTCTAAGTTTTATGAAGTTGCACAAACTTACAAGCTTTGTATTCCCTCTTCTGCGATGTTCCCTAAGACATAAATGCAAGAACTGTGATATAGGTGTATCCATTTTCTTTTAAGGACACTAAGCACTTAATGCATGCTATCACCTCATCTAAATCTAAATTAGCTTTTGATGTTACCAAATTCTGACACAATCACATTCCAATGTAGAAAGGACTTCAATATATAAATTTAGTTCATAATAAGGAAACATTCAATGTTTCTTTTCTAGCTTCAGTGTGAGATATTTTTAAGGCAAAGATAATATTGAATCATGTAGTATCACATCTGGTTAGTAATTAAGAGTACAGATCCTGAAAATATATACAAACTGGGTCTAAATCCTAATTTTATACTTACAAGCAATATGACCATCTGTATGCAAGTTATTTGATTATTCTGAATATGGTGAGTTGCATAAAATGAAATCCTCAGAACTAAATGATATCTTAGATATTATAAATATTGTATCTGACATGAAGTAAAACTGTATATCACATATACAACAGAAGAATTAAACAGGAAGCCAGCATGCCTGAGGATAAATGCTGCAAAAGGTCAGCAGGGGTGGGATCTGAATAAACTTTAGCACTGAGAGTTAGCTATGTGGAGGAGGGAGAGCTGAAGGATGCTTAGAAACAAGGGGAATAGTTAAAGAATGATATTTCAGAAGGAGGGAACAGCTGGAGCTATTGTGGTATAGGGCTAGAAATAAGTAGACGCCTGCATGGGCTGACCAGAGGATTGGGCTTCCAAGAATAGCTTGTGCTTTCTGGAAGCCTCTAGTTACAAGCTTGATTGGTTTTGCTGAGCCCTTGAATGCCAAGAAGGGGAAGCAGAGCTCAGATATCAGCTGGTTCTACAAACCTGGGCTTAGAATTCAGGCAGAGACATCTGGACAATAAACATAATAAGCCCCGAGCCTGTCCATCTCACTTAAGGATTACAGTGCCCCATAAACACACTCATCCAATATTTATTCACTTGGGACCTGGGGACACATAGATAAATGCCAAGAATGAAGTAAAAGTAAGGACAAGGGTGAGAGAGTTAAAAGGGAGGAAATGAGGTTGGGGATCAAAGCTGAAAAACAGCACTGAGTTACTGTGCGAAAGTTGAGACACAGGGGATGCAGTATAGATGGGAAAGTGATGAACCAGGAGAATCAACAGAGGAAGATGAAGCTCAGCAGCTACTGAAGATTTAGGTAGTAGGAGTAGCTAATGCCGGCTAGCACTATCTACTCTAAAGCCTGGGGACCATTTACTTTTTGGGGGGTAACCCTCCCAATTCATGTTAATCATTTACCTTTAAGATAGGTCTTCCAGCAATTTGATACACAAGTCTTTTCCTCCTGCGACTCTCACACTGAATTGCTACCTACTGCAGTGCTGTAGCTCTACTGTTAGGTGGTCTGGGAAAAGATTATCACCCCATCTTACAGAGACGGAAGCTGATTCCTCTAGAGTTGAAAAGGCATGCCTGAGAGCTCACATTGAGCAACTGGGAAGTGGCAGATCAGGAATGACTACCCCATATTTCCTTCACCCAACCGTGCAGGCATTCTTGTAGTGAGCTGGGATTCTTGATGAGAGTGACTTAAAGTCACAAGCCACTGTGGGGTGGGAACAAAATGCAGGTTATAGAGCTAAGTATTACCTGAAGGCTCTCTTATGTAATGCCTTGCTAGGTGAGTAACCTTCAGCATGTCCGAGCAAGTTACCTAGCCTGTAATTAGGCACTTGGCATGAGGCCCAAATTAAGGGCCCAGATGTTCCTTGGAAAATAGCAGTATGATAATACACCTGCCTCTAGCCTGTCCACAGAAGGTACCTCAGCACTCTCATCCAATAAAATCATAATCCAGTGAGCCAAGCAGAGGGCACAGCAGGACATTTCTCCCCCTTTTCCACCTATATTTGCAATTAGTAGGATAACAGGGTCTACTACACTTTACAACTATCAGAAATTTCAAATATATCTGTCTGCCCTTGGTAACCTTTTCCTCCTATTGGTTGTCTTGTCCAGCCTTGACATCTTGATATGAGAGGTTGTGCCTTGTGTTATAGCTTCTTCTTATGCCATTCTCAGTTGTATCCCTCAGATGCCGGCTTATTTTTTGCTGAAGGAAACAGAGGAGGACTGTGTACTGGAGGAGAGGGGAGGTAGGAGGGGTGGGAAGAGTGGAGGGAGGGACCTGCAATCAGGATGTATTGTATGAGAGACAGCTGACCAAATGTAATAAACTAAATAACGGAAAATAATATTTACTTTAAAAAGCCAAAAAGAAATTGGAAGCCCAGAAACTTCTACCAACTGAAAGATACATATTTTGTAGCATTATTTTAGTTGAGTTGAACTTTCATGGTTAAAACTTTTGACATGAACTACCATTTAAACACTCACTATATATATATATGTGTCTATATGTGTGTGGGGGGGTAAATATGTATACCCCAACTGTTTTGTGTTCTAAAGCATTCTGGGATTAGGGGACATGGAAGAAAAACTAAAGGACTTCTAACTTCTTTTTGCTGGTTGGATACAATGGATGAGGACAGAAATTTTAAATAAATATGTCTATTCTAGAAGATCATAGGGGGAAAATGTTTGGTAACAATCAAAATGATTGAGGTGAGTGTGGCAGCAAGTAGCTTTAATCCCAGGGCTTTAGAGGTAGAGGCAGTGTATGTGAATTTGATGCCAATCTCGGTGAACAGAGTAAGTTCTAGGCCAATGAAAGCTATATAGTGAGATCTAATCTCAAAAACCAAACTGATTATCACATATTTTTATCGTTGTAGTTAGAGGGAGGAGCTTGTCCATTTGTCAGTTTAAGAGACTGCAATAATTTGGGGATCATTGAAAATCAAAACAAAACAAAAACCAGAAAAAACAAAACAAAACAAACAAAAAACAAAAAAGCAGAGTTTCATTTTCCCAGAAAGCTGATATGCCAATGACTTGAAGAAAGTGATCCAGCAGAATTAGCTGAATTCAGGCTTTACTCATAAAAGAACTCCAGTTCCTGTTGTCAATTCTGCAGTAGAGCTAGGGGATGGATTTGTGTCTGAGGTTGTCTCCCATGTGGGCCCCTTAGCCTGGAAATTCGATTTTCTGTAGAATAGATGTTTCTTATTTTCACATATTTGATTTGGAAGAAACTTCTTTCAGGCGCTTCTGACTAATCCCCAGAGTCAATGTTTCTTTACAAAAGAAAGAAAAGAGAAGAAAGAAAAAGAAAGAAAGAAAGAAAGAAAGAAAGAAAGAAAGAAGGTACAGCATTCTATTTATCAGCTCTGTATACACTGCAGAGTCAAAGAGGCATCTGATTATGGAGACTATATTATTATTATCAAGAATGTAACAACACCTACACAAATAATTAGAACCTATTTCCTCTTCTCTGAAGAATTGCGCTAAGCGTGTGGTATGACAGATTATCTTCAGCCTGTTTGCTTCACTAAATCTCTGGTGAACAAATCCAGTAACTTGTGGCTACTCTTTCTTATTTTGTTAGGATTCTGTAAATTTTTACTGCATATAGTAGAACTCAATATGTTTGAATGTACTTTACAATGATAGCTCAAATTCCCAGGTTCAGGCTCCAAATACGATTAGTATGGTCTTGGGTGGTTTTGAATTTAACAATAGTTTGGTTGTTTCTTTTTCATGGGGGGAAGAAACAAATTTTTCTGCTAAAAATGACCCTGTGAGAATATTACTGTATGTGTACTGTATTCATAATACAAGCACAAAGATTCAATTTAGTATCTATGAGGACAACAAACAATATTTTACTCAAGGGAGTGGAGTGAAATGCAAATGGAGAATTCAGGAGAAAATTAACAAAAGGAAATCATTTATTGCTAGGTGTTTTTGATACTTTATTGAAACTATATGCTCCATCAAGCTTACCTAACATTCATAAAATGTAAATTAAGATGAACAGATCCCAAGCTACTGCTGTCACCCAAAGAGCTACTCCATTCTCATATTACCATTGTTGGTGTTATGCAGGGGAATTTTATAAGCCAAGTACTACAGTATATAAGAATAAAGAGCAAGATAAACATTATTCCCTTATTGATAATGCTGTGTTGATAAGAGTAAGAAGACAAAGGCTTGATCATGAATCAAATGGAATTCATGTTCTCTATGGCAACTGTACTGAAATTTATTGAAAATATTTTGTATCTTTCACACATCTCTTCACTGCAATAGATGTTTCAATGAACTTCTTTCTGCTCCCTGTGGCTGAATACTTCCTGTAGGAAAGCCTTGAAATTTAAAACTCCAAAGAAGCTAACAAGGAAACATTGACCCACTATATAAATCTAATTTTCTGCTAATGTCCTGGCAATAATTTCATTATTATACTTTCTTCAAAGATATCATAAGTTTTTCCTCTCACACAATTGGAGTCAAAGATTTCTCTGATATTTCACCTTATGTCATTTAATAGGCAGTTCACATTGTTGACATTAATAAAACACACTGTTCGCCTCAATTTTGATTTTTTTTTTTGAGGCAGGGTTTCTCTGTGTAGCTTTGACTGTCCTGCAACTTGCTCTGTAGACCAGGCTGACTTTGCAGTCATAGAGATTTGCCTACAGGTGCCTTCAGAGCACTGGGATTAAAAGTGTGTACTACTACTGCTCAGCACTCAACTTAAATTTTAAGCAACCACATAATATGTTATCAATCATTCTACTAACACTGGTCAACACCTAAAGCAGCAAAGAACATCTAAATCAGATGTTTTAGACAAAATGATTACAAAGAAAATTTTAATATGTGTACTAGATATAGAATTACAAGTGTCTGTACACTTAAAGATATATCATGTCTATGTTTTCTATACTGTTTGAATGAGCCCTTTCAAAAGTAGAGTGTTTCAATGTCAGTGGAAATTTTCGATAGTTACTATTAAAATGTAAAATGATACAAGAAACTAAATTTTGTCAATCCTATACCCCTGTGACTTCAGGCAACAATTGTACTCACTAAGTGTATGTTTGTGTGTTTGTTTGTGCATGCGTATGTGTGTATGTGTGTGTGTGTGTGTGTGTGTGTGTGTGTTAAGGAGTTGGAGAAAGTGGTAAACATAATCCAAATTCAATGTATTCACCTATGAACTCCTCAAAAATAAATCAATTAAAACAAATATTTTGTTAATTTAGATTTCTTTTGATTTACTACAGAGAAACCAAACATCTCAAAAGTTTATTGGCCATACATAGCTTGTATTTTGCATACCAAGTCATCTAAGACTGAGACTATATTTTTAAATGTTTTCAGAAAATAAATAAAGTCTCCTTTATAAGGTCTCTCTCTGTTTTTAAATAATTATTTATTTACATCCCAAATGTTGCCCCACTTCCTGGTTCCCCCTCCCAGAGTTCTTCATTTCATTGCCCCCTCTGCCTCTGAGCTCAATATCGGATTAGGCACATTCTCTCCCACTGAGGTCTGAAAAGGCAGTCCTCTGCTACACACATGTCACAGGCCTCAGATCATCCCACATATGGTCTTTAGTTGGTGGCTTAGTCTCTGAGAGCTCTGAGGGGTGCTAGTTAGTTGACTCTGTTGTTTTTCCTATGGGGGTCGCCATCCCTTTCGCCTCCTTCAATCCTTCCCCTAACTCTTCCATAAGAGTCCTCAACCTCAGTCCAATGGTTGGCTGTAAGTATCTGCATTTGTTTCAGTCAGCCGCTGGTAGAGCCTCTCAGAGGACAGCCATGCTAGGCTCCTGTCTGCAAACACAGCAAAGGAACTGGGAAAGGGGAAAGCCTTTGAAATGTAAACATAGAATATAGAAAATAAAAATTAAAAAAAAAAGCATCAGTAATAGTCAGGGATTGGTCACTGCCCATGGGATAGATCCCAAGTTGCCCTGTTCAATGGATTGCCTTTCCTTCAGTCTCTGATCTAGTTTTGTCCCTGCATTTCTTTAAGACAGGAACAATTTTTGGTAAAGAAAAAAAATTGGAGGAAGGTTGGTATTTTGTTTGTTTGTTTCTTTTGTTGGTTGGTTTTCTTTTATTTTTTACTATTGTTATTTTTTAATAACTATATTCTTTGTTTACATTCCAAAGGCTTTCCCCTTTCCCAGTTCCCCCCTCACCATATGTCCCATAAGTCCTCTTCCCTCCACCCATTCCCCAATCACCCCCCCCCACACACACACACCATTTCTCTGTTCTGACACTCTCCTACAAAACTGGATCCAGTCTTTTCAGGACCAGGGTCCTTTCCTTCCTTCTTCTTGGGAATCTTTTGATTTGCTAATTGTGCCCTGAGTATTCAGAGCTTTTGGGCTCATTAATATCCACTTATCAGTGATTGCATTTCATGTGTATTCTTTTGTGATTGGGTTAACTCACTTAGGATGATATTTTCCAGATCCAACCATTTGCCTACAAATTGCATGAATTCATTATTTTTTTTATTTTTTATTTTCTATATTCTTTGTTTACATTCCAAAGGCTTTCCCCTTTCCCAGTTCCCCCCAACCATACGTCCCATAATTCTCTCCCCTCCAACTATTCCCCAATCATCCCCCTCGCACGATTTCTCTGTTCTGGGTCTAAAAAACTGGATCCAATCTATTAAGGCCCAGAGTCCTCTCCTTTCTTCTTCTTGGGAATCATTTGACTTGCTAATTGTGCCTTGAGTATTTAGGGCTTCTGGGCACATTAATATCCACTTATCAGTGATTGCATTTCATGTGTATTCTTTTGTGATTGGGTTAACTCACTTACGATGATATTTTCCAGATCTAACCATTTACCTACAAATTGCATGAATTCATTATTTTTGATTGATGAGTAGTATTCCATTGTATAAATATACCACATTTTCTGTATCCATTCCTCCTTAGAGGGATATCTGGGCTCCTTCCAATTTCTGGCTAGTATAAACAAGGCTGCTATAAATATATTGGAGCATGTGTCTTTATTATATGCAGGGGAATCCTCTGGGTATATGCCCAGGAGTGGTATGCCAGGGTCCTCTGGAAGTGACATGCCCAATTTTCTGAGGAACCGCCAAACTGATTTCCAGAACGGTTTTACCATTTTGCAATCCCACCAACAGTGGAGGAGTGTTCTTCTTTCTCCACATCCTCGCCAGCACTTGTTGTCTCTTGAGTTTTTAATCTTAGCCATTCTGATTGGTGTGAGGTGGAATCTCAGGGCTGTTTTGATTTGCATTTCCCTGATGACTAATGATGTTGAACATCTCTTAAGGTGTTTCTTGGCCATCCGAATTTCTTCTGGTGAAAATTCTTTGTTTAGCTCTGTACCCCATTTTTTGATAGGGTTATTTGGTTCTTTGGGGTCTAACTTCTTGAGTTCTTTGTATATATTGGATATTAGGCCTCTGTCGGATGTGGGGTTGGTGAAGATCTTTTCCCACTTTGTTGGTTGCCGTTTTGTCCTTCTGACAGTTTCCTTTGCCTTACAGAAACTTTGTAATTTTATGAGGGCCCATTTGTCAATTCTTGATCTTAGAGCATAAGCTATTGTTGTTCTGTTCAGGAACTTTTCCCCTGTGCCCATGTCCTCCAGGGTCTTCCCCAGTTTCTTTTCTAATAGTTTCAGTGTGTCTGGTTTTATGTGGAGGTCCTTAATCCACTTGGAGTTGATCTTAGTACAAGGAGATAAGAGTGGGTTGATTCGCATTCTTCTGCATGTTGACCTCCAGTTGAACCAGCACCATTTGTTGGAAAGGCTATCTTTTTTCCACTGGATGGTTGTGGCTCCTTTATCAAAGATCAAGTGACCATAAGTCTGTGGGTTCATTTCTGGGTCTTCAATCCTATTCCATTGATCTACTTGCCTGTTGCTGTACCAATACCATGCAGTTTTAAACACAATTGCTCTGTTGTACTGCTTGAGGTCAGGGATATTGAATCTCCCAGAAGTCCTTTTATTGTTGAGAATAGTTTTAGGTATCCTGGGTTTTCTTATTGCTCCAGATGAATTTGAGAATTGCTCTTTCTAGATTTATGAAGAATTGTGTTGGGATTTTGATGGGGTTCTAATTGAATCTGTAGATTGCTTTGGGAAAGATGGCCATTTTTACTATATTGATCCTGCCAATCCAGGAGCAAGAAATATTTTTCCATCTTCTGAGGTCTTCTTCGATTTCTTTCTTCAAGGACTTGAAGTTCCTGTCATACAGATCTTTTGCTTCTTTGGTTAGAGTTACGCCAAGGTACTTTATTTTGTTTGTGGCTATTGTGAAGGGTGTTATTTCCCTAACTTCTTTCTCAGCCTGCTTGTCCTTTGAGTACAGGAAGGCTATTGATTTGCTTGAGTTAATTTTATAACCAGCCACTTTGCTGAAGTTGTTTATCAGCTGTAGAAGTTCTCTGGTGGAGTTTTTTGGGTCGCTTAAGTAAACTATCATATCGTCTGCAAATAATGATAGTTTGACTTCTTCCTTTCCACTTTGTATCCCTGTGACTTCCTTATGTTGTCTAATTGCTCTTGCTAGAACTTCAAGCACTATATTGAAAAGATATGGAGAGAGAGGGCAGCCTTGTCTAGTCCCTGATTTTAGTGGGATTGCTTCAAGTTTCTCTCCATTTATTTTGATGTTGGCTACTGGTTTGCTGTAGATTGCTTTTACTATGTTTAGGTATGGGTCTTGAATTCCTGCTCTTTCCAAGACTTTTAGCATGAAAGGATGCTGAATTTTGTTGGATGCTTTTTCAGCATCTAATAAGATGACCATGTGGTTTTTTTCTTTTAGTTTGTTTATGTAGTGGATTATGTTGATGGATTTCCGTATATTGAACCATCCCTGCATCCCTGGGATGAAGCCTACTTGATCATGGTGAATGATCGTTTTGATGTGCTCTTGGATTTGGTTGGCAAGAATTTTATTTAGTATTTTTGCATCATATTCATAAGGGAAATTGGCCTGTAGTTCTCTTTCTTTGTTGGATCTTTTTGTGGTTTACATATCAGCATAATTGTGGCTTCGAAGAATGAGTTGGGCAGTGTCCCTTCTGTATCTATTTTGTGGAATAGTTTGAAGAGTATTGGTGTTAAGTTGTCTTTGAAGGTCTGGTAGAATTCTGCACTAAAACCATCTGGTCCCGTACTTTTTTTGGTTAGGAGGATTTCTATAACCCCCTCTATTTCTTTAGGGGTTATGGGACTATTTAGCTGATCTAATTGATGGTGATTTAATTTTGGTATTTGGTATCTGTCTAGGAAATTGTCCATTTCCTCCAGATTCTCCAGTTGTGTTGAGTATAGACCTTTGTAGTAGGATCTGATGATCTTTTGAATTTCCTCAGTTTCTCTTCTTATGTCCCCTTTTTATTTCTAATTTTGTTAATTTGGATACTGTCTCTGTGTCCTTTGGTTAGTCTGGCTAAGGGTTTATCTATCTTGTTGATTTTCTCAAAGAACCAGCTCCTGGTTTTGTTGATTCTTTGTATGTTTCTTTGTTTCTACTTGATTGATTTCAGCCCTGAGTTTGATGATTTCCTGTGTTCTACTCCTCCTGGGTGAATTAACTTCTTTTTCTTCCAGGGCTTTAAGGTGTGCTGTTAAGCTGCAAGTGTATGCTCTCTCCAGTTTCTTTTTGGATGCACTTAGAGCTATGAGTTTTCCTCTTAGCACTGCTTTCATTGTGTCCCATAGATTTGGGTAGGTTGTACCTTCATTTTCATTGAATTCTAAAAAGTCTTTGATTTCCTTTTTATTTCTTCCTTGACCAAGGTGTCATTGAGTAGAGTATTGTTCAGTTTCCATGTGTATGTGGGCTTTCTGTTGTTTTGTTGCTATTGAAGACCACTCTTACTCCATGGTGATCTGATAGGAGGCATGGGATTAGCTCGATCTTCTTGTATTTGTTGACATCTGTCTTGTGACCAATTATATGATCAATTTTGGAGAAGGTACCATGTGGTGCTGAGAAAAAGGTATATTCTGGAGGACCCAGCCATACCACTCCTGGGCATATACCCAGTAGGTTCCCCAGCATGCAATAAGGATACATGCTCCACTATGTTCATAGCAGCCTTATTTATAATAGCCAGAAGCTGGAAAGAACCTAGATCTCCCTCAACAGAGGAATAGATACAAAAAATGTGGCATATATATACAATGGAGTACTATTCAGCCATTAGAAACAATGAATTCATGAAATTCGTAGAGGAATGGATGGAGCTGGAGAATATCATACTAAGTGAGGTAACCCAGTGTCAAAAGAATACCCATGGTATGCACTCACTGATAAGTGGATATTAGCCTAGAATCTTGAAACACCAAATATACAATCCACATACCAAATGATGTCCAAGAAGAAGGAAAGAGTGAATCCTGGTTCTGGAAAGGCTCAAAGAATCAGTGTAGGGGAATACCAGAACAGGGAAGTGGGAAGGGGTGGATGGGGGAATAGGGGGAGGGAAAAGGGCATGTGGGATCTTTGGGGGTCAGGGAACCAGGAAAAGGGAAATGAAATGTAAATAATGAATATATCCAATAAAAATGTTAAAAATAAATCTGTATAACTGACTCACCAAGTAAGGAGGGATGGCTCCACCCAGTATGTATCAAAATAGTTGGGAGACTCACAGTCAAACATTAGACTGAGCTTAGGCAGTCTTGTGGAAGAGTTGGGGAAGGATCAAGGAACCCATAGAGGGTACAGACTCCACAGGAAGAGCAACAGAATCAACTAACCTGCATCCTTAAGGTCTACCAGAGACTGAGCCACCAACCAAAGAATGTACATGAGTTGGATCTAGGCTCTACAACACATATGTAACAGATATGCACCTTTGTCTTCATGTGGGTCACCCAGTAACTTGAGTGAGGACTTGCCCTCACTCTATGTCCTACCTTTGGATTCTATTCCTCTAACTTGGCTGCCTTGTTTGGCCTCAGTGGGATAGGATGTGCCTAGTCCTGCAATGACTTGAGGTTCCAGGATGGGTTGGTACAAAGGGGGAACCTTCCCCTTCTCAGCAATGAAGGGGAGGAGTGGTGGGGAGAGGGACAATGTGAAAGGGGAACTGAGTGGAAGGGGCTGTCATCTGGATGCAAAGTTAATTAATTAATCAATTAATTAATTAATTAATTGAAAAAAGACAGTATTTACCAGCAAGGCAATTGTAAAAATAAAATAGAAAATTTAAAAAGTAGTTTACACATATAATAACGATAGTTTATATGTTTATCAGACAACAAAACTATTTTCTTCATCAAAACTAAAATCTTAGTAAAGAGTGGTGGAACATGGATATAATACCAGTCCTTTTGAGGTTGAGGTAAAAGAATTTCTATGATGCCCATACCAGTCTGGTAATAGCTCATCATGTGTAAATAGCAACCCTCTCTCTCATGAAACAAAGCAATGCAAAAGAATGTCAAGGCTGATTCTGGTTTTAGGTAACTAGATATTTTCTGACATGTAGGCAAATATATATGGTGTATACATCCTTGGAATCCCCTCACATACAAGTAGAAATGGGCAGAGCAAACTAATGAGACATACATTATTTTGGCAGCTTGTGGTAGCTAGAAGGCTCTTGGTATAAAAACACACTGTGTGTTTCCATGAACCCTGAGCTATCTTTCCTTTGTCTCCTGGAAGCAAAAAACGGCAATGTGGATGCCTTCCCTGAGATAAGCTGCATTAATAATTAATCATCAAAGATTAAAATAAAAAATAAGTTTCTACCTCTGTGTATGGAATGGAATGTGACAGCATGACTGTGTGCCTCTTGCATCCATTTCATTTCTTGTCTTAAGAGGATTGAATGACTGGAGAAATGATCCCCCTAGGAGTATTGCTATAGTTTGAGTTTGGAATGTCTCCCAGGGGCACAGCTCTTACAGGGTTGGTTGCCTGATTGGCACTATTGGAAAGTGGTGGAAGCTTTCTGAGATTAACCTAGTAGGAAGATTTAGGTTCTAAGGGCTGCACCCTTGGAAGAGACTGTGGGATCCTGGCCTCTTATTTTCACTTCTTTATCATGAGATAAGCAGCACTTCTCCCCTGCATGCACCCACCATGGTGTGCTATAAGCCCAAATCAATGGGTTCAAGAGACCATGGAGTGAAAACTCTAAAACCATAAGCCAAACTAAGTCATTTCTTCCTATAAGCTGACTATCTCAGGTGTTAGTTCCAGTAATAGAAAGCTAACTACGAGTTTCTTGATAAGTGTTCTGGCTAGTTTTATGTCAACTTGGCACAAGCTAGTTACCAGAGAGGAGGAAGCCAAAATGCCTCCAAAAGATGGGCTATAGGCAGGGCTATAGGGCATTTTCTTAATAGGTTATTGATGTGGGGAGGGCCCAGCTCATTGTGGGCATAGCCTTAGCAGGGAAGGTAGTCCTGAGTTTTCTAAGAAAGCAGGCTGAGCAAACTCTGAGGAACATCCCAATAAATATCACCCCTTCATGGCCTCTATATCAGCTCCTGCCTCCAGGTACCAGAGATGTTTGAGGTCATGTCCTGACTTTCTTCGGTGGTGAAGAATAGTGACATGGATGTATAAGCCAAATAAACCCTTTCCTCCCCAATTTGCTTTGGGTCACAGTGTTTCATCACAGCAACAATAGCCCCTACTAAGAAAGTGATTAACCATTATCTGGATAACACTGACATTTGAGGACCTGATTGCTCAAAAAGAAAACCACACAAAATTAAATAAAACAAAACAAAGGAGGAAGCTTTCTGTGAAACTGAACATGCAGGACCAAATTATATGGCATAGAATGAAGCAGGAATCACTACTGTTCCTACCACTCATTCAACTGCCTTGTCATGTCTATCCTATGATGGATAGCCTAAGCCTCTAGGAAATAACAAGATCATTTTGAGAGTTCCAGAGACTAGACCACAGAGCAATAAGAACTTAATAAAATTCTCTGGGCTACAGAAGCCCCACCAGTGTGTTCATTCATGCTTGCTGTTAGTAAGAACAATGAAGGAATCCCTATCTCCAGGGCTTTGACATGGGCCCTCTACTCTCATGTGACTCCTGATAAGCAAGAAAAAGAAAATAATAATCCCTTGTATTTCCTTCCATGTCTCCACATCCTTCTTAAGTTGTCAGTCATTTTACCACAGTACAAAGCAAATTAAGACAATCTAGTCATAATTAAAGACAAGGAAATCAAAGGAACCTTGAGGTATCATTGCACCCTTGTCATGGCCATTATAAAAATAAAAGAAGGTGGTGCTAGCACAGATGTGGAGAAAAAGAAAATCTTTATTGTCCATAATTTATAGGAATGTGAACTCAAACAACAATTATAGAATACAATATGGAGATCTATCACAAAATAAAATTAGAACTATTATATAATTTAGTAAGCCCATTACAGATATATACCTAAAGGAAATGAAATCAATACATTGAGATATCCATACTCCTGTCTTCACTGTAGTGTGATTTGCAACACTGGATCAACCCTATATCATCAAACTACATTGTTATTAAGAGATAAATAAGCCACAGTGAATAGAAATACTAGAATAAGATTCAGCCATTACAAACAAGAAAATATTATTTGTGAAGACCATGTGGATAAACTTGGAGAGTGTTCTGCCATGCAAACTAAGTGAACTACAGGGAGATTAATACTTCATGATTTCACTTATATATAGAATCTAAAATCAACAAACATAGAAGTAGGGAAAAAGAACAGTGTTCCCAGAGGTAAACTAAGAGAGATGACAACGGCAGTTATAAAGATACAGATGGGACAGAGGATAGTGTTCTACTGTACAATGTTGTGGTAATGGTAAATGAGATGTTTCCTATTTAAAATAATTAAGAGAATAAATTTCAAATTTTCTCATCACAAAAATAATGAGGATATGAAATGAGAGCTGCATTAATCAGCTTAATATTAATCATTACACAATGAATACATATATCAAAACACCATCTTAGAACACATAAATATGTAATTATTGTGACAGTAAAAGATATACCAGTGATAAATATTATGGTAGGAGAATTAAATATCAATGTCTTAGCACACAGCAATGACTTATAAATCATTCATATTTATGCTTGTGCAGTATGCACCAAGTAGTCTCTATTTCTAGCCTCTCACTTTGTTAGCCAGCCTGCATTTGGTGTCCAAATCCATCTTCCTAAACTACTGCCTTCACCAAATAAGTTTTTTCTTAAACTTTCAATGGCATCTGATTTTTAAATAAGGTACATCCAAATTTTGTAGCTTCACCTTCATCAGGTTGAATTTGAGCAAAGCCAGAGACTTTGGAGTTAAACAGACACATAAGTGGATTGACCTGCCTACTGCCCAGCTGCTGGAATGTAACTAGGATTTTCAACTTTGCTAAGCCATTGCTCTCCTTCAGCTAGTACTTTTACATTTTCCTTAGTCTGCCTGGCATGCCTTCCCATAGCTTCCTCTGACGTCACTTTCTGGCTGGTGTTCCACTTAGCCTTCCCTGCTAGGATACCCGTACTGTAGCAGCAGCTATGGACCTGTTTAAAACTAAGGTGATAATACATTTGAGAGTGTTTACATCCATGATCCAATGTAGAATTCCAGAAGGGGGTTCCAGTATGCCTCAGTTGACTAATGTACATAGATCTCAAGGCTAAGATATGTCCTTCTCAAGTGATCAGTTAATACAGTGAATGACTTGAAAACAAGCCCTACGGCCCCATGACATTGGGCACAGTTGTTGGAAATCTACAGAGGAAAATCACTAGTGAAACAGCAGAGCAACAGGCAGTTACAAAAGATGGTATGTAACTGTTTTATTTTTGTCCTATTTTAGCATCATTCATAATGTCTTCAGTTTGGGAGATTTTGAGAGGCCATCTGAGGCTGAACACATCTGTACATTAGGCAGGTTGGGGCACAAAGAGTTCCCTGTCTAGATATACCAACTACTAGTGATGAGTGTCAGCTCTCATACCATGTCATAAAATCAGCCATGCCAATTTGTCAGAAAAATTCATTTCAGCATCGGGGCACTGGTCTAGATACAAAATTATAGGGATTTTCTCTCTGTGACAATGAACCCATAGTCCATGTCTTTTTTTTTTTTCCTTAGGTGAGGACTTATCCAAACCCATAAAAGATCAGGGTACCCCAGTCAGGATTTCAGGGGCACTGCTGGCAAATGGCACCATGTGAACAAAATCCAGATATGCTACCCACTACCTCTGAAATCAATCATCAGGCTACCAGAAAGTTTCTCAAATGCAACAAGAGGAAAACATGATCTTTTGTTTAAATGCCCTCCTTCCATTAGTAATAAGTTCATAGAGTGACATCCTCTAGTATAGATAAAATAAGCAAAGGAAACCAGGGGAGAAACTGTGCTATTCACACCTGCTCGCTAACTGCCTAAACGCTGTACATTGTTTGAGGACAAGGACCACCTATATGACTCATTTGTTATCAGCAACTAGCACAAGGTCAAAACTAAGAGAACATTGGTAAACATCTACTATGCACCAACCCTGGAACATTGCTCAGTACTCTGCAGGTGCAAATGGTTTCCTTCTCAGCCACCAAAGAACTGTGGCAGTCCCTGCTTTATGTCACAGTAATTTGAGGGAGAAGCACAGGAACTATATACTACCTTTATTTAATGCATCTAAAACCCTGTTGGATGGGTCTTTCCTTACTATACTGAAGCATCCATAGCTACTCTTATTATATATGAATCAAGAGGTGCTAAGAGATGATTAACTGCCTCAAATCTGAAGAAAGGGAGGTTTGTAAGAAGAAAATAATGAAAATCATTTCTCTTAGCATCTTTATACCGGCAATTTCACAAATGGAAAAGAGAGAGCCTGTATCCTGCGTTTGCTCTTCCACTAGCGGTGTGAGGAAGAAAAGCTGCTGAGTGTTTATAGTCACCTCTTCTTCTCACTTATTCTCTCAAGATTCTCACAAGGGTTCAGAGGAGACAGTCACATTAAAACTGTTGTAGCCACTCCTCTTCTTGAGGAAATTTTATTTTAGCATGTATTTTTCTGCTGCTGAGACTAGCATCTCCTCTGCTCCAATTCTACCTGTTAGGTTGGCAGATGTGAAGCAGTTTTTCAAGTTCTTTAATGTTTATTTAGTTTATTCAAAACTAAGTTGGTCGTTTCTGCATTTTGAATATTAGAAGGGTATAGATGAGGTGAAATACAGGTACAGGCTTATGGAGTTAGGCTGGGGGTTATCAGACTTTCAAGAAACTGAGCATCTACTGACTATAGACTACAGTTGATATATATGAGTAGAAGAAACATGAGGACATAGAACCCTATGTCTACTTATAATTTTTAATGTCACAATTCTTAAGCAGATTACAATGCCACTGTTCTGTACATCAGAGCACCTTCCCCAGGTTCTCCCCTACATTCACATCCCACAGAGCATCCTTCCAAGTCTGGGAAAGGTCTTCTTATCATCTCTTCTTTCTTTAGCATAAAACACGGTGACATCACTAAGGTTCAATGTGGAAGTAAGTGTCAAGGGTGGCACATTAGGAAAACCCGGGGAGGTTTTATGAGAAACAGGCTAAATGTCCCAAATGGAAAAAAAAATCTTCTGAATCCGAAGCCACAAAGCAGCTACAGTGGGAAAGAAATCTCTAAATGGCAAACATAAGCTAAGACAAAAATATTTGATCAACCAATACTTGGATATCACCAAAGAGACTTCAAAGCAATGCATTTATCCCAAAGTAACTTCTACATGCCTCTTGCAGGAAACGGTCTATAATTTAGAATTACCAACAAGGAAGGTATGAAAGATCTTTATGTGACTTTCTGACTTGATTGTACTCTGTGAATGAATGTGTCAAGTCCACATGTGGTTTAGCATATTTTTTTTTTACACACCTTGCATTTATGAAGACAGAATGATCTACATTTTAGGGAAAGAAAATGGGAAAAGGGAATAAGAATGCTAATTTAAATGGTAAATGACAATATGTTCTGTCATTCCTGGGATGTCAGGAGGTTCTTTTAATTCACTGATAATAGATTTTGATTTAACACAATATTCCATATATATATATATATATATATATATATATATATATATCTCAAATGGGGGAGGGGTTTCCTTTGGAACCTTAACCACATTGTAAATGCCACCAGCAGATCACATGACATACTAATGTTCAAATCTCCACTAACTCAAGTTTGCATACAGGACTATGTCCAATGTCTTAAGAACAAGTCCTTACACAATATTCCCAATATGTGGCCTCTATCCCTTGGCAAGTATGCTTGTTTCAAATGTAAAGTCACCTATAGGATCATATGACTTTTAAATATTTGTGCTCTACTTGGTGACATTGCTTGGGTAGATTTAGAAAATGTAGACTTGCTAGAAGAACTATGTCACTGGGGCAAGCTTTGATGTTGTAAAGACGGTGCCATTCCTTGTTCATTTTGTTTCCTGCTTGGGGTTTAAAATGTGAGCACACAGTACGCCTATTACCATGTCTGCTACTTTCTCCCATGACTCCTTGCCATGCTGGACTCTTATCTTCTGGGACCAAATAAGCTCTTTTTTATTCCCTACAATTTGCCTTGTCATAGTGTTTTTTTTCTCACATCAATAGAAAAGTAAAAATTACTGCATGTCAAAACTACAACTCTTGGTTATTGTTCCTGTACTTGCATTCCTTCTGTTTGTCTCCCCACCTGGAAGAAAAGAACACCTAGGAATGCAGATGATTGGTTTCTTTTTTCCATATGCTGAACTTCTTATACTCCATCTGCAGCTTCTGTTTGTTCTGCTTCCAATTTCAGTCCTAAATGCTACTACTCTGAATACACATGCAATTTTACCTGTCCAATTTACTAAAATTCTTCTGCCGAACTCCCCCAGTAGGTTTCCAGTTTGATTTTCCACTTGTAATTTTTTTCTTTTCCACTCAACACAATCACCAGAGTATCCCTTTAAAACTGAAATCTATTGGATTATCTATGCTCCAAATTGTGCATTTCTCTAGATCACTTAGAAGAAACTCCAAATATCTTACCACAGCTTCTTCCAATATACAAGGACATACAAAGTCTATCTTGGGCACTGTGGTTTACACAGCATGATTACTATAAAAAGTCAATAAATATGTGGAGAGGTATGCTAGACCAGCTTCTATTTTTGAAATGCAATGATTCCTCTTTCCTCCCCATTTTTAGTATTTAGTACTGGATGCATATGCATTCATTTAATTATAATACGGTGATGATTCTTCTTTACAAGAGACCTTGTACTGTTACTGGAAAACCTACACAGAAGAGTGGAAATCTCACTGCGCTAAAGCACTGCTGATGTGCTTTTCGGATGCACTGGGGTGGGGAGACCAGGCTCTTGTGACTTCTTGAGTCAAAGGAAACACAGTGTTTCCCTTACATCTTCCATGCCCCAGTCCCCCAAGACGCCTCCTGCAACTAATGCCCCATCAGGAAGTCACCATTTTATACCTAAAAGGCATATAAACTCGGTGCTCCATAAAGTCAGAGATCAGGTTTGTCACATTTCTTCACTTGGCACAGGTTTGTTATGCAGAGGAATTGATTCATCCATTTTCCCAATATATATGAGACACTTAATATCAGGAAAAATAGCAAAGGATCTTTCTATCATAGCATAATGGTGGTGTGATTGAATTCTATCTTCCAAGTGAATTTCCACTTAGTTGAAGATGTTAAGATTCCTGGAAATTGAATTATTAAAGGTTCCTGATTTTCTGAATCCATGCAGATTTGAAGAGTCAGTAAATTGGAAGCTTTTTGAGAATTAATAAACAGACTGCAGTACAGACAGGTAAACATATGAGAATTATGAAAGTAAGGTATATAGACATAAAAATTCAAACTAAAGTTTAACAGGGTTTATTTTTTAAAAGAGATTTTAAAAACTGAATGGATGCATTGAACCCTTCAAAGATATAATGAAAATATTTTTCCAAGAATTAAAGAAGACACAAATCTTGAGATCTAATAAACATACTGAGCTCCTGGAAAGATAAGTCAAAACAATCTATGCCCAGACTCATTATAATGAAACTGAAGTGACGAATCAAGGTGTTTAAAGGAAATGAAGGAAAACAAGATTGTTTATAGGATACAGATTAAAAGCTCAGATTTTTTTTTTTTGTCTGAGATAAATGAAGTAGTTTCTTTTAAGTGATGATGGGGTTGTTAGAAACAGAGACAGCCTTGCCATGCTAACATGTTATTTAAAGAGCAGAAGGAAAATTGCAGCTACTGTAGCCAAAGTAGAACTGAAGGAGGCAACAGTATAGGGAACTTTAGCAAAGGTATACAATTAGTTTGAATGGAAGGCAACTAAATTCAAGGAGTAGGGTGCATGAGAGTGGCAAGTGAAGAAAGGGGCAATCAATCTAAAGAACGACTTAGCTGGCGACAATGAAAGAAAGGACTAGTTAATGTAGAGTATGTAACAATGACATATTAGTGGACCAGGAGAGATAAGGATTCTATGTGTGTTAATTGAGATATAAGAGTTAATACATTCAGGGCTCCCCACAATTAATAGGGAGAAACTAGAGAAATGGGATAATTTTAGATTAGTGAAGCAACATTTTAAGGAAAACCAGCAAAAACCCATTAAATGGGAGTTTTGTACTTGGTTGTGTGTCTTCTTTCGGGGAGCTTAACATCTACTTTCCAGCCCCCCAGGATTCTGAGTTGCAGAGTTCATGATGGCAAGTATCTGTTGCACTGCTCAAGGAAGACACATAATAGAGGTGGTTATTTGGATAGTCATGCCATAACTGGATAAACACGGCACTCATTTTGTGTGATGAACAGAGTCCTTTTGAGACAGGATTTCACAGTTGCCTTAGGCTCGCAAGGGCTAGGAATATAACACTGAGCCAGTGTTCCTGGCTCATAAAGATTCTCTTCAAACATTTTTGAAATTATATTTATTGAATTTATTTGTTTGTGTGTGTATGTGCATGTGTGTGCATGTATGTGTATATGCACTACATGTGAAAGAAGGGAAAAATTATATTGGCTGAAACCTTCCATAAGAAATATCTGTTTAGAAATACTTAACAAAAGTATGCCTCATCAGTGAACTTTATGAAGGAATTTTGGATATATTTACTAATATGCTCTATGTTGAAAGAAAAATATAATTACATACTACTAAATACCAATTAACACAACTACCAAGTAATCTAAATACCAAAATAATATGATCAAGCCATTTCTAAGGTGCTATAAGTGTAAGTGGCCCATTGGCAAACTCACCTAAAGACTCGTATGTTCTGAGACATGCTAATTAAATAACAAAAAAAATAATCTGCTGATAAGAACATTATGAGTTTTATATGAGAAGGGGCTGTACCTGATGATTAATATTGAATTCAGAGATAAGTGGGGCTAATTTTTCATTATCTTCTATATTATAAAAGTTAAAGATCAATTTCTTAGAACTCTAGACTCACTATTACTTCTAGATATAGTGAAAAGACTGAAAAGGTGGGGAAACTAGTTTTCAGAAAAGTATCTGGTCCCTAGCAGTTGAACATTTTAAAGCAGCTTGACAAACCAAAACCATTGATTGGCGCATGCTGTCATCCATCCAGGGACAAGCTTAATGACTTTTCCTAGCATACTACTTCTAGGAGAACAATTAAAACAATTCTCCAAATTCCCACTACAGAATACATGAGCAGTCAAATTTTAGGTTGATATACTGCTGGAAAAATGTTACTGTAGAAAAGAAGATAGAAATCTCACAAGTCTATAAAAATTTAAAACAGGAAACCTAGTAAGGATCAATAAAAATATACCATATCAACCACAAAGCAATCAATCTGGTCCAGGGAAGTGATTTTCCCTTATGTAGTGAAGTCCACAGCTGTTTAGCTGGGTACCACGCAGTACCCTGAACTATCCAAAATGTTGGTTAGAGGCTTCTATTGTATCTCTATGTCTTTGTAGCTAAGGCTGAAAATGAGACAGATTTTTTTCCTTGCATAGTTAAAAATACTTCCATTTTAGTTTGGGTTTGTCTCTATTTCTTAAGACAGAAGGCAGCGTGTCAAGTAAGGCCCAGGCTGCATCATGCTCACTGCTTCCTTCAAATAAGAATCTGGCCAACTCCAACATAGTAGATAAAAAGAAAATGATTGTTTGGGTATACATTGAGTATGAATACACAGAATAAACTCAAAAATTTCCAAAGGCTCTTTATAATTTCCGAGAAGATGTGATTTAATATTTGGGTCTCGGGTGTTAGGAGTCCTGAATGACATAAGTTGATATTACACTGGTATCTTGCAGGGACAGAAAGTAATCAATGTAAGTGAAATTGTTTATAACTTCTCTAACTCTTTGCTTAGGACCTACAATAATTCAGGCCCTTTACTAGGCATTTCAGAAAAATACCTGAACTATTTACATTCTATCTTTCTTGATAGGGAATTTATAATCAATACTGGTAATACATAGTATAATTTTGGGCATAGGGCCCAGTGCAAATCTGATACTTTAGTGGTCTACACTCTTAGGTGCACTTGGACTTTCTGACATTCTGATTCCCAAGGCCTATAGTAGAGCCTGGGCATTGGTCATTTATATAAGCCCTCTCAAGTAGCTTGCTTTGTTTTTGTGATACTAGCAGCTCAACCTAGTGCCTTTTACCATTGAATAAACTGCTAACCCCTTTCTTCAGAGAGGATCTTGCTAAGTAGCCCAAGCTGCCCCAAAACTCAAAATTCTGGCTCCTAAATGCTAAAACTAAAGCACATGTCACTAAAGCTAGCTCAAGTAGTTTTAATATGTAAACAGTCAAAACTCCCAAAGTGTTTCATGAAAGATACATGTGCCACTTATGCTACTTTTCTTACTTGATTTATAATGGAAAGGCATAGAATATATTTAGTGGTTAGACTCAGTAAACTGACAGAATATATTTTGAGTTAAAATTTAGTAAATAAAAAATGTACATACATCTAATGAGAAAACCGGAAGTGATAAGGTCTTATATTCTGCTGGTAACTTATCCATTAGATGTACATCACTGCAAATTATTGAAGAGAACTTTGAGATCTCAGTGAATTTATAAAAGAAGTAAGTATACACTTGTCCCATCTGAACCGAAATGAAGAATAATGGCTCCGGGAGATTGGCAGGAGTTTGAACACTGAGAAAGGACATAGCTAGTTTCACACTGATTGTCTAGAATAGAATTATTTTACAGTCTGGGATTCGTGAAGAAGTGAGAAGTTGAAAAGAATAGAAGGTGCTAGAGCTGGTCAATTATTTGAAGAAAGGCAATGAACTCCTGAACCTGTCATAGATACACAGCATCTTATTCAATGTGCCTCTGATACTGGCTCCTAATTGCTAAAATTAAAGCATATGCCACTAAAGCCAGGTCCTATAAAAGGAATACAACTATTTTTGATTAATTATAACATAAACAAACAACAGACATTTTATTTATTTATTTACTTACTTACTTATTTATTCTGATACAAGTTTTTGTTGTATAGTTCTTGCTGTCCTGGAACTTGCTTTGTTGACCAGGCTAGCCTCAAACTCAAGAGATCCACCAGCTCCTGCCTCCCAAGTGCTGGGTTTAATGGTGTGTGCCACCACTGCCCGGCCACAGTGGGCACTTCAGTTTTAATAAACATAAAAATGATATGGTTGCTCTGACAATGAATTATAGTGGGTGCTAGCATCAGGATAAAAATTAAACACTATGTACTCTTCCAGAGCCAACATGCTACTAGTACCTGAGAACTCCTAAAAGAAATCAATGCTTTAAGGGACACTGAGAACTTTAGGCTACACATAACATACATAGAATATGTACTGTCTCCGAGGAACCCAGTAGTCAACTCTGAGTCTGTGTGGTTTTGTGTTCTGATGTATTTGCATACTTACTTGTTTATGTCTCTCTATATTGATTTGTTTTGCATTTTCTTTTGGGAAGTAGAATTACACACAAACTGAATTGTCAAGAATGAATATAACTCAGTTAGCAAAAAGCTCATTTAGGTCTTACATCTAATAAAAATAGGTCCATATTATAATTCCTCATGATGGCCTTTAATCCTCCTTCCTATATACCTAGAAAGAAAGGAATTACCATTCCCCATCTGATATAGCCTCAACATGAACATAGAACTGAAGGAATGTACAGGACTATTTCTAAACTGTGGGGGGAGGGGAATGATTGGGGAATAGTTGGGGGGGAGAGGAACTATGGGACATAGGGAGGGGGGGAACTGGGAAAGGGGAAAGCCATTGGAATGTAAACATAGAATATAGAAAATAAAAAAATGAGGCATGTTTTTCTTTGTTATGCTGCATTTACAATAACAAGCACGTATATTATGCGCTTTAAACAATTGTAAAAGAACAGTCACCTCCCATGGTCATTGCAATGACATAGTCTCACAAAGATGTGAAGGAAACATGGAAGGGAATTCAAAACACAACTTAATTCAAAGCATTGTCAAGTGACTCCTTCTGGATGGTACATCTAGAATCATTGTTTTCTGGATCCGAATCGAACACTGGCTCTGTCATCATTTCTAAGCTGTGACCCCACAACAACAGAATCAAATCACTAAACCACCAAGTGCAGTTTCACTTAATTACAAAATAAAGGGGATAAAAGACAACATATGGCATACAGACTTGCTGTGAGGATTAAGGGGTGAATTACAACACTCAACAAATGTTAACTGTTGATAGTATTCCCATTTTAGGGGTATGCTCATTGCCTTTATTATATTAGATCTTTTCATTCACACATTCTTTCATCAATTTGAACCATATTTCCTGAGCACCTGACATGTAGTAGGCACCACTCTATGACCTGGCAACAGAGCAGTGAATTGAACCAGCAAAGTATATTCTTGACCTTCAGGTTCTAGTAAGAATGGCAATAGAAAGAATTAGTAAGCAATTCATAAATAACAGATTATCACATGTTCACAGAAGAACAACAATGGTATGTAAAGGGAGAGGGGGTGATAAAAACTTGCTTATTTGTTTATTTATAAAACAATACCGCATGCACTGCAAGTTTGTACGAATGTTTGGATGAATCAGATAATTGCAAAGTCTGAAGATAGCCTAGGTGTCTGGGACTGAATATTATCAATAGTTATTCAACACACACACACACACACACACACACACACACACACACACACACGAGAAACACAAATTAAAAAAAAAACTTGAAACTACTACTTGAGAGGCTCAGGCAGGAAAGGAAGGGACCCAGAAGATTCACAACTCAAAAAAAAAAAAAATTCAAGAAAGACAAAGTAGCAGGGAGCAACAGTGTTCACAGCCACAAAAGAGCCTCACTAGCCTCAGTATGTATCAACTGAGGGTGACAGATGACCCAGGAATAGGAAAGCCAGAAGTGCAATGGAATGAAGCCAGACAGGTGGCCATCATCAACACCATCAATCATGAGAGGCAGTGAGAGCAGACAGCCTCTTTGCATAGGTTAAGCCTTGTGTCATTCTATCGGGGGAGGGGGAGGGAATCCCAAAAGACAGTGGTCAAATAACCTTGGCACATAGGAAAGGCACAAGCCCTTTCAGTGTCACCAATGCAAGGACACTGTCAGTAAAACGTTACGTTGAAAGACTTGATAAAGCAGAGCTCACTAAAGATGGTTTTTGAGCTGAGACCTGAGGTTTCAGTATTTCTGGCTATCAGGATACCTATTTTCCCCTAATTCAACCACCTAGCAATTGTTAGAGTATGATCCCATAATTCTCAATTCTAAGGCACAGGTTGCATGTCTCCTTTTCCTGCTGTTCATATGCTGGTTGCCCAGGGATGTGTAATTACACTGACAGCACTGCACCAAGATAGGCAAAAGCGTCTCATTTGCAGCCTTGCTAAAAAATCTTGAATGTTAAACTTTAGCAGATTGTTATTCTACATGCCCATCCCCGAAGAATAAACCTTACCTTTTCCCCACTCTTTCTCTTCTAAAAATAGACACCTGCCTCACTGAGCTGCTCTGTAACAAAGGGGCTGCTTGGCTCTCCAATTCATTTACTTATCACTCAAGTTGGATAGGACAGTAGAGTTAGATTCTGCCTCCCCAAGGAATACTGGCCAGTCAGTGAAGCACAGTATAAGCCTTGGGAAACAACTTAACCTATTTTAGCTAACGGAATGGGGGATAACGGGGAGTTTTCTGAACTTTCCCCACTTCCCAGCAGAGCCCCATTAAGACAGGCTTTGATAGGAAGTCATTTGACCTACCTACCTCAGGCACTTCTCTGCAAGCACCCCCTCCTTCCTCACTAATAAACAAAGCAGACACAAACTGTTAATAAGACTGTGGGCTGAAAAGAGAACAGGGAGCTAGAAATGCAGGCTGCAGCTGGAGTTGAAGCAATTCAGCCTTGGTAGAGAGAACCGAAGCTGATTTAAACTACCTAGTGTCTAGGCTTTGCCCTTCTGACATCAACAGAACTGAGTGTAGGAAGCAGCTTGCATGGCCTTTGCATTTGCAGCCTTATTCCTGTGCTTCGATGAGCATGAACCTAGAGGCTATATTTGGATAGAGGGCATACCACTGAGCATACTTCTAGAGGGTAAAGATGGGATTGTGTTTGGTTCTCTGATTTAGGTCATCCCTGAACTGTTTCGTGTGTGTGTGTGTGTGTGTGTGTGTGTGTGTGTGTGTGTGTTTACATTATTAAACAATTCTTATTAGCGAGTTGTGTATCTTTCAAGCTCATTGGATTCTTTCCTTTGTAAAATTTAAAACCTAAACATTTATTAAATGTCAAAACTTGCTGAGAAAGTCATCCTGATATACTAGTGAAAATACTGTAAGTTTCATCAGAGACTTGGATTTAATATATTTGCGCTGGTAGGCAAAATAAAATACATATACAGGACCTAGAAATAATTCCTTTTGTCAAAGTGGCAATAGTGATATGTCTTTGGATGGAAGTATGTGTGTTCTTAATCATCATATAGATGATAGATAGATAGATAGATAGATAGATAGATAGATAGATAGATAGGCAGACAGACAGACAGACATATATGCAATCCAGTAAGTATGTCAAATGAAAACATTGCTTTTACATAAGAGATCTTATTTGTAATCAAACTTTTATTATTCATTATTTATATCACTTGGAAGACAGTAAAAGTCCCTTCAATGGATCTTTAAGCTTTACTTCTATAAAAGGGGAAGCAAGGCCTGAATAGGAAACCTTCAGTTCTATAGCTCTATGCTGTGAAATAACTATTCACACCTGGCAATTTGACAAACTGGGCATTATTACTACTTCAAGTCACCATGACCAGAGTCACTGTGTGCTGCAGGAGCTAATCCTTTCTGCAGAGTTCTAACTTCTCCAACTAAAACCACATAGGTTTTATTCTACTTTGCTGGTGAGTCACACTTGGCCTGGTGCTGGATTTTGAAGTGCTAGTGCTGCTGAAGTGTAGGATTAGTAACAAAATATTCAGAAGATCTGCCTTTGGTGGAAGCAATTGCTTTATTTCAAATTCTGCAATGGAGTGTTCATTGGAAAAATATGTAACATGTTACATCTGTTATCTCATTTAATCTTTGCAATTACGCTATGAATCAGAACTAAGTATTATTATCCATTGTCATCTCCATTTTATAGATGATGAAACTTAGCCTTGGAGAAATACATAGCAGGTACTGGAATTTGATCCTGTATCTTTTAAGACATGCTAAATGTTATTCCAGGAATCTCATTGCAGAAAAAAAATTGAATAGCTAGGTTTGCTTGTGTTTCTGAGTTTCTAACTGTCTTAAAATGGCTTTTCTGCAAGTTAAAGATGCAATACCCTTGAATAAGAAGAATTTTGTTGTCCTAGTTCCTTGGTCCCTGGAGCCTAGAGATGACAATTAGTCCTGCCAAAGCTCCTACTGCAGCTCTCACACAGAGCTAGAGGCTTGTGAGTAGGTGTAGAAGAGGAGGAAACAGATCCAGAATGAAGCAAGGGGTAATTATGTTAGGGTCTGTGCCTCTCCTATTTGAGAACTGTTCTAAATCAAGGGGTTGGAGGGGATATGACTGCTGAAGCACAACAATACCCTGCCCTTGACACTGAGTGACATACCAATGGAGACTTCCTCACTTCACTTTATTGGTGTAGCACCAATAGTTCAAAAAGAACTGATTATCACAGACATCTAATAGAAAAACATTGCTTCAGAATTTCGTACCAATACAGCAGGCCGATGAATGCTAGGGCTTGTGCCGATCAGGCTAGCAAGGTAGAAGAGCAAATTATTCCTGTAGTGGTGTAACATTGCTAGCAAGGAGGTATTCAATATGTCCTATATGTACTTTGAATCCCATGTTCTTCCTTCATAAAATGGATAAAATACAGATCTCACACCATGTTCCTGACAATTATATTAGAATATTTTATTTAAGTGAAACAAAATATTGTGAACATTCTACTGGGTATTTGGAATCCGTGTATGTGAAATTAGCATCCACATGGGCAACTAATGTGGCCCCGGAAGACTGGGTTTTAAAAATTGGTTTATCACATACAAAGTTCTTACACTATTAACTTCTTGGTTGATCATGGAATCTAGAAGATATTTAATATGCCCTATAGTCAGCCCTGAGCTTTCTAAAGTTGCCAAGTTTCTCAAAGGAGTTATTCTAGACTAGCAGCTCATTCACTGAGAGTGTATAAAGACAAGATCAAACTACAAACTACACATCTTCCTACATTTGCCTAAGGGTATCATCTGTCTGGAATGTTCTTTGGGATTTAAGAGTCAAAGTCCAGGTCAGAATGGCCCCAAGCAAGCTACTGCCCAAGGCTCTCATTCATGATGAAATAGGAGGTTTAAAAAAAAAAACTTGCAGCACCCTGCAAGACTGGCAAGATTTGCCACATAAAAATAAAAGGGTACATTTAAAAAGATAAGAAGGAAACTAAACTCTCAGAATAAATAATAAGACCCATGTTACAAAAAAGAATAAATCAGGGGTTATGAGGTGACTCTGTGAGACGAAGACTTGCTATAAAAGTGCAAGGACCTGGACTTGAGTCCCCAGAACCTGTATAAAAAGTCAGGCCTTGCTGTGCATTACTGTAGCTCCAACACTGGGGAGAGAGGCAGTAGATTCCAGGACTTGCTGAAAGACCATACTAGCCTAAATAGACAGATTCCAGTTCATTAGTAGTCTCTCTGGGGACAATAAGGTGTCCTCAGTTGTTAGACATGCTCTTTACATGCATGTGCACAGAAATGTGTACCCGCACACTCTTGTGCATGTACCACACACATAACACATATTATACAGAATGAATAAATGAATGAATGAATGAACGAACAAATGAACTAATGAGTAAATGAAACACATGTATCACATGCAGGTGTATTAGTGCATACACAGTGAAGATTGAGGGGCTGATTAAGGAGGGTTGTGGATTCTCAGAAAACCTGAATCTAGGCTATATTTTAAGATCCTGTCTAAAACAAAAACCAACAACAAAACAAACACTTAAAAACCCTAAAGAAAATAGAAGCATCAGCTTAAAAAGAGCCCCTAAATGACCAGCCCTTCTACAGGAGAAGCCACTTTAAGTCTTGAATTCATCTTCTTTATTCTAGAAAGAAATGAGATTTCTAAATCTCAGCTAAAGTCATGCAAAGAGAAGGAACTGAAGGCAACACAGCATGTTGTAATATAGTTAGAAAAATATACTTTGGTTTTATGGACATTGAAATGAATGTCTATACTCATTTCAAATATCACCATACTGTACATATTGTCAGGCCTTAATATGTAATACATTTTATATAGCATGTATGCCTTGTGTTTCATAATTCTCATTACCTACCATGATTTTCTGGGTTTTTACTTTCTTCCAACATATGGGGATATCTTATATTCTGTGTCTCTAGAGCATATATTTTATGTTGCATTGCAATAAAACTATCCATTGACCTGTATGCCTCCTCCTATAACCATTACTGTAAACATATCAACCCAAGAACTGTATTTTCCTAATATTTATTCTTTCTGAGACACTCAGAATGATGCCTTGTTCCAGGAATTACTTGGGAATGACTGGATATCTTAATGGATCCATAAATGTCTAGCTTGCAGTCAGACATAACATGTTCCTCCAATTTCCAGTGGGATGGGTAGAAGAAAGAAGGATGATCTCCTAGATTCTTGAGCAAACAACTTCTGAGTCTTGGAGACTAGTATTCTCATATATCCCAGGAGAAGGAGCATTTTGTAAAACTGTTCATGGCTGACATAAAAAAAAATACTAGCCCAGACAAATTGTGGCCACAGACCTATAATTTTTTAAGCCACTCTATTTATGATGACAGAGATTGATTAATTCAAGATTGAAGAATGGAGTGTTTTATCTTGTTAATCTGTCTTCTTCATCTTCTTCTGGGGATACATAATTTATTGATGCCATAATGTTTCCGTGGCAATTTACGTTTTGAACTTTTCACAATCATTTTCCTTTTGCATTCACCATGCTGAAAAAGAGTGGTTGGATCCACATGGGAGACAGAAAAGGAATGAACCATGGAGATGTTAAAGGTCACTCTACAAATGAGAGGCCAATCTGAGAACAGAGCACTGACTTTACCGAGTTGGGCTCTGAAGACATATTAATCACGAAGCCAGCTAACCATACCAAAAACAAAAATTGTATGTGAATTAAAGTATGGAGCCTCTAGAAGCACACAAGAATTTAATGTACTTTAAGATATTGAGTTGGCAAGCATGTTTAGTGTCACAGGTCTGTGCAACAACAGAGATGTCAGAGTTAAAGTCTCCCATCTAGGTTCTGTTGAGCTTTCCACTAAAGTCCCCATGGAGTATGTGTATATCATTCTTCAACTTCATCCAGAACAAACAAACAAACAGAAACAAAAAAAGAACTCTAAGCATGAATCTGGAAGAGGACAGTCTGATTCTCACTCTGGCTGCACACAGTGCTTGTCCTTGACATTTCCTCAAAGCCAGCTTTTTGTTCTTGTGTTGTTCTTGTACAAAGAGAAAACAAGTCCCTAACAAAACCAGCTCATTCAAAGCCACAGCAATAAACAGAAACTACCTTTTCATTCCGTCTCAGAGACATTTGCAACCAGACAACATCTTCCCCTTTTAGGAACAGGACCTTTTTATGATTTTGTTCTCTTGCACCTGGGCAGAAAAAGGCTTCTACTATTTAGACACCCCAATTATAGTTGGGATACTGTTAGACCTGTGAAAATCTGAAGAATTAAATTACCTAGAATTACAATAAACACTGCGAAAAGAGGGAAAAAGGAAAAAGGAAATTACACATTGAAAAGGGAATATTTAAAAATCAGCACTAATAAGGATATTATTTGAACAATTTTGTCATCCTTTAATGATTGAAAGAAGTTAGAAGCCTGTCCTTGATCTAGTGCAAAGATAAGAAACCAGGGAGAAATAACTTAATGGAAACAACACATCTTTCCCAAAGGATTATATCCAGACCAACATTGAACAAGGGCCCTTACTGCTATCTTGTTAGTTTTATTTGTACAGTGTTTCAGTCAGGTGAGCAAATGCCTCATTAATGAGAGTAGGACCACCACTGAGATAATTTCTCTTCTTCCAAGTCTCAAAATGAAAGAAATCACAAAGAGCCATGGAAATTTTCCTCAATGTCTTTGACAAATTCTATTCACTAATTAGAAATCAATCAGTTCTCTTAGAGAATCTACCTCCAGAATGCCTGCTGAGAGAGCTCTCCACCCTCACCTCCTACTGAGCCCTTGTTCACCAGTCAGCCAAGTGCTAAGACCTAGGAAAAATGGACACCAGACCAGATGGCTCTTTCCATTCTGCCTCAGAGCTGCCATTGTTTTTCACACAAATACTCATCCATGCCTTTCAGCTCCATTCTATTTTATGAATTTTCTAATACCATCATTTTATAGCTATCTACCATACAACACTAAGTCAAGTTCCTGAATCTATCCTACCTTCTTCATTTCTTAAAGATGAGCACGTCCCTTTTCTGAGTGACTCTATCTCATTTCCTGAGACAGCAAGACTGGGGCATCCAGGGTAAAAGATACCCTAATGTCTGTGAGTTTCTTTACCATCAAAGGGACAGGGGAATACAATGACATCACTCAAAGAAATCACAGTTGATTTCTAAAGGTTTGTAAAAGCCAAGACTTTAATAGTGGTTCTGATCTCTTGGACCCTCACTTTCCACTTATAAACAGAAAAATAAACAAGAAAACATTATCTTTGCATTTCTTTTATATGATATAAGAAATAAATTGTTCACTGAGTCCTGTTGGATTCCTTGTGGAAAAATGTAGAAGGCTTCTGCAAGGAAAGTCTTAGGTAATCTCACAAAATATGATGGGTGATTTCTGGTTTTATTTTGGCTCCAAGATGAAATGGTTTAGTTTGCATCCCTCAGGACTCACTATCACTTCTGGGACAAAGTAAATATCTTTGATATAATTATAATTTCTTATATTTTCTGCCTTATATTTTCTTATAATTTCTGCCTGCAGGATTAAATCTGTCACCTAGAATCCTGTGTAGTCTAGGCAGAAGGCTAGACTCAATCATAGCCAAGGAGTTTATATTCCTAGATGAGGACCTTAACTAAGAACTTATAGGAATTAATAGCTAACAACTCCAGTTTTTGAAATCTGAGATGTACTCATCACTAGAGTCTCCATGATGATTTAGTGCTAGTTATCTACAGCTGAATCTGCTCATTATTGTACTGTGCATTGAGAGACATCCCATTCTTCCCTACATCATCTCCCTACTCCATTAATGGCTGTCATAGTTCCTTTTCTATCTGTAAAGAAACACTATGGCCAGGGAAATTTATATAAAAGAATGCATTTAATTGGGGATTTGCTTATAATTTCAAAGGGTAAGTCCATGACCATCGTGATGAGAATGGCAACAGGCAGGGAGGTATAGAGTTAGGGCAGTAGCTGAGAGCTTGCATCTTATTGACAAATTGGAGAACAGAATGCTGCTGCTGAAATCAACTCCTAAATTACCAGATTGCCCAAACTCCCAAATTAGCTGAAATAATTTCCCCAAATTACCAGAATTTGTCCAACTACCAGCATGGTCTAAGAGAAATAATCTCCCAAGTAAACCGTTTGCACTCAAATCTTGACTCAAAGTCTACTTCAAGAAGAAGCCAAATCAAAGTGTCATCATTCATTGCTCCTCCCCCTCATCATTATCAGATACACTATATGCAGAAGAAACTGGTTATATTTAGATCAGCTGCTTTCCATGCTTGAAATATTTCCTTGAAATTTCATATATCCTTTTCTTAGGCACAGACCTCAGCCATACTCTCTGCATCATTTTATCAGAAATATGAAACTGAGGTGATAATTTCATTTCCATGTAGCTTAATATTGTCTATCATTTTGTTCAGGACTAAAGGGGAAAATAAAAGGGTGCTATTTATTCATCCATTAAAGTCTCATTAACAGCTTCTGCTTATTGTCATCCATTGTTAGAAGTAATCATGAGTGAAGAATCCCAAATACTGAAGACTTTAAGCTGATTATATATTTCTGTGTATTATGTTTAACAATATCCATACATATATTTTAAAAGGGTACTTCTTGCATATGAGCATTAGAAAAATGGTTAAACCTTTAGGCACTTCCATTATAGGATTTTCAGATCAACTAGATAAGACATAGTGTTCTTTTTAAAAATATTTGCTATGTAGGATACACAAAACTAATGGTGGATAATTTAATTGTCCTTGAGGCTCTAAGATCTTTTTGGCCCAAATACTTTCATTGACTACATCAAATCATACTGTACCATTTCATAGGAATACATACATAATTACATTCTTGTCTTAGATCATAAGAAGCAGCTCTGTAATATTTGTGTACTTTCTCTCAGCTGGTCCTGCTACTTATGGACAAAGACACCCAAGTAGTTTTAGAAAGCCTGGTGATTGTAGCGTAACATCTGTTCCATAATCCCCAGTGAGTCAATCATAAGGGTAGCAGGAGATGACTGGAAAATCTCACTATCTAGATCTGTAATCACAAATCCATAACATATGGGCCAATCTGAGATTTCTAAGTACATATTAGAAAAATAAACTGTCCCCACAATGGTTCAGAACACAACACAGATTACTGCTGAGTACAAACTGATTGGAGCTGGCAAGTGAAATGAACCCATTTGGAAGATGATCTGATGAATTTAGATCACAGAAGAAAAGGTGGGAAATTTTTCAAAGGTGTCTGGATGATGATGTAAAGGAAGGGTCTGCATTCTAATAGACTACCATCAGAAGTGCATAGCAACAAGTGGGGGAACATCGACCATTGAGTGAATCATTTTTATAATTTCTTGTTCTGATATTGACAAATATATCATTAAGTGAAACATAAAGATGAAAAAGGCAGAACAAAATCAATTTTATAATAAATTGAAAGCTTTTTAAAATGCTGCATCAATTTCTTTTAAAGACAGGGTCATTATTTTACAAAGTTTAAAAAATATGCCCAAGTTCACATAGGAGTTAAGAATTGAGCACAGGTATGATGTCCTAACTCCTGTATCAAAATTCCTTATAATATATGAAATTATCTTTAAACTGCCAAAACAAAATAAAAAGTAAAACCAGAGCGGCTGCTGTATAAAAAGCAGAAGATAAAAAGCAAGAAAGGATAAGCCATGACACTGATTTATTAAAAAGTTAACAGCATATAATGACTTTCCAATAATTCTGTTAATTGTACAAAAGCAACAGGGAAAAGGGGAACAATATCAACTTGAAAACTAACGGACATTTGTGAGCAAGGTAGATCTTGATGCCACCTGTCATTGTTATAGACTAAATATTTATGCCTGTAAAATCAATTATATTGAAGCATCATCCCCCTCCCCCAAAGTGGTAAGAGGCAATTAGGATTAGACAATTTCAAGGGAGTGAGAATCCTGTGATAGGAAGAGAGGAAGTGTGTCCTCACAAGGAGAGAGGAAAGACATGTGGTTCTCTCTAGTTTTGGAAAGAAGAAAGGCCGGAAAATACTCATCTGTGATAATGAAAGAAGTCATCATTTATTGAACATGTTGGCATTCAATAGGCTCTTAGCCTCCAAAACTATGACCCATAAAACTATGTTCATAGTTCAAAGCATTGCATATATGGTATTTTGGTATACCCTTATAAACCAACTAAACACTCAGACTTTACTTTGAGATCATGAAGTCTCAGCCAATAGAATTCACTTCATTATTTATAGTAAACCCTAAATGGTGGTTCATGTCTGAACAGTCTTTTATAGTATATTGAAGATTATGAAAACATGTTATTTATTTTGTGATTTTTTGAAAGTTGCTTTTATATGAATGTATTTTAGTACAGACAGTATGAGAGTGTGTGTTTCATATCCCACAGGTCACCATGACATAAGATTTAACTTTCAGGTTTCTTTATTTTTTTTCTTCTTTTTCTTTACTCCTTTTTAATTTTGTTTTCTATATTCTTTGTTTACATTTCAAAGGCTTTCCCATTTCATTTCCCAGTTCCCCCCTCACCATGTGTCCCATAAGTCCTCTTCCGCCCATTCCCCAATCACCCCCCAACCCTTCCTCTGTTCTGGTACTCTCCTGCAAAACTGGAACCAGTATTTTCTGGACCAGTGTCCTCTCCTTCCTTCTTGGCAGCCTTATTTAACTTTCAGTTTTCTAATTAAAAATAGCCTTCTCACTTCATGATGGCAATCAAAGTCTTGGAGCAGCAGGAACTGACTGGAGAAAGGAGCCCCTCTGTCTCCCTCATTCAGCATGTGAACAATTTTCCTTAGTTATGATGAGAGTAAAAGCAATGAAGGTGACTGCTTCCTCTGTGGGCAACTTTATAAAGCATCATTCTGGATTGAACTCTCTGTCTCTGTCTCTGTCTCTGTCTCTGTCTCTGTCTCTGTCTCTCTCTCTCACCCCCCTCTCTCTCAAGCATACACACAGAGAGAATGAGAATATATATATATACATATATTAAAATAATGTATGTATATGTATAATATGCATAATATGTATACATATATTAAAAACGAACACTTCAGTATAGTAGGACAGAGGTTCTGATCATTGGAATGACAAAATAAGCTACTTCAGAGTGGCTGCCATAGGGTACTTAAAGCCTCATTGAAAAGGACACTATTTTCCATGTATCTCACCCACTCACCCCACTGAATGAGCATAGAAATTTCTATGTCTTTAATATTTATCTTTAGAGGCATGGTTTCTAAAGCATCTCTATCTTCACATCTGAACATGATCCTTATCTCTAAAAACAACTTCTAGGAATTCAATGGGTACCATCTCCCAGACTTTATCTTGGACCTTACTTCTATCAAGAATATCAACATTTATCAAATTACCTATCATTGGCTACAGCATCCAGATCCAGATATGTATGTTTTAATTTTCTTTCTATTGCTGTCATAAAGACACCTATCATGGAGTAGGAAAGGGTTTATGTTCAGTCCATCATGAAGGAAAGTCACAGCAGGAACTCAAGTAGGGCAAGAAGTAAAGCAGAAAGCAAGAAGGAATGCTCTTTACTGGCTTGTTCCTCAAGGCTTGCTAGCGTGCTTTCTTTTTTTTTTTTCTTTTAATTTTTTATTCTTTTTTTATTGGATATTTTCTTTATTTACATTTCAAATGTTATCACCTTTCCTGATTTTCCCCCAGAGACACCCTATTCCAGTCCCCATTCCCCTGCTTCTATGATGGGGTTCTCTCACCTACCCACTCCAGCCTCACCATCCTGGCATTCCTTTACACTGGAGCATTGAGCCCTCACAGGACCAAGGGCCTCTCTTCCCATTGATGCCCAACAAGGCCATCCTCTGCTACATATGCAGCTGGAGCTGTGAGTCCATGTATACTCTTTGGTTGGTAGTTTAGTCCCTGGGAGCTCTGCGGGATCTGTTTCGTTGATATTGTTGTTGCAAAACCCTTCAGCTCCTTCAGTCCTTTCTGTAACTCTTGCATTGGGGATCCTGAACAGCAGATGCTGGAGAGGATGTGTAGAAAAAAGAACACTCCTCCATTGTTGGTGGTAATGCAAGCTGGTACAACCACTCTTGAAATCAGTCTGGATGTTCCTCAGAAAATTGGACATAGTACTACCTGAGGACCCAGCTATACCACTCCTGGACATATACCCAAGAGATTCTCCAATGTATAACAGGGAAACATGTTGCACTATGTTCATAGAAGCCTTATTTATAGTAGCCAATGCTGGAAAGAACACAGATGTCTTTCAACAGAGGAATGGATACAGAAAATGTGGTATATTTACATAATGGAGTACTACTCAGCTATTAAAAACAATGGCTTTATGAAATTCTTAGACAAATTGATGGAACTAGAAAGTATCCTGAAAGAGGTAACCCAATCACAAAAGAACACACATATGGTATGCACTCACTCATACGTGGATATTAGCCCAAAAGCTCGGAATACCCAAAATATAATTCACAGACTACATGAAGCTCAAGAAGAAGGAAGACCAAAGTGTGGATGTTTTGGTCTTTCTTAGAAGGGGAAACAAAATACTCATGGGAGAAAATACAGAGACAAGGTGTGGAGCAGAGACTGAAGGAAAGGCCATGCAGAGACTGCCCTACCTGGGGATCCATTCCATATACAATCACTAAATGCAGACAATCACCAAATGCAGACACTATTGTGGATGCCAACAAGTGCTTGCTGACCTGAGGTACCTGTCTCCTGAGAGGCTCTGTCAGTACCTGACAAATACAGAGGGGGATGCTCGCAGCCAGCCATTGGACTTAGCCTGCTTTCTTACACAACCCAGAACCACCTGTCAAGTGGTACTACCTACAATGTCTTGTCTCTCAAGTATTAATCTAAAAAAATCTCCCAGATATTTGGCTACAGGCTACTGAATTATTCTTTTTAGCTTGGATTATGTTCACAAAAGCACTAATAAGCACATGTCTACTCCTCATACATAGGTTTTCATTACTTCAAATACTGAGTAGTATGGTGCTTCTCTTTGTTTCCTGTACCCATCAACTCAAGCTCCATAGAAGGAGTAGTCTTCTTTTTGGATATATATATATATATATATATATATATATATATACACATATATATGTATATGATAGAGTTACTCTAATTTTTATATATACATGTATATGATATACATAATATATATATGTATATACCCCTATATACCTCTAAAGATATATATGGTATATCTATTTGTTAAATATTTATTTATATTTTATCTATATCCATATATGTATGGTGTGCATGTGTGTATTCAAACTTAGGAACTCTTTACCATATATATATATATATATATATATATATATATATATATATGGCAAGAGAGTTGAATACCAAGCTACCACCTTGAAGATCACATAGGACTTTACTAGAATCATGTAAGTCAACTAAGTATCTTCTTTGAAGATGATAAAATGGAAAGTATAGGAAACATCCTAAACAAAAGCTATGGGCCATTCTAATTGGAGAACTTCCAATGGTTGAAGGAAATAGGAATAGACTGGTTAAAGACTCTTAATTGAAGGAAGTGAGACATGGAAGCAAGAGCTCTGAGAATGGTCCTGGAGCGTAAGAGATGAACTCTTAAGTAGTCTAGGTGAATGGTAATGCTCTGAGACCTACAAGGAAACTAAGAAGCAAAAGTAATCTATGTATATATACAAGTAATAGAGCCTATATATGATTTTTGTTACTTTTTAAAATTGATCATTCCATTTGTTTGCATCTCAAATAATATCCCCCTTTTCAGTTACCCCCTCCACCTATATATATTTTAAAATTAAGATGAATTAAATGGCTCTCCTAAGTGACAGTTTCCTTATTGTAAACATGTACTTATTAAAGATTTGGAGATGTTATGATTCTGAAAGAATAAATAAGATTTCAAGAGGTTTTGAAAGCATGTGCCCCATAGTTGTAAAGTATCATTTTAGTGTTACATTCTACTCTCAGCATTTAAAAGTAATTCTTAGTAATTTGTATTAATGTAATGTGTGTGTGTGTGTGTGTGTGTGTGTGTGTGTGTGTATGCCAGTGTGGAGGTCAGAGGACAACTTACTAGGATCAGGGTCAGTTCTTTCATTTTTACCATGTTTGTCCTAGGAAAGCAATTCAGTCATACTCGGTAGCAGGTACATTTACCTTCTATGTGTCCAGCATTGTTACAGTATTATAAACTGTTAGGGCCAACTTCCAATGATTTCATTTTTAGTGTACCACCCTTCTTCATTGGAGTAAAATTTGAACTAAGGTAGCCATGATGAGATAGGATGTACTAGAAGGAAGCTATCACTAAATTAAACCCCAGTGAATAAGAGAGGTTCATTTATTTCCAAAAGCTGATCCATTTATTTTCGGTACTGCTAACTTACTAAAGGATCAAACAGAATATATTTCACTATATGATCAAAACAGAAGGATGATTCACTGACTTTTCCAGGTTGTTTCTACATTAATTGATGTGCTGGTACACTCTTGCAGACACCGTCTTGCACAGCTCCACTGGGTGACATATTGGCAGCCAGACAAATTACCCCATGAGGACATTGCAAGAATGTTCAACTATTGAATACTGCCTTTGTTGTTGCCAATTTTTATTCCTGTATTGTATCAAATGGGGCTAGGCTCCCAGATAGCTCATCACTCCCCATCTCATATTTCTCTGAAAAAAAAAAAAGGACCCTGTGACCTCCTTTTCTTCTTTCATCTTGGCATGGGCAACTCTAGCTCCATGGATCTTGGGCACCATTCTTAAACAGACACTGAGGTCTTTTCTGCCTTTCAACTTTTGTACTTGCTGTGTTCTATACACAGAATGTCTTGAACTAGATAAGCACGTATCTAGTTAGCTCTTCTCATTCAGATGTTAGCTCAGATGACAGTTCTTTTATTTAAAGGAACAGTCCTTTCTAACACCTCGGGTGCTCTTTTGCCCATTACCAAGGTATTCTGTCTCCAGTGGCATCATTATCTCTGCATTCTTAAGTTGATCAAGGCAGAAAAAGATAACCACGTGGAAACTTTGATATTAGAATGTATAACCTTTTGCTAATGAAACGTTTCTTTTGATTTTCTTAGAGTGATATAGTGAACAGAGGATGTATTACTTAGCACCCTTTTGATTTCAAATGGCAGAAACATCACTCAAATCCTATTTAACAACAGTGGAATTTTACTAGCTCGTGAATGGAATGTCCAAGGGGTGTGTTGGCTTCAGTCATGACAAGGCATGAGGGGTTGAACAGTATCAGAAATAGTCTGCCTCTTCTTTGTATCTGGGCTTTGCCCTTCTCTCTGTTGGCTTTTTTCTTTAGTATAATCTTTCCACATGGCAAGAAACAGAATCACTAAGCTCAATACTATAAAGAGCCACAAACAAGTATGTATGCTATATGTTCTCTGGGAGGTAGCATGGTGAATGGTGAGCTATTTGGGAATTTATCCTTTTCTAACATAAGTGGAAATAGAGAGGAAACAAGCAACAAGAAAGGAAAGGGATAATTTCAGGTAGTAGCAAGTATTATTTAATACACCCTTATGACATATTGGTCAAAACTTTCCATAACTTATTTTAATTCTATCCCACATTTAAAAAGAGCACTTATTCTGTGGTTATCTGTGCCAAAGTTTTTGGGTAGAGAGTTGAAAAACCAAGTCAATGCTCTCGATGGAGACATTTTACTCTACTCTGCTCAGATAAGTTAAGGAAACACCCATTGGAAGCATAAGAAAATAGAAAATATGGGATACATCCTATGCAAAAGCTATGATCCATTCTAATTGAGGAACTTCTAATGAGTGAAGGAAATAGGAACATACTGGTAAAGGATTTCATATTTGAAGTAGTGATTCATGAAGGAGGATCTTTGACAATGGAAATTGAGAAGAAATGAGAACTCAAGGAGTCTAGGTGAGTGGTGGTACTCAGGAACCTACAAGGAAATCAAGCATGAAACACGCCATGAAAACAGACAGGAAATGACAATATTGCCATGAGATATGCTACTTTGGAGGATAGATACAAAGGACTGAACCTTATCATTTCTGTATCAATTTGTTGAATACCTGTGTATATTAAAAAGTATGTGTATATGCAATCAGATGACTGTGTCCCGAGTCCCACATTTTACTTATGAGAAACATGAAATATATGAACATTATGGAACTCATATCCAGTCACACAGCCCACGGGCTAGTGGAACAATCAAACTTTTGACCTTCTACTATGATTTGAGCTTCTTCATAATACTAGCCTGACTCATAACAACCAATACCTTCATAACCGACAACCACAAAGATCCTGCTACCCTACCTTCCTGTTAAAATAATTTCCAGTTGAAGAAAAGAGCAAAGAGGATGACTAAATCCCAACAGGAAGGTTGATTTATTTTAGAAGACTTTTCACAAGACTCTTTAAGAAGCACTCTGACAGTGCTAATTTTAACCAAGTCATTGTGAAGCAACCTTGGATTTCTCCATGCAAGGCAAAGTACAAATACAAGTACATGACTCAGCACAGTGCGGCAGTGGTTCTCCCTGTAGCCTATTACCCATACCTCAAAAGGAATGAGGAAGAGCTTCCAAGTTAACAAAGGTTTTGAAAACTTGCTTAAAAAAAAAAAAGCACTACCCTAACTCCCTGACCCACCAGTTTCCTATACTAAGTCTTTTGTACCAAGTCTCCCTAAATTATTCCCAGCAGATCTTCTTCCCATGGTCACCTATTGCCCTTGTATTACAGAAGGAACTGAAGTATGGCTTATGATAATGAGAATTTCTCTTTACTGAGATCTCCAATAGAATGGGAAACATGTAAGAAAGGACTCAGTAACACTATCAAAAAATGGGGTACAGAGTTAAACAAAGACTTTTCACCTGAAGAAATTCGGATGGCTGAGAAACACCTTAAAAAATGTTCAACATCATTAGTCATTAGAGAAATGCAAATCAAAACAACCCTGAGATTTCACCTCACACCAGTCAGAATGGCTAAGATTAAAAACTCAAGAGACAACAGGTGCTGGCCAGGATGTGGAGAAAGAGGAACACTCCTCCACTGCTGGTGGGACTGCAAGCTAATACAACCACTCTGGAAATCAGTCTGGCGGTTCCTCAGAAAACTGGACACAATACTTCTGGAGGACTCAGCCATACCACTCCTGGGCATATACCCAGAAGATTCCCCATCATGCAATAAGGATACATGCTCCACTATGTTCATAGCAGCCTTATTTATAATAGCCAGAAGCTGGAAAGAACCCAGATGTCCCTCAATGGAGGAATGGATCCAAAATTGTGGTATATATACACAATGGAGTACTATTCAGCCATTAGAAACAATGAATTCATGAAATTCTTAGAGAAATGGATAGAGCTGGAGAACGTCATACTAAGTGAGGTAACCCAGTCTCAAAAGAATACCCATGGTATGCACTCACTGATAAGTGGATATTAGCCTAGAATCTTGGAACACCAAAGACATAATTCACATACCAATGATGTCTGACAAGAAGGAAGGAGTGGACCCTGGTTCTGGAAAGGCTCAAAGCATCAGTACAGGGGAATACCAGAACAGGGAAGTGGGAAAGGTTGGATGGGGGAACACGGGGAGGGAAAAGGGCATGTGGGACGTGTAGGGGGCAGGGAACAAAAAAAAGGGAAATGAAATGTAAATATAGAATATATCCAATAAAAAAGAAAGGACTCAGATTGTAGAAACAGTAGCAATAGCCCCAGAAACTTGGTCTCAATTTTTGGATGAGTTCCTTTCCTAAGTAGCTAAAATTACTAAATTTTTACAATGATGGAAATCCACAAGACACAAGGTAGACTCAAAATCTCATGGTTTTTTCCTCTCTTAAAGAAATAGGTCAGACAATAAGCAATAAGCAATTTACTTTTAAATAGGTACATTGCATATTATAATAAAATTGAAGCAAATTTTTATGAAAACATAGTAGTAGAAGAAAAACCAAGGGTGATGGACTTGATGTTAGGTAGTATAGTGTAGTGTTAATCAGAGTGCCAAATGTCAACCTCAATGACATAGCAATAAGAGATCAAACTTTTGAACAAAATGAAGCATATGGTCCAAAGTATATCTGAGTAAAACATTCACCAGGTCAAAGAGATTAATAGCATAAAGATCATGTGCCTGATAGGTCAGAGGACCTCTGTATATCTAAATGAGTGTGACTGAACATTTTTTCATCAGGTTCTCCTCCATGAGAATGCAACCATTGCAGAGAACACAACCTTTCGCTAGAATCAGTACCTAAATTCTGTGAACAAACTATCCAAAGTGGAGAACCATTTCAATATTAATAATAATGGCATCATAGCAGTAAAAGTATGTCCCTACAGGCTTGGGGTTATGAGTCAGTCAGTGGGTAATATCACCTGCTGTGTGTCTTAGGGTTATATTGATATGATAAAACTCGATTATCTAAAGCATCTTGGGATGAAAAGGATTTATTTTGGCATACAGTTCTGCATCACTGTCTATCACTTAAGGAAGTCAGAGTACAAACTCAGTTCAGGAACCTAGAGGCAGGAACTGAAGCAGAGACCATGAAGGAGTGCTGCTTACTGGCTTGCTCTAAAAGACTTGCTCAACCTGCTTTATTATAACACCCAGGAACGCATGCCCAGAAGCAGCACTGTCCAAAATGGGCTTGGCCTTTTCATATTAATAATTAATAAAGAAAATGTCCCCATAGACTTGCCTACAAGCTGAGCTGATGAAGGCATTTTCTTAATTGTGGTTTCCTCCTCACAGAAAAGTCTTGCTTGTGTCAAGTTAACAACAACAATAATAACAATAACATCAGCAACAACAACAGCAACAACTACCAAAAATCAGGACACTGCCTAAGCCTGATACCAAAGTTCTGATCCTCAGAAACCTTATAAAACCTGGACTTGGTATGATGATCTCGCTCCAGCACACACATGGAAAATGGGTAATGGAGACAGAAGAATCTCCAGATATTTTAGGCCAGCTAACCTGGCTTACACAGCAGTGAAGAGATACTGTATCAAAAATATGGAAAGGTGAGGAGCAACATTCAAGGCTTTTCCTTTCCTCTCTATATTGCTGTACCCATGAATACGCATACATCCTGACTCAAGAAATATCCTAAAGAGATAAATGAAGGAATGAGTAAATACAGGTAAAACTTGTTATCCCAGCTTGATGTCTCGCAACCAGGGCTCAAAACCTTGATTTTTATGTAAAAACAATCTAGTTGTCATAGTTTCCTCTCCTGATATTGTATTAAAGAACATCGCAAAAAAACAACTTAAAGGAGAAAGGGTTTCTTTGGCTCACCATTCCAGGTTGCAGTTCACTGCAGGAACTCAAGCAGATACAACTTGAAGCAGCTAGTCATATTACATGCACAAACAAAAGCAAAGAGCAAAGCATGAATGATACTGCTCAGCTTGCCCTTTCCATACAGTCTAGGATACTCACCCAAGGGAATGGCCCTACCCATACAATTAATATGTGTCTTCTCACATCAATTGTGTTTGTAGGACCACACATCTCCACACATCGATTACCATAATCAAGATAATACTTCACAATGATTCTCAAAGGTTAATCTGAACTTAGGCCCTCACAAGTGGGTTGGAAGGCTTGCTTTTGACATGTCTACCTGACAGTCTTAGCCACTACACAAGTCTATTCTTCAGCCACATGTGTTGTATTTTGTGGACCTGGATGCATTTTTTATTTAACAAGTTTGTCTATCCAGCTTATTTGTTTATATTGAGTTCCAACACATTTGGCAATATTTCTTACTAGTCATTTACTTCTCAATTCCACTTTGTCACTAATTTCTTCTATACATATTTAACTTAATTTTTTCTTGAACTCATCACAGCTAAGAATAAATTGCTTGCCATCTCCACGGAGCATTCTAACATCCCTTTAACCATGGTCTACTCCAGAAGGAAGAAAAGTGTGTCTGACATGTGCCACGATCACAAAAACAATATTATGGTTTATTCCATGACTCAGTTACACATGGACCCACCATATAATGAACATTTGTTCACACACAAAGGTATTCATTTGAATCATGCCAGAAGAGGAAGCCAGACAGTTAAATACACAAATGAGTAAATGGTTATTATGCCATTGAATAACTTATATAGCTACCAAGACTATTTAATAACATGGGAAAATGTTTACTATGTATCACTAAGAAAAGAATGGATACAAAATCATATTATTGCTATGACTTTATATTACATACATGAATAAAATATTGGAAAATTACAGCTATTATAATAATACCAACTCAATGTTCTCTACATTTTTAGGCTTTTAGGCACTATTTGAAGTGTCTATAAAATTATATATATAATATAGATTATATATATTATAAATACATAGATAAGATTTTAAATTAAATTTTCTCCATGACTAGGGCATAAGTGTTTGATAATTGTATGCATTGCATCTATAGAAAAAAGGCCAAATGCTTTCTTTTTATTTTGTTGAAACTTGGTCTTATACCAACAACCCTTGTTGGCCTATAATTTGCTATGTAGATGAGGCTGGTCTTGAATTTGTGCCCCTCCTACCTCAGTTTCACTGGTATAGTAACTATAAGCCTATGTCATAACATCCAGCATTTAAACTTGAGATGTGTGAGGTTCTTCCATTTTTTGTCTTTGGGAAACAGTTCTCTTGTAGGAAAATATTATCACAGTGTTGCCAGTATCACAGTGGAGGTCAAACTGGCAGGTGCTAATATAAGCCAGCAAGCCCTTGTTCCATAAAATGTGGGTTGTTCCTTAGGAAGAGAGAAAACACCAATGTTTCTTGGAGATGGTTCTGTGGTCATCCAAGTCAAAGATATAGGCTAATAAATGGTCTTAGAAAAGGATTACTCCAGTTCCACACTCCTCCACTAAGTTTATAAATTTTCTCTGCATTTTCTTTTAGATGTAACATGATTCCAAGCCAAAGACAATGAAAATTTCTAAAGTAGATATCTCAAGTCTAAAGTCATTCTACTATTCATTCCACTCTGGATTTTTACCTTTTGCCATAGAGAGACTTTTGTTTTTTTTTTTACTTTAGCCCTAGTCTCCTTGATTACCAAATATGGATGGCATGTTCTGTCAGATATTAAGGCTCTCCTGCTTAGACCTCTGATTTTCATTCAATAATGGCTATCTGTACTTAAAGAAATAATCATTTTTCTTCCTACTGCAAGAGAAAATCATACACTTTTGAAAAGAGCTTCAATGGTTGACTGAATCAGAACAGAAATTGGTCACTTTGACATCAGGAAATGGGAAATCTGGTCAGTCTTTGTCTGTTCTCCAACTAGGAAGTAGATTTAAAGCTAAGATTGATGTTGCTACAGGGTTATCAAATCAGAAAAATAAATCTTCAATATTTATATGACTATGCATTCCTAATTTTAGTATGTTGAAATTAAAAGGTAAACTTAAAGCAGGCTTAGAAATAGCTATTAATGTTTCCAAAATAGAAGATGGTAGACAAGTATTTTTGGGCTTTTACCATTTGAGTTTCTGCAATCTACCACAGGATCCAGGGATAGGCTACAACCAAAAAATTTTAAATATACCCATCTCTTTTACTGACATTTCTCACATTAATTTCCAACTTATTACAATATCTTGCATATTTGTAATGAGTTACAGTAAAAACACTACCTAAAGTAATTGACTCTATACAGTAGATATATTCCATGAGTGTCTGGAACATGAGGACCCTGACACAGTTAACTTCAAACTTCCTCTGCTATCTAGCTAGTACGAGGCCCTCAAAAAGTATTTTTTTCTGATAGTCAAGGGCATGAATCCCTCTCCTGTTCTTAAAATATTGTGCTAATTCTTCCTAATACCGCTCAAGTCCCTTTTCTCTAAGAGCCTTTTCCTTGGCACTATGAGAAGCCACTAATGACCTCCTGTCCCTCTATTTCCCTAGTAAAGCTGTGCCTCACCATTTACCCAAGTTCACTGTAGCAACTGTCTGTATGTGTGCATGTTTGATCTTCTCGAAAGATGATCAACACCTGTTTCCCAATTCACAATCTGTAATTCCAGTCCCAGGTAGTATTTTGTTTTCAGAACTGGTACATAATAATACATTCCCTGTTCCTAGGAATGTAGCTTAGTGATAGGGAATATAAGCTAGGAACTATATGCTTCATCACCAGGAACAAAATTACAAACAAATAAATAATTACATGCCTGATAAATACAGACTGTACTTTAAATTAGCCATTTCCATTTGTAGTCTAGCTCTGGCAGAAACAGGATAATTTCCAAAAGAACAGACTCCAGCCAGTAGAATATTAGGTACCTAGCAGCAAGGGGTCTGAAAGGGTTAATGAGCTTCACAAATCTAGGCAAATACTACTTGTTTACATTGAAGTCAGTATTTTTGTCAAATTTCCAGTGGAACATGTGCTGTAGTTAGTGCTTGGTTTTTTTTTTCTCCTCTTCTGTGTTTATACCATAATGAAGCAATGTTTCCATCTGAAAGCTGCTTCAATTCAACGGGTAACTAGTAAGTTCTCACATTTTACTTTAGCAAAAGCAGAATGTAGATGAGAGGGTTTTTTTTTATTTTAATGTTCACAAATGGGAGGTAGATAAACATTGATATGCATATAGAGGGAAAAATGTCATCTACTGCTTTCTGACCAGGACAGTGTTCTCCCTTAAAAGATTAGTTTTTAAAATCCATAAAATAAGACCAAACTGAAGACTGAAGAGATAGCTCAGGGAGTAAAGAACCATCATGCAAGTGTGACAACACAAGTTCAGATGGCCAGCAAGCATGAAAAAGTTTAATGTAACTCTTTGCATGCACATGCATATATATCACACAGGCCTGAGTGCATACACACACACATACGCGCGCGCGCGCGCCCACACACACACACACACACACACACACACACACACACATTCACGAAATAAAGGTATATGATGGGCAGTCTCACTTGGTAGTGGTGTCTGTTGCTAAGACTTAAAACATGAGTTTGATCATGATGACTCAAATTAGGGAAGAAGAGAGTTCTCTGCAAGTTATCCTATGAATTCCAGACAAATACCATGGCATGTATGCTGTCCTCCATCTCTGTATGCCTGCTTAAATACACACAAAATAGTTATATGTAAAATTAAAGATATATAAAGAAAATATCTTTTGCTGCTACTTAAAGAGGACAAATCTAGCAATCTTTCACTATTCTCTCTTTTTTAATTTATTGGATATATTTTATATTTACATTTCATTTCCCTTTTTCTGGTTCCCCATCCCCCAAAGGTCTCACATGCCCTTTTCCCTCCCCGTGTTCCCCCATCTACCCCTTCCCACTTCCCTGTTCTTGTATTCCCCTACACTGATGTTTTGATCCTTTCCAGCACCAGTGTCCGCCCCTTCTTTCTTGTTGGACATCATTTGGTATGTGGATTGTGTCTTTGGTGTCCCAAGATTCTAGGCTAATATCCACTTATCAGTGAGTGCATACCATGGGTATGCTTTTGAGACTGGGTTACCTCACTCTTTTCTCATTAAAGTCAAACCACACGTCATTTCCAACATTTATTTTCAAGAATCAGAACGTGTATACTAAAGTAACCCAACTTTCCTGTGCTGCATCATTCTCTCCACGTCCTTCTCTCCAAGGCTCAGTGTCCCGATTCACAAAGGAGTCCCAGCCGTTTCTGTACCATAGTTGTTTACCAAACGCCTGACACAGGGCACACCTGCAGCTCAAGCTACAACTTGACCAAACAGAGTTTAATTAAAGTGAAAAGTCAAGGGCTGTAGAAATCCCCCAGTCTCTACTGGCCGTTCTGTCTCTCCCAAGTCTCTACTGGCTGCTCTGTCTGTCTCCCTAGCAACTTGGGTCACTGAGGTACACATCCCCTCAATTTAATAATTGGTTATATTAAGGAATGAAAGATAAAAAAGAAGGTACAGAACAGAGGGGAAAACCTCCAAAATTAATTGTCTCCTGAAGCAATTTCCTTATATATATTATAAATTGAGTTTTGTACAATAACCTGGTTTCTGGTCATTTTCTGCTCCGATCCCATCTTTGGGCCATTTCTTCCTGAGATAGCCCAAATAGTTAGCAGTGGTGAACCCCTTCCCACTGTGAAAGATAGCAACGAGGCTATGCCCTGGACACAGTGCATTTCCTCTAGCAGATTTCTGTCTTTACTGAAGAAATATGACAGAAAAGGATCCTGTGTTTTGTAACTGTTGACTTTTCCCTAGCCAGCAATGAGATTGACAGGGACACCTCTAGCCACAGATGCTGTGGGAAATCTTCAAGAGAATACTGTCTAGGACAATATGAATCCCCTTTACTTTAGCACAGATGTTTTTGTAAAACTCCAACCCACCAGGGAGGCGAGTGAGTATCTAAGCAGAATGCTTTTGTCAAGAATCAAAATGATGAACCAACACCTCTAAGCTGAAGCAGAAAAATAAACTCATTAAAAATAGAACATGTCACATTATCTAGTTTGGGGGCTGAGTTTTCATCTCTAAAAAGAACTGTGTGGCTAAATTGTGCCCAGCCTCCAACAAACCCAGTGTAGCTATATGTGAATAAAGGTATAAACTTCTACAGTTGATATGCAATGGCTATGTACTTCTAATTTTTTACAAGGAGAGGAGAGTAAAGGTAAAAGTTGTTATTTGTGAAATCTCAGAGTCACTCTGCTCAGCTATACCTTTAAGGCACGAGTATAGTAAGAAAACGCTCAACAAGCCTACCAGTGTTGAGATATTTGTCTATGGGCATAAAATAAGTTGGGAACAGGGAGCTGAGTGTGTGTGTGTGTGTGTGTGTGTGTGTGTGTGTGTGTATATATATATATATATATGGCCTCTGGTTCAATACTAACTACCACTTCTCTCTCTCTCTCTCTCTCTCTCTCTCTCTCTCTCTCTCTCTCTGTGTGTGTGTGTGTGTGTGTGTGTGTGTGTATGAGCACATGTGTGTGTGTGTGCATGCACCGGCATATACTTTGATCAAAGAAACAGGTTCTTATTCTACAGCTAATATGCTGCCAGTATCCATAAGGGTCCATAAGAAATGAAAAACAAAAAACAAGGTATCACCTCCCTCCGAGAGGCTCCACCCAGCAGCTAACTCAGACAAACAGTGGTTGGAGCTTGGGGACTCTCATGGGAAAATAGGAGGAAGGTTTGCAGGACCTGAAGGGGATAGGAACAGAAGTCAACTAACCTGGACCCTTGGGGGTCTCCAAGACTGAACCACTAACCAAAGAACATACACGGGCTGGACCTAGGCCTCCCTACTCACATGTAGCAGATGTTCAGCTAGGCCTTCATGTGGGTCCAAAACAGCTGGAACTGGGGCTGTTCCTACAACTGTTGCCTGTACATGGGATATGTTATTCTAGTTGGGCTGCATTGTCTGGGCTATGTGGGAGAAGAATCATCTAGCCTAGCAGAGACTTGAAGTGCGAAGGTGGTGGGGATACCCAGGATGAACCTTTCAGAGAAAGGGACAGGGGTGGTGGAAGTAATGTGGGAAGAGGTGACAGGAAGGGGTCAGTGAGCATGATATAAAGTGAATAAGTTAAAAAAATAACTAAAAAAACGAAATATCACCTCCTGTTTAAATGTCCCTTCTCCATGGAGCCTGTAAGGAGTGACCAGTGATGCCTTTCCTCTAAACATAGCCATTAATCATTCCCACGCTTGGTTCCACACCAATGGTCCTCACCCTTCCTAATGTTGTGACCCTTTAATATAGTTCCTCATGTTGTGGTGACCGCTAACCATAAAATCATTTTGTTGCTATTTCATTACTGTAATTTTGCTACTGCTATCAGTCATAATGTAAAGGAATCACATGCAGGGTATCTGATATGCAATCCCAAGTGGGTTAAGCCCAGAGGTTGACAGCCATTGTTCTCATGCAGTATTTGTCATTCCCAGTAGTGTCTAGTTAATTCTGAATCATAGCCTAAAGATAAGAGAGATAGAGTGTAAGGCAGAAGAGCTTAGTAGGTTTTGTAGACAAACAGTTCTAAGCTTTCCTTCCATATCAAGGCACGGTTCATTAAGACATTAAAAAAAGAACTATGGCCAGAACAAAAGTAAACTATAACCCCACCTGAAAATTTGAAAGTGAAAAAATAATACAGGACTGCACATGCTTCTTGGAGTATTCCTTTGTTCTCTGATTGTGTTTCCATTGCTATACTGTAGCTGTTGTCAACAAGAGCCAACCTCTTAGTATGTGCTTCACAGTTAGTGTGCCTGATCTACTGGGACTAATATGTAAAGGCACTAACTACCACCTCTCAAGATTCAAAGCACTTCATGTGAAGAGTTGCACCAACACATGAGTCCCGAACTAAATGTGAACTCTACCTCTGATGTTTACTATGCTAGACCTAAGGCTGATGGCCAGGGTCTCCTTATATGTAGCAGGTACATACAAAGAAGCAAAAATCTCAACAAAACTAAAGAAAGAAATTTAAAAAAATAGATAAGGAACTAAACAGAGTCTGAAGGTGAAATGTAAATGAGTGAGAAATACTTTTTAAAACACCCAACACCCAGGAAAGGCAAGCCAAAAGTACTTAGAGTTTTATTTATTGCTGGTGGGAGTGCAAACTGGTACAGCCACTGTGGAAATCAGTGTGTAAGTTCTTCAAAAATTAGAAATAGAGTTACAACATGATCCAGCTATATGAATCTTGGACATATGCCCAAAGGACTATGTATCCTATTACATAGATACTTGCTCCATCAATGTTTATTTTCTATTCTATTCATAATAACTAGGAAGTGCAAATAACCTATATGTCAATCAACTGATGAACGGATAAATGAACAATGGAAATGTGTATTAAAGTCTTTGAAAATTACTGAGATAATATTAATAGCTCTTTAGTCCTTCTGAAATTTAAGTAAGGCAGAAGCCATTATCTACATAAGTCAGAAGAGAATATGGTCAAAGAATCACTCTGTGCCTTACCAAAGTTAAATATCCAGTAATACTAAGAGACCAAGTATACGTCATTCTGGAACTTATCCTATTTAAAGTGTGTGCCAGTCATTTTCCCCATTTTTCTCCTTCCATGTGTAGCACATGAGAGAGTCTTGGGAAAAGAAAGAGGGATGCTTCCTCAACAGGCAAAGCTAAGCAGTCTTTCTCCCATGTAGCAGCAAAATTGAAGTTACTAGATTTTAGTCTTTACAGAATCATTTGTGGGTAACCCACTCAACTGGCAAGAGCCTACCTAAGTTGAAATCTTCTTGCTCATGGTCTTAAGAACAAATAAGAATGCAAGCCATATTAAACATTGATTTAAAGCTGAGAAGCTACACGTTTGAAAAAACTGTTCTTCACTTGAGCTTCAGGTTATATCCGTGAAGACTAGACTAGGATCACGTACCATTCCATATTGCCCACACGGCATTTTTTAAAATAAAAGCAGAAAGTACCTGAATACTTTCTGGATGTGCAGCATCAGAATATAGGCTCTTTTGGATTGAAAAGAATTAAGTGGCCAGTTCAGATAGTCTCTCAATTATTGTCCTTCTATTACTGTCAAGTAATCATCTAAATCTTTGAGTGACCATTTTTTTTCTTTTTCTTTTTGAAAGATCTGAAGGAGAAGAACAGGACATTCATCACTCCTTTTAAGATTTTACTTTTTAAGAGTAACAAGCAATAAGCTATCTTTATTTGCATATGAAGACTGATAATACCATCAGTAGGAATTGATAGAAACACTATTATAATGAAACATGTAAGAAACTCTCTTTCATACCATTCCTCCTGATTTGCACTGGTCCTTTGTGACTACCTCCTGACAGCCACTATTTCAAGAATGCCAAATAAACCTAGACATAGCCTATGCAATACATGCTTTGTTTTGGTATATACAAGGCATACTTGTGGGTCTGGATGTCTCAAATACAGATGGGTCTAACTTGGGGTCAGGAAGTTCTTGTGAGGGCAGTCTCCCCATAGGTTCTCCAAGTTCTTTTCTGCTTTGCTAAAGACACAGACTGAAATAAGATGTTCTAAGTTATAGAAGAATATGGGATAAATCATCTTCAAATTTATGTTAGGATTCAATCATTTTTTTCTTTTACTTTAAAGACAGAGTCTAACTATGTAGTCATGGCTGGGCCTGGAACCTGTTATATAGACAAGGGTATTCTTGAACTCTGTCTCCTGAGTGCTAAGTTTGAAGATGTGTGCTGCCACACCCAGCTCGGTCACCTCTTGAAGTGAGGGCCAGATGGCACTTGATGGTACTGGAAATAGTCTCCTTTTTTTGGAATTCCATTCCATGTGGAGTTTCTTCATATAAAATAAATTTCTTTTAGATATCTTAAAGATTCCACGAAAAGTCTTTCAGCCTTCAGCTTAGGTATCAATGGTGTTTCAGATACTACATTTTGAAATTCTGCTTGGAATTCTTGCCTTGGCAAACTCAAACTGTGTGCCAATTATTTAACCTTATTTTGATAGACATTTGTCCTTGAAAGAGAAAAGAAATAGTGTCACATTAGCTTGTTAAAGAACTAAATAAAATAGTATCCACGAAGCATTAGCTGACCATGGTAAGGTTGTAATAAGCATTGTTTATTGTATGCAATTATTACAGCTTCCACTACTATTTGTTCTTTGAGAAGTCAGTGTCTTTCATAGATTTTGCTTAACCCATAAGTCATTTACTGACTAAACAAGCATTGACTGAACGCCTGTTATTCATTTATGTCTTTGGAAGCACATATTTTTTAAAAGAAAATCTATGGAAATTCACATATACTAATCTATTGATGGAGATTTTATATTTTCTCTTCTCCTCACATCTAGCTTGGAAATGAAAAGACATTAGTGAAGGAAAGTCCACAATGTAGGGATTAAACACTGATGAGTAGAGAGATGGAGAAGAGAGACTCATGTCTTTCTTTACTTCTGCTTGAGAAATTACCTCCCTGTGAAACTAGGCCGTGTCTCTCAATGGGTGCAGGAGGGAGGGAGGGAGAGAGAGAGAGAGAGAGAGAGAGAGAGAGAGAGAGAGAGAGAGGAGGGAGGGAGGGAGGGAGGGAGGGAGCTCACTGTGCCCTCCTCTGTAACTATGTCTCCTTCTTAGACAATCTAGCAGAGAACTAGAGAGGCTAGGTTCAGATGAAACAAATACTTTGCAACAAGTTCAGGTTACATGGATTAAGGTTACCCAATCATATTATGAACCCAAACCCCAGAGAGTACTCCCCTGTGTTTATCATGGAACAAACTGCAAACATTTTACTCTGTAGTCCTGGCTGATCTAGACCTTGCTAAACAGGCCTCTCATTCTCAAGTTCTGGGATTAAGCACATGAATAGCATGTTAGGAAAAACCAACATAAATAACTCACACATAGCATCAGGCAGTCTGCCCTTTGGGGCCTTATGGTTCTGTAACTAAATAATGGCTGTGTGACATTTAATGCTGCCTTGTATTTGCATTCTAAGTCTCTTACTAAACTACAGGCTTGTATGAGCATGATCAGTAAATATCCAGGAATTCAGAGTATCCCTAGTGACTGGAAGAGCACCTATATTATATTAGCCATCCTCACATGATATTTGCCAAATGAGTACTTCCATGTGGATGCGTACACATTACCGACTACACAAATAAATGCATGCTTCCTGATTACACAAGGAAATCACACATCTCTGTGGATTAGAATTTCTTCATCTCTTTGTTTGTTTGCTTGTTTCTTCTTCTTAATGTTTTTCTAGACAGGGTTATACTGTGTAGCCTATGACATCTTGAACTCATTTTCTTTTTGTATCAGTCTCTAAAATGTTAGCATCACATCCTTATGTCACAGTGTCCAGTTTGTCATTGAAAATTCTATACTTCAACCCTCAGTATTGATTGCAGCTAGCACCTTGTCTAATAAATTAGAGATTATATGTTAATATTTGTTGAAAGAGTAGCCTAGGTAAATGGAAAAATCAGTGTTCTCTGTGGTTATTCTCATTTTACATTTCTAATTCAGGAGCATTGTTAACAACATATTTTGGAGCAAGGGTTAGATTGGAGACAGAAATCTGAAGTCATGTATAAGTAATAAATCAAATGAGAGTATAATAGGGTGGGATATAGATAAAGAGAAAAAAGGAATTCATCTCCAAATAGTGATATTTTGATGTCTTCCTTTCCAATTTGTATGCCTTTGACCTCCTTTTGTTGTCTAATTTCTTCAGCTAGAACTTCAAGTACTATATTGAATAGACAGGGAGAGATAGGGCAGCTTTGCATAGTCCCTGATTTTAGTGGGATTGTTTCAAGTCTCTTTTCATTTAGTTTGATGTTAGCTACTGGTTTGCTGTATATTGCTTTTACTATGTTTAGGTATGGGCCTTGAATTCCTATTCTTTTCAAGACCTTTAACATGAAAGGATGCTGAATTTTGTCAAATGCTTTTTCAGCATCTAATGAAATGACCATGAGGGGTTTTTTCTTTGAGTTTGTTTATGTAGTGGATTACATTGATGCATTTATGTATATTGAACCATCCCTGCATCCCTGGGATGAAGCCTACTTGATCATGGTGAATGATTGTTTTGATGTGTTCTTGGATTCAGTTTGTGAGAATTTTATTGAGTATTTTTGCATCATTATTCATAAGAGAAATTGGTCTGAAGTTCTTTTTCTTTGTTTGGTCTTTGTGCTTTTTAGGTGTAAATGTAATTGTGGCTTCATAGAACAAATTGGGTAATGTTCCTTCTGTTTTTATTTTGTGGAATAGTTTGAAGAGTATTGGCATTAGGTCTTCTTTGAAGATCTGGTAGAATTCTCCACTAAACCCATCTTGGTTCTGGGCTATTGTTTTGGGTGGGAGACTTAATGACTGCTTCAGGTTCTTTAGGGGTTATGGGACTGTTATGTGGTTTATCTGATCCTGATTTAACCTAGTATCTGTATAGAAAATTGTCCATTTCATCCAGATTTTCCAATTTAGTTGAGTATAGGCTTTTGTAGTAGGATATGATGATTCTTTGAATTTCTTCAGGTTTCGTTGCTATGTTTTTCTTTTCATTTCTGATTTTATTAAATCAACCCACAAAAAGAACCAAATCAACTGTATATCTCCTTATCCATGCAGCAAAATGTGCATGCAATATTGTAGTTTATAATTGTAAACCATCATCATATACAGAATCTTCTTGTATCTTTTAGGATGCCATTTACATGAAGAGTCCATGATCCTGAAATACAGGTCAAAACTAAGATCTATCTAAGGCCTGTTTATGCTCTGAAAGGGGACTCTTTTACACACACACACACACACACACACACACACACACACACCAAAAAAGAGAGTTCAAAGTAGACCCAATAGCTTTGATAGTCTTATTCTTGAAAACAGCACTCATTGTGAGTGGTATCTCCTTGAACTATACTTATGATCTGTGTGTCTTCGAAAGAAGGATTTTAGATGAGCTACAGTTTCTGAAGTTGACGCTATTATTCTATTTCTTCAGTAAGTAGACTGAGGTGAAAGGGATGAATCATCTGTTCTAAGGTAAATATGGAACAAATGAAAGAGATGAGATGCCAAAACCCATATTCCCATTTCTACACACTGTTTCAGTTGGAGAAAAGTATCTCTCTGAGTCAACAAGCATTGACTGCTATATGTATTGACAAGTAAAGGTGATCCCCAAATAACTACAGTAGGTGTTTTGTCTGCATAGACAACTGCACAGTAATTGAACAACTAAATGAGTATCTTGGAGGCTACTTCCATCCTTCCCCATAGTTAAGCTTTGAATTACCTACAACTCAGCAGTCTACAGAATAGATGATTTAAACAGATGGAAAATGTTCTCTTTGTCTTTTTCTTCCTCCAGCTTTCCAGAAAAATCTATTAAAAAAAAAAGGAGTGCCCTTTTGTTTTCAGGCTACAAAACTCATTTTTTTTGTGTGTGTGTCCATAAGAAAGAGACCATCTCAGGATTTTATCTCTAACTGTTTTATCTCAAAACTCTGGACAGTTCATTAAGAATCTAGTCTTAAAAAAGAATCTAGTCTTAGCTAGACTCAATGGTGTCTTCTAGCTCTTCAGTGCACAAGAGGTAAAACCCTTAATAGTTCAAGCAGAATACAACTGATGAAATTCTCATTAATACTCTTTACAGTATGTGCTTTTTGAGGATTTTGTTTGTTTTGCCATTCAACTTGGAAGGTCTATTTTAAGGTTTTTTTTTTCTAGGCCATTTACAAGATTTAGAAAAAACTGAGTCTGACATCATCTCTGAAAACATTAGACTAAACTGCATGGTATTGGTTCAGAAACAAACAAGTCGAACAATAGAATCGAATTGAAGACCCAGGAATAAACCCACACATTTATGGACACTTGATCTTTAACAAAGAAGCCAAAAATATACAGTGGAAAAAAGAAAGCATCTTTGATAAATGGTATTGGTCTAACAGGCAGTCTGTACATAGAAAAATGAAAATAAATCCATATCTATCACCTTGCACAAAGCTCAAGTCAAAGAGGTTCAAGGACCTCAACATAAAACCAGATACACTGAATTAAACAGAAGAGAAAGTGGGAAAGAGCCTTGAACTTTTTTGCACTGGGGAAATTCCCTGAACAGAACTCCAATTGCTCAGGATCAACAATTGATGAATGGGACCTCATGAAACAGGAAAGCTTCTGTAAGGTAAAAGACAACTCAATAGGACAAATGAGCACCCTATATATTGGGGAAAATCTTCACTAACCTCACATCTGATAGAGGTCTAATATCCAAAATATACTAAGAGTTCAAGAAATTAACTTTCTAAAACCAAATAGCCCAATTAAAAATGGTGCACAGAGATAAATAGAAAGTTCACAATAGAAGAATCTTGAATGGCTGAGAAGCACCTAAAGAAATGTTCAAAGTCTTTAGTGATCAGAGAAATACAAATAAAAATGACCCTGAGATTCTACTTTATACCAACCAAAATGGCTAAGATCAAATACTCAAGTGACAGCAGATGCTGGTAAGGATGTGGAGAAAGTAGAACACTCCTCCATTGCTGTTGAGATTGCAGACTAGTACAACCACTTTGGAAATCAATCTGGGGGTTCCTCAGAAATTTGGAAATAGATCTCCCTAAAGACTCAGCTATACCATTCTTTGGCATTATACCCCCACAAATACCCCACCATACGACAAGAACACTTGGTCCACTGTGTTTATAACAGTCTTATTTGTAACAGCCAGAAGCTGGAAACAATCCAGATGTCCCTCAATGGAAAAAATGGATACAGAAAATATGGTTCATTTACATAGTGGAATACTATCCATCTATTAAGAATAAAGATGAGAATTTTGAAGGCAAATGGATGGAACTAGAAAATATCATACTCAGTGAGGTAACCCAGACCCAAAGGACATGTGTGGTATGTACTCACTAATTAGTGGATATTATCCAGAAAGTATAGAAAAACTTGGATACAATCCACAGACTACAAGTTTACCAAGCAGAAAGCCCAAGTGAAGAAGCTTCAATCCGTCTTAAAAGGGGAGAAGAAAATAATCACTGGAGTCAAAAGGAGGGAGGGGGTTGGGTGGGAGTGGAGAGGCAGAGGGGAAAAGGAGAATAGGATCAAGTATGGGGGTGGGACAGGAGAGAATCCTGGAGGGCTGGCAAAATGAATGGAAAATACAGCCTCAGTGGGTGGGAGGAAACATGCATGATGTATATGTATCCCTGAAACTGATGGTCTCCAATGAACATGTTCACAAAGGAGAGCATCTGGTCAACAATACACAGAATGATCAAGCTAAAACTAAAGGAATGTCCAAAAACCTAAAATGCCTTCACCATAACTACATATATTAAGACTAGAAAGAATGCATCTGTTTGGCAAGGGCCATGGTGAAGGAGATGAGAGCACAAGGGGGAGATCTTAACTGCTGAGAATAAACCCATTCACTTTTTTCCTCTCAGGGACAAAGTAAAACTAGATAACATGGACACCATTTAACTGCCTAATGGAACCATTACAAGAGCAACAACAGCTGAGATAGTCTATTAGGTCATCAGAAAGGAAGGGGGTTACTTATAAATCTGTGATAGAATTAGCCATTAGCATTTTTGAATTTGGTCTAATGACTCCATCATGGATTTTTAAAATGACTATTTTTCCTATACAGCCACATAAAAAAAGTAATTTTTCCCCTCTACTAACTCAACAAATACCTGTGAAATATCTTCATATTTGGGACAGGTGAATTCAGTGTGATAAGGAAGCAATCCAGACTTACTCAGCCCTTAGAGTAGCACAGACAGACAATCTATCTGTATCTTACTTCTAAACCAGTGTCTCTTCCTTAGGACTAGAAGCTCATCTCAGTGTTCATGATGCCTTTTGTCATCCAACTGTCATCTTTTAAAGATCCTTTGATAGAATATGATATTTTTTCCTTTCAGCTTCCTCACTGAGAAGCTCATGACTTTGAAAAAATAAAGCTCAGGCTGGACAGATAACTCAGTGGTTAAAGGCACTGACTGCTCCTCCAAAGATCCTGAGTTCAATTCCCAGCAACCACATAGTGGCTCACAACCATGTATAATGGGATCTGATGCCCTCTTCTGCTGTGTCTGAAGATGGTTACAATGTGCTCATATAAAATACATACATATTTTTAAAAAAAAATTAAATAAATCTCAATGTTAAGCTTTTAGAGTAACACAACTGTGGGTGTGGAGAAATACATTTGAGAAGTAGGAACTGTGAGGTTTGGTACTCCTTTGTCAGTATGGTATTCTTTGTCCTATGAACAATAACTTTTTTCTTTTAACTCTTAGTTTCTTGGACTTGTTTTATGAGAGCAGACAATAAATGGATTTCCATAGGATCTGAAAAAGGTCATGACCATCTTGGAGTGGGTAACCGAGCAAGGTAAAGTGGGCACCAGAGGGAAGGATTTCCCAGGGTATAGCCTGCCTGGGTACCTTCTGCACCAGGGAGCTGGGCAGCATTATAGCTGCCTAGGCAGGCTAGAGAACATCTGACCTGCAGGAGATCCCATAGATAGACGGAGACCCAAGGACTGGGATCCCTGCCAACTGGGAGATCCTCTGCCTAGGCTTAAGCAGCCCAGTCAGGGAGCCCCGGGCCTGCAGGGAATCCTGCGGTTAGACAGAGCCCTGAGACCAGCCACCATCTTGGAGCTGGTAGACTAACCAGGCAAACCAGGAGGAGATCACTGGAGGTCAGTTAAGTATCCAGAGGCAAGCAGGGAGGAGACTTGAATACAGCCCAGCAGAGCTGAGGAGGTAATTCAGAGCCCAGTGGTGGAAACCTTCCAGTTTCCACCTCAGGAGCACAGAGGCCCTCTGTGACAGCAGCACCAAACATCAGGCTCTCAGGAGTAATAACAAGACCAACTAAGTAATAAGCAACCAGTAATAACAAGACCAACTAAGTCCAGAAATAAACAAATGGCAAAAGGCAAATGTAGGAACATTACTAGCAGAAATCAAGACAATATGGGAGTATCGGAACCCAGTTCCCTGACAGCAGAAAGTCCCGGATACCCCAACACACCAGAAAATCAAGATATAGATATAAAATCATTGGTGAAGATGCTGATAAGAGAACACATGGATAAATCTCTTAAAGAAATACAAGAGAATAGATGGGGGGAGAGGACTTATAGGACGTATGGTGGGGGGGAACTGGAAAAGGGGTAAGCCTCTGGAATGTAAACACAGAATATAGAAAATTAAAAAATAAATAAATAAAAAAGAAAAAAAAGAAATACATGAGAAAATTGATCAAAAGTTCGAAGCCCTTACAAGGCAAACACAAAAATCAATTAAAGAAATTCAGGAGAATATGGATCAAAAAGGAGAAGCCAATAAAGGGGAAATACAAAAATCACTTAAAGAAATACAGGAGAACGTGGGTCAACAAGTAATAGTCATGAAAAGGAAACACAAAATCTCTTAAAGAATTATATGAAATAACAAACAAGCAAGTGAAAGATCTGAGCAAAACCATCCAGGATCTAAAAACAGAAGTAGAAAAAACTAAGAAATCTCAAAGGGAGACAACTTTGGAGATAGAAAACCTTGGGAAGAAATCAGAGGCCATAGATGCAAGTATCAACAATAGAATACAAGAGATAGAAGAAAGAATCTCAGATGCCGAAGATACCATAGGAACCATGGGCTCAACAATCAAAGATAATGCAAAATGCAAAAAGCTTGTAACCCAAAACATCCAAGAAGTCCAGGAAACAATGAGAAGACCAAACCTAAGGGTTATAGGTATAGATGAGAGGGAAGATTTGCATGATATCTTTCCACAAACCCAGCCCTACAAAGGATAATAGGGGAAAAACACCAACACAAGAAAGAAAACTCCACCCCAGAGGAAGCAAGATAGAAACCTCCTCTCATCAAACACAAAAGAAGATAGCCACTCAAATATATAAAATAATTTCAAAAATGTCAGGTAGTAATAATTACTATTCCTTAATATCTCTTAACATAAATGGACTCAATTCCCTAATAAAAAGACATAGACTAACAGACTAGATATGGAAACAGGACCCTACAATTTGCTTCATACAGGAAACATATCTCAGTGTCAAAGACTAACACTACCTTAGAGTAAAGGGCTGGAAGACAATTTTACAAGCAAATGGTCTCAGGAAATAAGCCAGAGTAGCCACTCTAATATCGGATAAAATTGACTTTCAACCTAAAGTTATCAAAAGAGACACTGAATGTTACTACTTGCTGGTCAAAGGGAAAATCCACCAAGAAGAAATCACAATACTGAACATCTATGCTCCAAATGCAAGGGCACTTGCATTCGTGAAAGAAAATTTACTAAAGCTTAAAGCACACATTGCACCTAACACAATGATTGTAGGTGACTTCAACACTCCACTATCCTCAATGGATCGATCAGGAAACCAGAAATTAAACAGGGACACATCCTAAAGTAAAAGAACATACCTTTTCTCAGCACCACACGGTACCTTCTCCAAAATCGATCATATAATTGGTCACAAGACAGATGTCAACAAATTCAAGAAGATCAAACTAATCCCTTGCCTCATATCAGATCACTATGGAGTAAAAGTGGTCTTCAACGGCAAGAAAAACAGCAGAAAACCCACATACACACGGAAACTGAACAATACTCTACTCAATGACACCTTGGTCAAGGAAGAAATAAAGAAAGAAATCAAAGACTTTTTAGAATTCAATGGAAATGAAGGTACAACCTACCCAAATCTTTGGGACACAATGAAATCAGTGCTAAGAGGAAAACTCATAGCCAAGAGTGCCTCCAAAAAGAAACAGGAGAGAGCATACACGAGCAGATTAACGGCACACCTGAAAGCCCTGGAACAAAAATAAGCTAATTCACCCAGGAGGAGTAGAAGACAGGAAATCATCAAACTAAGGTCTGAAATCAATCAAATAGAAACAAAGGGAACCATACAAAGAATCAACAAAACCAGGAGCTGGTTCTTTTAGAAAATCAACAAGATAGATAAACCCTTAGCCAGACTAACCAAAGGGCACAGAGCAAGTATTCAAATTAATAAAATTAGAAATGAAAAGGGGGACATAACAACAGAGACTGAGGAAATTCAAAAGATCATAAGATCCTACTACAAAAGTCTATACTCAACACAACTGGAGAATCTGGAGGAAATGGACAATTTCCTAGACAGATATCAAATACCAAAATTAAATCAGCATCAAGTAGATCAGCTAAATAGTCCCATAACCCCTAAAGAAATAGAAGGGGTTATAGAAAGCCTCCCAACCAAAAAAAGTACGGGACCAGATGGTTTTAGTGCAGAATTCTACCAGACCTTCAAAGAAGACTTAACACCAATACTTTTCAAACTATTCCACAAAATAGAGACAGAAGGGATACTGCCCAACTCATTCTTTGAAGCCACAATTACTAATACCTAAACCACAAAAAGATCCAACAAAGAAAGAGAACTACAGGCCAATTTCTCTTATGAATATAGATGCAAAAATACTAAATAAAATTCTTGCTAACCGAATCTAAGAGCATATTAAAACGATCATTCACCATGATCAAGTAGGCTTCATCCCAGGGATGCAGGGATGGTTCAATATACGGAAATCCAACAATGTAATCCAATACATAAGCAAACTAAAAGAAAAAAATCATTAGATGCAGAAAAAGCATTTGACAAAATTCAGCATCCTTTCATGTTGAAAGTCCCGGAAAGAACAGGAATTCAAAGCCCATACCTAAACGTAGTAAAAGCAATCTACAGCAAACCAGTAGCCAACATCAAAATAAATGGAGAGAAACTTGAAGCAATCCCACTAAAATCAGGGACTAGACAAGGCTGCCTTCTCTCTCCATATCTTTTTAATATACTACTTGAAGTTCTAGCGAGAGCAATTAGACAACATAAGGAAGTCAAAGGGATACAAATTGGAAAGGAAGAAGTCAAACTATCATTATTTGCAGATGATATGATAGTTTATGTAAGTGACCCAAAAAACTCCACCAGAGAATTCCTACAGCTAATAAACAACTTCATCAAAGTGGCTGGTTATAAAATAAACTCAAGCAAATCAGTAGCCTTCCTGTACTCAAAGGACAAGCAGGCTGAGAAAGAAGTTAAGGAAATAACACCCTTCACAATAGCCACAAACAATATAAAGTATCTTGGTGTGACTCTAACCAAACAAGTGAAAGATCTGCATGACAGGAACTTCAAGTCCTTGAAGAAAGAAATCGAAGAAGACCTCAGGAAATGGAAAAATATTTCATGCTCTTGGATTGGCAGGATCAATATAGTAAAAATGGCAATCTTGCCAAAAGCAATCTACAGATTCAATGCAATCCCCATCAAAATCCCAAATCAATTCTTCATAGATCTAGAATGAGCAATTCTCAAATTCATTTGGAGTAACAAAAAACCCAGGATAGCTAAAACTATTCTCAACAATAAAAGGACTTCTGGGGGAATCAATATCCCCGACCTCAAACAGTATAACAGAGCAATTGTGTTAAAAACTGCATGGTATTGGTACAGCTACAGGCAAGTAGATCAATGGAATAGAATTGAAGATCCAGAAATGAACCCACAGAGTTATGATCACTTGATCTTTGATAAAGGAGCTACAAGCATCCAGTGGAAAAAAGATAGCCTTTTCAACAAATGGTGCTAGTTCAACTGGAGGTCAACATGCAGAAAAATGCGAATTGACCCACTCTTATCTCCTTGCACTAAGATCAACTCCAAGTTGATCAAGGACCTCCACATAAAACCAGACACACTGAAACTAATAGAAAAGAAACTGGGGAAGACCCTGGAGGACATGGGCACAGGGGAGAAAGTTCCTGAACAGAAAACCAATAGCTTATGCTCTAAGATCAAGAATTGACAAATGGGTTCTTTGTATACATTGGAGATTAGCCCTCTGTCGGATGTGGGGTTGGTGAAGATTTTTTCCCAATTTGTTGGTTGCCGATTTATCCTTTTGACAGTGTCTTTTGCCTTACAGAAACTTTGTAGTTTTATGAGGTCCCATTTGTCTATTCTTGCTCTTAGAGCATAAGCAATTGGTGTTCTGTTCAGGAATTTTTCCCCTGAGCCAATGTCCTCAAGGGTCTTCCCCAGTTTCTTTTCTATTAGTTTTAGTGTGTCTGGTTTTATGTGGAGGTCTTTGATCCACTTGGAGTTGAGCTTAGTGCAAGGAGATAAGAGTGGATCAATTCTCATTCTTCTGCATGTTGACCTCCAGTTGAGCCAGCACCATCTGTTGAAAAGGCTATCTTTTTTCCACTGGATGTTTTCAGCTCCTTTGTCGAAGATCAATTGGCCATAGATGTGTGGGTTCAATTCTGGGTCTTCGATCCTATTCCATTGATCCGCTTCCCTGTCACTGAACCAATACCATGCAGTTTTTAATACCACTGCTCTGTAATATTGCTTGAGGTCCGGGATATTGATTCCCCCAGAAGTTCTTTTGCTGTTGATGATAGTTTTAGCTATCCTGGGTTTTTTGTTATTCCAGATGAATTTGAGAATTGCTCTTTCTAGCTCTATGAAGAACTGAGTTGGGATTTTGATGGGAATTGCATTGAATCTGTATATTGCTTTGGGCAAGATTGCCATTTTGACTATATTAGTCCTGCCAACCCACGAGCATGGAAGATTTTCCCATTTTCTGATGTCTTCTTCAATTTCCCTCTTCAGAGACCTGAAGTTTTTGTCATATAAATCTTTCACATGTTTGGTTAGCGTCACTCCAAGATACTTTATATCATTTGTGGCTATTGTGAAGGGTGTCATTTCCCTAATTTCTTTCTCGGCCTGCTTATCCTTCGCGTATAGGAAGGCTACTGATTTACTTGAGTTGATTTTATAGCCAGCCACTTTGCTGAAGTTGTTTATCAGTTGCAGGAGTTCTCTGGTGGAGGTTTTTGGGTCACTTAAGTAAACTATCATATCATCTGCAAATAGTGATAGTTTGACTTCTTCCTTTCCGATTTGTATCCCTTTGACTTCCCTCTGTTGTCGAATTGCTCTAGCTAGTACCTCAAGTACTATATTGAAGAGATATGGCGAGAGGGGACAGCCTTGTCTAGTCCCTGATTTTAGAGGGATTGCTTCGAGTTTTTCTCCGTTTACCTTGATGTTGGCTACTGGTCTGCTGTATATTGCTTTTACTATGTTTAGATATGGGCCTTGAATTCCTGTTCTTTCTAGGACCTTTAGCATAAAAGGATGCTGAATTTTGTCAAATGCTTTTTCAGCATCCAATGAGATGACCATGTGGTTTTTTTCTTTGAGTTTGTTTATGTAGTGGATTACGTTGATGGATTTCCGTATATTGAACCATCCCTGCATCCCTGGGATGAAGCCAACTTGATCATGGTGAATGATCGTTTTGATGTGTTCTTGGATTTGGTTGGCAAGTATTTTGTTTAGTATTTTTGCATCGATATTCATAAGAGAAATTGGCCTGTAGTTCTCTTTCTTAGTTGGATCTTTGTGTGGTTTTGGTATCAGGGTAATTGTGGCTTCATAGAATGAGTTGGGTAGTGTTCCTTCTGTTTCTATTTTGTGGAATAATTTGAAGGGACCTCTTAAAATTACAAAGTTTCTGTAAGGCAAAAGACACTGTCAGAAAGACAAAACAACCAACAAATTGGGAAAAGATCTTCACCAACCCCACATCTGACAAAGGGCTAATATCCAATATATACAAAGAACTCAAGAAGTTAGATCCCAAAGAACCAAATAACCCTATTAAAAAATGGGGTACAGAGCTAAACAAGGAATTTTCACCAGAAGAAATTCAGATGGCTGAGAAGCACCTTAAGAGATGTTCAACATCATTAGTCATCAGGGAAATGCAAATCAAAACAACCCTGAGATTCCACCTCAGACCAGTCAGAATGGCTAAGATTAAAAACTCAAGAGACATCAGGTTCTGGCCAGGATGTGGAGAAAGAGGATCACTCCTCCATTGTTGGTGGGATTGCAAGATGGTACAACCACTCTGGAAATCAGTATGTTGGTTTCTCCAAAAATTGGGCATGACACTTCCAGAGGACCCTGTCATACCACTCCTGGGCATATACCCAGAGGATTCCCCTGCATGTAATAAAGACACATGCTCCCCTATGTTCATAGCAGCCTTATTTATAATAGCCAGAAGTTGGAAAGAACCCAGATGTCCCTCAAAGGATACAGAAAATGTGGTATATTTATACAATGGAATACTACTCAGCAATTACAAATAATGAATTAATGCAATTTGTAGGCAAATGGTTGGATCTGGAAAATATCATCCTAAGTGAGTCAACCTAATCACAAAAGAATACACATAAATTGCAATCACTGATAAGTGGATATTAATGACCCCAGAAGCTCTGAATACTCAAGACACAATTAGCTAAGCAAAAGATACTCAAGAAAAGGGATAGAGAGGACCCTGGTCGGGAAAAGACTAAGTCCGGTTTTGTAGGAGAGTACCAGAACAGAGAAATGGTGGGGAGGGGCGGTGATTGGGGAATGGGGGAGGAAGAGGACTTATGGGACATATGGTGAGGGAGGGAACTGGAAAGGGGAAAAAGCCTTTGGAATGTAAACAAAGAATATAGAAAATAATAAAAAAAGGAAAGAAAAAGAAAAAGGTCATGATGATGGTTCATGTGGTAACATTATCACATACATACATACATACATACATACATGTACATACATACATACATGCATACATATATACATGAAAACATACATTCCTACGGAGGATTAATTCTACAACTTAAGAAAGTCAAACTAGCTTCAGGCTAATCCAATGATATTGGTTTGAGGAAGTACTATGCATATTATGGTAGTCATATTTGTAATTTCATGCTAACATGATGTTTGAATGTGAAGTCATTAATGACACTGAGCAACAGAGGGAGCAGGAATTGTGAGGTGATAAAAACAACTTTTTCATAAGCTTAAAACTTCAAAATATGTAATGTGTCAGAAACTTAAGCCACATTCAATGATGGGACTATCATTTGTAGCTCAAAAATCCTCTCATGTAGACCATATACTACATCTTAAAATTGGGAAATCTAATTTAATGAAGATAAAATTTAAAGTAGCTTCTGTATTACGATATCCCTGAAATACCATGTTATTAAAGCTTTAGTGGCAGTCGAAATTTCATAAGTATTTTTTCTATTCAAGAAGCAGGTAATTTAAATTTATGTGAGTAGCATCTGCGTGTGTGTGTGCAGGTGTGGGTAAGAGCACAGGTCAATCTGCTCAGGTATCTTCCTCCATTCCTCTATACCTTGTTTTCTGAAACAAGATTTGTCATTGAACCTGGGACTAATGGATTCATAAGAGTAGCTGGTCCATATGCTTCAGGGATCATCCCATCTCTGACACACTATACTCAGGATTATAGATGTTCCCTACCATGTGGTTACTGGAGATCTGTTTGTGCACAAAGCACTTTACCATCTGGACAATCTCTCCTGCTCCAGGTGGTCTATATTCAGAAGAATAAATATTACTTCGTTATTGGTTAGTGGATTTTTAACTGAATAATTGTATATGAATTAACTCCAGTACCATGGGAACAATAATGCTGTTTTAACATTGATGCAATGGATCCCTCCTTGCCTCTGGATCTATGTCTTCTAGCTATACAATGCAGTTTTCTTTTTCTCAGTGCAGTCTTCCATTAAAGCTCTTGGTAGCCCTCACATTGAGGAAACTGGCTGGTCATCTTTGAGGTAGATGGGCAGAGGTGAGGTGTTCAGCAGACCATAACAGACTACACTTTGGAGAAGTCAGAATACAAATACCTAACATATAGAATGGACCTTTCTATAATAAATGCCTTGAGTATGGAGAAATTATCTAGCACAGAAGCTGACCTTCTTCATACTTCAGGAAGTAAGGAGATTGCAGGTAGCAACAGAAGAGGGAGTTAGATGTGTACAGACCATACAAGTAGTAGATATGAAGGAAGTCAGCTTAGATTGGCAATCCTGCTTTCTTTAATGAACAGTAGGCATCATCCCAGTAGAAGGGATCCATCCATCTTTCCAATGGGTGTATATCTTCATGGTAGTTAATACTAATTGCTACCAACCCCTAATCAAGAAAATATTCAGGCCCTGAGATCTACTTTGGTATGTGGTTCATTAAGTTATTTTATATATACAAAACAAAGAGCTACAAAGTCTGTGTGTGTGGGGGGGTGGATTTGGTTGATTCGGAAATTAGGAACCCAAAGAAAGATTTGAAGCAGGAATGAGCAGAGAGAGTCTCTCCATGAACTCATAAAGCCTGTAAGTTAAACTCAGGGAAACATCTAAATAAGCTCCCTTAATTTCCCAACTTTATGCAAGCTATGTAATCAACAATAAGAAGATTGCTACCTGATTGATTAGTTAGATGACTTTATACCACTGCATTTTTAGGATTAATATTTTGTTAATATATTTTCTCAGAAATGGCATTCTACCTCTAATATATAACATCCAAATAAATCAAAATTTATAAAACCAGTTCACTGAATTTAAAGACACATAATAGGCCCAGTGCAGACTAAGAATTGATGTTTTGACTGTGTGAATTATTGTGTGACTTTGAAAAAGAAAGGTACTTAAGAGCTACAAGCCTAATTTTCCTCATTTGTAAGGTAGATAGATAACACCTCCATTATAAAAATATTATGAACATTAGAAAGACTGTGCAGACAGTATCTAAGAAAGCAGTGGTCTCAATACATAGTGAGTATTTGATATGTTATCCTCAAGGCAAAAACATTAGGAAGAAAAATTGAGATGTGGATTGAATCCATTAAGTGTTCTGCTTTATAGAGTCTGGGGTGAATGCAGGAAATTGCTTAAGCATTCAAAACTAGTAAGTACCTATTAATTGTCACGATTCTACATACAACATTTTGCAAAAGTAAAACAAAAACAAAACAAAACAAACAAACAAACAAAAAAAAAACACTGCCCAAAAGTTGAAAGTGAATACCACAGCATGACAAACTTAGAATGAATAATTTACAAAGCAAGTTAGTTGAGGGTGATCAAAAGACTTGGATGTTTGCTCTGGCTGCATTTAACTTCTTTGAACTCCAGTTTCTAAATCTGGAAAGTATATGTAACAATCCCTGACTGATAAGTTCAGTAAGTTTTGTGAAAATCATATGATATCTGGAAGTCTGTGTCATCTGTAAAGAATTCAAGAGTAGGAAACATTGTTATTTTCACCACCATCGTTAGTTTTAAATAGCCCTCCAGTACTCGGAAATGCAATTTATCTGTAACTGAAACTGCTAACCCCCTCGTGCTCTGCAGAGAATCAATACTCAGAAACTGGACCATTCACAATGCATAGAAAACATTGAGGAACTGGAATGATTCTACTATTTATCCTGGGGATACTGGAGGAATACTTCATAAGAAACATTTTCAACAAACCATTTGGATACTGTAAAGCAATGTGTTGTGACACAGACAAGTGAATCTTGATTGTGAAGGCCACAGGACAAATCTGAATCACTTCATCACGTCAGTGTTGCCGAAAGGCTCTGCCCTCTCACCCCTTCAATTCTTTTTCCAATTTATAATTGAAAGTTTTGCTGTGGCCATTTCTTGATTGTTCAGTTGTATGAGTCTTTCTAATGACTTAAAAATAGAAATAACACAAGAGGCAAGACTAAAAGCAACTCATATTAATCATGGGTATATGTTATATGGAATACGGAATATGGACGAGAATAAACTATTATGGTAAACATGTTAGAAACTCTTCTATAGAATTTCTTTTTTCATTTAATGAAACAGATTCAAATGAGAAAAAGTAAATTTATCTTCTCAATCACAAATAAAATGATGTATGTAGAAAGAGTCTGGATTTAAAATCATATTTCTATTCAGATACAAAGTCCAGTCCTTAGTTGTTTTGCAACTTTGAGTAAATTACATTCATATCTCTAAATGTCATTTTCCTCATTTGCTAAATGCGAAGCAGATTATTTTACTAAATGATAGCAAAGTTTAAACTTTAAAATCTTATTACAAATTCCTGAATAGATAATATGTGTGTTCCAAGTACTGACTTCTTTGATTCATTCACCCTTTGCAGGTTATATCTTGTGAATTGTGTTTGAGTAATAGCTATGAATATATCAAGAGGCTAAACTCACAGACATTAGAGGATCTAATATCTAGAAATGCAAGACAAAATAGTAAATCTGTCATAAAATGATTGCAAATACATTTGATCCTGACCACAAATTTACTGCAGGGCAATTGTTGTCTGCCAAGAAGATTCCTGATGAGGTTCTAATGTCCAGTACTTTACAAGGTGATTATATTTAGAGACAAAAGTCAATAAATAGATAAAGGTAAGTGAGGTCATATATGTGGGGTTCTAATATAGTCTGATGTGTGTCCTTATAGTAAGAATAATGTAGGAATAGTCTGATGTGGGCAGAGGAAAGGCCACGTGAAGACAAAGGAAGAATTCAGCTACTTTTATGATAAAGATAGACCTCACAATGGCCACAATTCTGGCTTCATACTGCCTCAAGAACTATTAAAAAAAACAAGAAAACTTTGTTATTTGTACCATTTGCTGTGTGATATTTTTAATCGTATTAGCCCAAAGAGGTTAATTTACCCAGATAGAAGGAATGGGTACATTGAGTTTATTTACTTCCTTGTGCTAACCAGAGTATAAAACAGTGTCTATAAACTACCCACTATGATTTGATATGAAGACTCATTCTAAAATATCTTTCATGATAATCCCATATAACTAGAAAATGGACTAAAACTAAGGTATAATGCTGACTTTTAACAAAACATTCATTAAGGGTCAGGTCTAAGGGTATTTAAAAACAAAACAAAACAAGCTCACAACAAGGGGTATACGTGGAACTCCCAGTTGGAGAAACCTCCAAGTGCTAAAAAGGAAAACAAAATAAATTCCTCCAGAACTGAGATCTTGAGGAAGGTATCCCAGAAGAAGTTTACTTATGATGTTAAGGGGTAGATTTTCGGCTTTAAAAGACTAAGCAGCTAAGGATATTATGTTTCCATATATAGGAGCTTTGTAATAAGTAGAAAACACTTAGCATTTCTCAAAATCATGTTTCACATTGAACCATTAAGACAAAATATACATGAAATCTTACAAGTATTGAGGTAAAAGATTCTAAAGGATTTTTCATATGTATTTTCTAACTTCGGTTTGGGGACCAAATCTCCAAGTGATGACAACCAAAGTTCGGGCAAGTTCACTTCATATACATTATGACTTACTGGAGGCAAGGATCATGGTCTGTTTTTACAGTTTATAAATATTATATCCACTGTGTTACATCTAGCCCCTGAACTAGTTAAAACAGAAAGATTATTCTTATTCCAAAATGATAGCAAAATGAAGAATGAGAAAATAAGAGAAGTAGCAAGGATCAAATGTACTAATGCTTCTGATCTTCTAGGCAAGCATTACTATTTCTATTTCATATGTGATAGAATCAAAGTCTGTGATCTTTCCCCTACAATGATATAGTAAGAATCATATGTGGTAAAAAAAATTGTCATACTTGGGTAAATAAGATACAGAATGGAAGGTTTTTCAAGTGGCATATCATGAATAAACTTGTAGAACAAGCTAAAGGTGGAGATTATTGGGAGAACAAGAAATGGCTTTCTATGTTAACAAAGTGGTAAACTTTCACATGTAGACTGAGACCAGAGTACCAGTATGAATACAAATACATACAGTTCGAAAAGGCTTTAATTAAAGTGTTAGATACCTCCTCAAAACAAAATAAATATTTTTTATTTTCTTTTATTGGATATTTTATTCCCTTTCCCAGTTTGCCCTCCACAAACCCCCATCCCCTCCTCTTGCCCTGCTTCTATGAGGTGCTTCCCCATCCACCCACCTACTCCCAATGGATGAGTTTGGGAAAGTACTGACGGAGCTGAAGGGGTTTGCAATCCCATAGGAAGAAAAACAATATCAACCAACTAGACCCCCCCAACACCACCACCAGAGCTCCCAGGGACTAAACCACCAACCAAAATACTTTGGTCCTTATATACATTTTGAAAATATCAACCAAAGCAGTAGAAGGGGGTGAAGGGGGAACCAGGAAAGGGGAAAGCATTTGGAATGTAAACAAAGAATATAGAAAATTTAATAAAAAGCAGTAGAAACAGTTCAGATGTGTTACCTAGAGCTCTCCCTCTGCCCATTCACTACAACAGGAAGATGTTCAAAGAGGAAGTGTTTTAAGCAAAAGTCCCATTTTCTCTATTATGTAGACTCATTCCAATATGTGTTTCTATTATCCAGACATTGCAAATACCCAGGGAGTCTCCTCAATGACTCTAAAATGCATCGAATCGAAGACTGACCTACAAAATCAGCTCACATATCAAAAGGATGTATTTTATCTATATGTTTCCCCAAACCAGAGAGAAATACACTAAAAAATAAAACTATCCTTCATTGCTTTACAGACATAACTCATTTAAAATTCAGAATCACTCTTTAGTTCACTGTTATCTCTAGAAGTAATACCATGAGTTAGTATAAATATGAAGATAAAAATATAATAATTTTTGAGTGCCTACTGTGTACCAGCTTGTATATTCAAAGTCTATAAAGCACTAAAGATGTTGACAATTCACATTAAAACATCATTTTGGAATTTTAGAAATAGGGCTCACAGTAATTAAGTAATATATCCACAGATTAGAGTTCCATATATATTTCACCTCAAACTCCTTGCTTTCCTCACTCAGTAGTACTGCTTAAAGCCTTCTAAATAGCATGCCTGGTAGCATTTCTGATAATCTAGCAGCAGGGAAGTAGAAGGTGGAATTTAGGCCAATATAAGCTACTTGGCAAGACCTTATTTCAAACAAGAATGACAACAAATAAAACCTTTACTTACATATAACTATAACATCCCATTTCTGGGGCACTATTACATGACTCTGTCCATCTAATTACAGTTTTTAATAAAATTGTCCTCTATGAATTGGAGTTATATAATCATGTCTGTCATATCTGTGCCAGGATATTTTATCATTGATATTGATGAAAGTATAAAGATGTGGCATTGCACTTGAATACAGAGAAGTGTTTCTGAAAATACAGATTATTTATTTTTTGCTCGATCAACTCTGTTCCATTGTTCTGTTTTCAATCTGGTATAAGGAGATATAAGGTATTCATCACTAGCATTAAAAGATCTTGGTGAGACTGTTTGGTGATACTATGAAATAATAACTGCAGCAGAGAGAGCTTGATGGTACGCCGTGTTCTAAGAAGCAATGCTATTTGGGTTCATTTCAACTCATAATTACTCTGTGTTACAAATAAAAGAAGTGAACACAAAGATCAGGTTCACCTGAGGCTGACATGAAAGCACATATTTGAATACAGTGCCACCAAGCTACCAAGATGTCTTGTTGAATAGTAAGAACACAAATAATCTAATACAAGTAATTCCTACCATCAACTTATTCTGATAAAATTATCTGGACTAATGATTCCATTATGAACGCATAATATATCTACTATAAGAATATAGATAAAGAACTACAGGCCACTGCTGGGCGAAGAATTAGCCTCTCCTAGGGATGAGCCCCCGAAAACCAAGTGGTCAGCCATGAAAGCATAAATACACAAACAACAAAAAAAGAGTCCACAGGCTAAATGTATATATTTGCACACACACACACACACACACACACACACACACACATGTACACAATACTCTTAATAATACAAATTCAAAGAAGAGGCTATAAACTTGAGAACAGGAAGAGAGAGAGGGTGTTGGAAGGAGAGAAATTGGGAAGTGCTCAAGGGAGGAAAGGAAAGGAAAGGAAGGGGGAAGCAATGTGATTCTATTTTGATTAAAATTATATATTTTTTCTAAAATAATACAAAATAAAATTAAAAGAAAAAAGAATAAGGGCAAAGCTGGGTTATACGTTGTAGTGATTAAAATGCAGGTCTTTGAAAACACAGAAAAAGTGTTTTCAAAATAAGTATGCAGTACAGAAATGTTTTTTGGCTAAAGAATATGAACTATAAAATGCTAAATTAGACTTTATCAAAATAAAAAGATAATTTACATCCTTAATATGAAAATAAGAAATAAGCTTTGTAGCTTGTTTCTGGGATTTGCATCTAGATTATATTTAAAAAATGCCTTCAACCCAATACTAAAAATATGATCAATTCAGTAAATTAAATGAATTAAGAGATGAAGAAGTGGTTCTGTGTGTAAGAGCACTAACTGAGCAAATGTGAGGGCCTGAGTTCAAATCCCCAGCACTCACATGAAAAGTTGGGTGTGCAAATGCTTATAACTTAGTACTCTGTGAGTCTCACTGGAGCTTTCTGACTTCTAGCCCACATCTAGGTTCAGTCAAAGACTATCACAGGACTACAACACAGAACAACAAAGCAAGGCACTTGACATACTTCCCTGCCCTCTATATGTGGGAGGCTGGACAGTGCTAGTTCCCACATACAAACATGAAGAAAACACATATGCACATACACACACATACATATTATGCTCTCACACACACAAAACTGAACAAGTACTTCATAATGACACATTGAAGAACTACATACTCAAACCACAGTGATACAGAACACAAATGCTAAAGTAGCTAATTTTTAAAGGAAGAAGGCTGTAAATTTCAAGTGCTGACAAGAATGTGAAGTGCCCAGAAATCTCATTCATCAATGATAGGAATGTAAAGTGGTATAGACTGGAAATATGCTCAGAAATTCCTTGAACTGTTGCCCCATACTCCTACAGTGTCACCCAGGAAATCCACACCTGGAAGAGAAATGAAAATGTTCACCTGAACACAAATGTATCTGGAGTAACAAGTACCTGAGAATAACTGAAATACCCATCAGCAGGGAATTGATGATCAAACTCTTTTGCAGTCATATGCTGTGAAACACAAGGAGCAACCCATAGATCTACCAACCATTTTGATGAATGAAAGTGCATGACAATTCATGTTTGCTTCAATTTAAAAGGAGATCAATAACCTTTTATGAACAAATCTGAAATTGCTTTGGTTTCAGAGTTTGTTTTTTCTAAGGCAGAAGGAACGGGAACAGAAGATCCATTAGAACTTCCTGGATCTGGGGTTTCCATGTCTGCTTACTCATCATTGTCACCCATGGACATGAATTATAATGCAGATTCTGTAACCACACCTTAAGGCTCTCCATTTTCTAGAGTGCAAGTCTCCAATACTAAAGAAGAAAACCAAAGAGCTAGGAGGAGTCAGGGTTCACAGGGTAGTTCTAGGAGAAACCATTGCATTTACACTCACTCATGTTCTCAATGCACTCTCCATTTATTAGGGGTACAGATGACTGGAAGTGAATACAAAACTTACAACACAAAGCCTGGGGCTTTTGGAGATGGCTCATTAGGTAAAGTGTTAGCCAGATAAGCATAAGGATCTGAGTTTGGATCCCCAGAACCAACTCAAAAAACTCAGTGCAGTGAAATGTGCCTGAAATCTGAGTACTGGGAGGTGGGGACAGGAGAATTCTTGGAGCTTACTAGCTAATCTAGGCAAAATGATTATCTACAACTTTAGTGTGAGACACTGTGTAAATGTGTGTGTGTGTGTGTGTGTGTGTGTGTGTGTGTGTGCTTTTTAAAATGGCAGAGAACAATTTAAGAAGATATCCAGTCGCAGTTTTGGCTTCCACATGCACGTGTGCCAGCACATGCAATTGTATATGTGTACACACATGAAAAAAGAAAAGAATATGAAGACAGATGCAAGAAACAAAAATGATAGGCAAGGCGAACAAAAGTCTGATTCTCAGTATATCTCTCTCTGAATCCTCAAAGTAGATACAGCACAGTCAGTTGCATTGTCAATTCCTGTTGCTCAAATGATGGTAATCTTATTTACTGTATGTTTTTAAATATGCTGCACCCAGATTTACTGGGAGGCAAAGGTGGAAGTCCAGCTCTGTCAATGAAGAGGGACATGACCTTATGTCACTCACCTATATTTTATGTGACTTACCTTCCTCACATAAAGGAATACAGACACTGGACTATATCAAGAGCTTATACACTGCTTTTTTCAGAACTTCCTCAGAATATACTCTGTAAGAGAGAGTAGGGGTGAGTACCACTCAATCTCTTCCTCTCTCCTACTTTCTTCAACAACCGAGTATTCTGGCTGAAATCATTTTCAAAGACAGTGACCTTGATGGTCTAAAGGGTTGTCCCTATATAGTACTGAAATTCAGCATTCCTCACGTACTCTGGACAAGCCTCCCTGTATTGGCTAAATTGAATTATATGTGCATATGGAGCAGGGCACTTCTCTGGGAGAAGGTTATATAGCTTTTATAAGATCCACAAAGGAGTGCAGAATTCCTGCTACCAGAGATACAGAATGGTACATTTTATTAAGCCAATGCACTTTTACTAAAGAGCAGATATAAATTAGGATATTAGTATATAGCTATTAAAAATGAAGAAATAACAAGAGAAAGGAGAACAAGAGGCAGATCAATTCCCATCTAATCTTCCTTGTCAGAATTAGAGAAATCACCAGCCACAAAGTCTCTTTAAACATGAGACAGAGGGTATTGTTCAAGCTAATTAGAAGGCATTGTCGTGATGAAAAACAATTAATACACTCCTAACAAAGTATCAGATGCGGAAATGATTTCCATGGTATTCACAAAGGCTAAGCACAGCTGCTGCGTGCTATTTAGAAGGTGGAGAAAGAATGAACAAGCACCAGAATAGATTTACTTTGCTCCTTCTGATCAGATTTATGGTTAAGACAATGAAAGCAGATGGGAGTTAAAAGTTCAGCTGCCTGAAATAGAATCCCTGTTCGACTTTCTTGGCACACAGTAGGCACTCAATATATGCTTGCAGATGGTTTAAGAGATTGTCCCTAATCATTTGCTGCTAGGAAAATTGAACTCTCTTAAGTGCCCTTAGACCATTTGCACGAGTTGCAAAATGCCTCTGAAATTTCTAAACATAGGCTAGAATCCATCTCACTGAAAAATTTTTCTGACCACTCTTACTGTTAAGACAGTATCACTACAGTAGTACATGTATGGTAGCTTAGGAAACAAAATACCTGAAAAGTATTCCTTCATAGTTCACACAGAGACTTTTGGTCATCTCCCTTCCCTTTGGCCAGCTCAATAACCAGGTACATATTAACTGGACTATCACAGCCTAGATGACTTCATTATCTTGGTTTAATGCATGCCTCCAATCTTCTTTCTTCCCTAACTTCATAACAGCCTGTTCCCTCTTATTATTTGAAGGTTAAAATGGAAATACCTTTCCAGTTAATCACTTTACCTTTAGGCATTCAAAGAGGATGCTCCGAAATGGAAGAAACAGGGTATGTGATAAGGAACCTTTCCAAGTAAAGAAACAAAATAGCAACAATGATGGTTCTCTTTGCTTAGTTTTCTTCTTATTCTCACGGCATGCATAATGTACTGTGGTCGGAATCAACTAGCCACCTTTTGAACAGTAATTCTCAACTGGACACTGAACAAGGAGTTTAACTCAGATGGTTTCATTTGTTTGTTTGTTTCATCCTAAAAAAATAAATGATGGACACAATTCTCCCCTTCCTCCATTTCCAGAAGCCAATCATAAAGGACCTCACATTGTGGTTTTATCCATTATTAAAACTATTAAAGTATCTGAAAATATCCTGGATTTATAACTTTAAAATCCAGCTTTAATATACACTTATCAGTGAGTGCATACCATATGTGTGTTCTTTTGTGACTGGGTTACCTCTTTCAGGATGATATTTTCTAGTTACATCCATTTGCTTAAGAATTCCATGGATTCATTGTTTTTAATAGCTGAGTAGTACTCCATTATGCAAATGTATCATATTTTCTGTATATATTCTTCTGTTGAAGGACTTCTGGGTTTTTTCTAGCTTCTGGCTATTATAAATAAGGCTGCTATAAACATATTGGACCATGTGTCCTTATTATATGTTGAAGCATTTTCTGGGTATATGCCCAGGAGTGGTATAGCTGGGTCCTCAGGTAGTACTATCTCCATTTTTTTGAGGAACTGCCAAGATAATTTCCAGTGTGGATATTAGCCCAAAAGCTCAGAATAAATAAGATACAATTCACAGACCACATGAAGCTTAAGAAGGAAGACCAAAGTGGGGGGTGCTTTAGTTTTTCTGAGAAGGGAACAAAATACTCACAGGAGTACTTATGGAGACAAAGTGGGGAGCAGAGACTGAAGGAAAGGCCACCCAGAGACTGTTCTACCTGGGGATTCATCCTATAAACAGTCACCAAACCCCGACACTATTGCAGATGCCAAGAAGTACTTGCTGAAAGGAGCATGTCATGGCTGTCTCCTGAGAGGCCCTGCAGGAGCCTTACAGATACACAGGCAGATTATAGCATCCAACCACTGGACTGAGCGCAGGGTCCCCAATGGAGGGTTTGAAGGGAGGACTGGAGGAGATGAAGGGGTTTGCAGCCTCATAGGATCTAGGCCAACGAGACCCCCGAGGGCTCCCAGGGACCAACCAACACATGGTTCCAGCCACAGTTCTGGTGAAGAAACACCTTTGTTGGGCATCGGTGGAAGAAGAAATCCTTGATCCTATGAAGGCTCCATGTTCCAGGATGGGGAAATCCAGGGGGGTAGGTGGGAGTGGGTTGGGCAGAGGGGCATCCCATGCAGGGGCAGGGAAGATGGGTTGGGGATTTTCTAGGGGGGTATGGAAACCTGGAAAGGCTATAATATTTGAAATGTAAATGAATATTTTCAATAAAAAAATACAAATGGAAAAATCCAGCTTTAAGGGGTCAAAAAGAAAATGAAGAGGAATTCAATGAATGGATGCTCTTGTAAGCTACCAAGAAATCTAATGGATGTTGATTTGAACATTTAAAAAAAAATCCTCAGTTTTATTTCCGCCTTTTTGGTACCGGCTTAGGTAGAGGGGGCTGGAGATCAAACCAGAGCTTCATATGTGCTTTGACATTTAATATATGGAAAATTTTGGTTTTGTTTTGTTTTAAAATTTCACATGTCAAATGCATCAATCATTTTCTTTGCTATTTCTGCCTTTACATTTCCAAAATAAAATGACCCAGACCCCAAGAACTATTTAACTTTATTATAACTTTTCTTTCATTTGCTTTTATAGTTAGCATTTCAACAGTCTGAAATTCACTTTGTCTTTGTTAGGACAGGGCAGGGTAAGAATCTAATTTGATATTGTCCTTCAATAGTCCAAAAGTTACCCAATACTTTCCTAATATCATTTTCATGTTCCATGTTTACAGTTGTTTATTCTTCCCCATTTTGTTGTGGTTTTAAAGATTATTATACTATAAGGCCAATATACTCAATTTAGAGGACAATTTTTAAATTCTTTATAAAGGAGCACCATTAAAGGAAAATAATCTTGACATGCAGTATCAGGCCTCCATCTTCACAGAATTCCTTAGAATGTGTAGTAGAAATAGGCACGGGTCTCAGGACAAACAAAGGTAGAAGTCTAAAGATGAGAGCAAGTCCTGAGGGGTCGTAGACTATGACAAATAAAAAACCAACATCAAGGTGCCTCAGTTGAAAGACTATGGTGGGAATTATTCATAAACAAAGAAAAACGCAAAGCTGTACATTTGGAGAAAATAAAATGAAAATTAAAGCTGTCTGTAACTAATCACCACTCAATTAGTGTATTCTCAAAAGTGGCAAAGAGAAGCAATACAAGGAACAATTGTCCCATCTCCTTCCTTTTCCAGCTGAGGAAACCAAAGCCCCCTACTGGGAAAATGTTTTTCCCTAATTCAGCTAACTATTAAGAGCCTGAACAAAATATGTATCTTGTACGCCCTGATATTGTTATATTCCATCTTGATGCTACTTGGAACAATGATGTAAATTTAAAAAAAAAAGCATGTTGCTTGCAAGCCTTGATTATTATTTCATAGCAAGAAGATTGTAATGCGAGAATACTTTACCTATGTAAGGGAGATTTCATTTAATTTCATATTTTAACAAGTTGTTGAAACAATGATATACAAACCAAATTTTAGGAAGAAGTGGTTATTCCTTCCATAGTTTTTAAATGTCTGGTTGCTATTTTTTTCACATTTTCATGACTTCATTCTCTGCTCGTATGTAATAAAATCAAATAACAGTTACAACTCGTTCAAGCCAATTTGTTTTCTCCACTCTTGTCTTCCTATTGTGCATCTTCCCCCCCTTTTGCCATCTTTTCCATTTTTTCTTTCCTCCAACTCTTCCTTCCCTTTTCATTTCCTCTCATTCTTTCATGGTCTCTATTACACTTTTTGTTCCCTGCCTATGTGCCAGCACAGATGTGTAATGAGTAGAACTGAAAAGGGTATTGTCCTGTTAAAGGGAGAAAGTCATGAGGGCACCTCTGACAAGCAACTAATGAGAAACAGCAACCTGAAACCACAGAAAGGCAGAGACTAGGCAGAAATGCTTAGACGGGCTGTTCACAAAGGCATGCCTGAGAGAGGAATAGGCAATTTCTAGAAAAATAGAGGGTAAGGAAATTACTCCAGGCAGAGGAAATGGCATATGGAAAGACACAAAGGCGGTAATAATGAAAGAGTATATGTATTTCTTATTTGTTTCTCCCACTGGGATGCAAATTCCATGATAGAAGGCTCTTTTGTCTCTATTTGTCACTAAGTTATACCCAGTGTCTAGACAAGTACTTGGCACACAGATGTGCTTAGAATGAATAAACGCCGTATTCTAGGGCTATGTGTAGTTTGGATGGTTAGAAAATAAGCAGGGATAACAGAAGTTGAAACAAAATACAGAGCAGAAAGGATCAGACAGAAGTTTGTACATCATTCTAAAAAAAATAGCCAATTATTTGGCCCAGACAAAAGAAGTCAGTAAAAAGGTCTGTACAGGGCAGTGACAAGGTCAACTGTGTACCAGAATATTGATGTTGAAGTAACAATTTTAGAAAATGGGGAGAGAATTGACGGGAGGTAAGGAAGCCTGCTTGGTTACTGCTAGAAACTGTGCCCAAGAGAGCAAGCATATAAAGTTAAGTAATGACAGTGGGGCTATGCTCAAGCAGGGAACTCAAGAGAACATCATCATGAAGTAGACTTGGGGAGATGGGTATCAGAATAAAAATACTTAGGTTGACTACACATTTTTTTTAACTTTTCTGGTTGTGTCATGTACACAGATGTGAAACAAACAGGGCATAGTTCATTGTATAGGAGGATCAAATGGAACATACATGCAAATATAGATCACAGAATGTTCTCAAAATAAAATCAACTTGTACAATGTCACATATATAAAATATGTGACACGGTGGGGTTTTATTACTAATTCGATTGTCTTATGAGAGCACTTCCCTTGGATCCTAAAATACAAGGTTTTAGGGATTCCTTTCCATTGGAACATAACTTCAACGAATAAGAGAGTTCATTGCTTGTCATAGTCTTCCGTAGAAACCCAAGAACAGGAAACTTATTGTAATATTGTAAGGCCAATGGAATCCTCTAAACGCATCTGGCTCAAGGACTGTATCCCTACATACACCCTGCTTTATTGACAGGTAAGTCGTTCAATGCAAATAAATAAAGCCTGTCACAAGGGCTAGGCATGGAAATGTCTTAACATATAATGAACCAAAGTCACAGAGATCTGAGGGTATGTGTGCACATGATATGCACATATATGTACACACATACACACACATACACATACATACACACACTCACACTCAATGCTACATTATACATACATGTCACAAATATCTAAGCCTATGGATTCAAAATTGAGAGAAGAAAAAGAAATCCACATTTCTGTGAGCAATAAGTATATTTTGGACACTACTCTTATTAAATCCTCACAGCATGCTTGTTGTAAGTTTCATGGGGGCAGGAATAGTGCCTGTTGTATTTGCCAGTCTATATAAAGTGCTTAGCAGAGTGTCTGGCAAAGTGTGGCAGTCAATAAGTATTTTTTAAAACAACTCACTGGAGACTAGATAGCTGACGGTTGTCGAGTCCCATTTTATAGTGAGTCACGCAGTGAGTAAAGGACACAGTGGGGATTTATAGTCTCTTTGCTCCTATAGTCTTTGCTATGCTTCCTATAACATATTGTTTCCTACTACAATGTTGGAAGGGGAGAAGAAGAACAATGTTAAGGGTAGGTGGGCTACAGAAATAGTGCCAATTGTGAAGCTCCTTAAAAGAGTCTTCTCAAAAAGCCTTTGATTCAAAGCTTGCCATGATGTTTCTAGCACAAGAGTGCTTCCACTCATGCTCTGCCCAAGAACTGTTAGGTGAAATTCTGTTCCCACAAAGCACCAAGGCGCACAGGAAATTGGATGGTGACTAACAAAAGCATACTTGGGAGTTAATAGATCACTTCCAAACTGCCCTTTATCCACTGGACATTTCATCAAGATTTTCAGAGTCCCCTAAGTCCTCACCTATTAGCCATATATTTTGTGGTAATCAAATTCTATTTTTATATACAATGGAGAATACTAGGCTTTCAGGTTCCACTACTGAAAAATTACAGACAAATATTACATTTGGACACTTATATAATTAAACTGGGAACACAATAGCCCTTTCATCTCACAGCACAACTTACTGGCAATTTAAAGAGTCAACTTCAAAAAAACATACTTAGTTTCAGCAGTCAACCAAAATTAATGCAGCTCCAGAAGCTGCTTCTTCATTAGAATAAAGACTAGAAGCAAATTTCTCACAGCAATCGCATGGTCTACATTCTGGATCTTCTGTATACAAGCAAAAACAGGGTATCACCAAGGACTGGTATAAAAATGGGGTAATTTGAATTCCTGCTTCCACTTGGGAAAATTGCATGTACTGTGAAGATTCCATTCTGTCCAAATGGCCACTAGAAATATAATCATTATTTCTCTTTCAGGGGCTGCCTAAGCCTGTAATGGGTCACGAGAAGGGCATGGAATTTGAGAAAGCATAGGGACAGGGCACAAAGGCAGGACAATTCGAATGAGATTGACTCTGAGGAGAAATTAAAGGCTTAGCCTCAATGTTATTCTTTGGTACCAAGCTCAGGTCAACATGTAAGTTCAAGGATGAGTAGAAAAATGAGGATCAGAGAAGTGGGACAAAGTAACAATTGAAGATGACATAGCACAAAATTGGAAAGAAATTATGATGTTAACAGAACTGACGTATTTGTAATTCACAACTACTGGGTTTAGGCTCTATGGCACATTGATGAAAAGGATATGATAGAGGATGTAGTGCATAGATTTCTGTCTGGGAACATTTTATCCATTTTATTAGAGCGAGCTGGGATACTTTAGCCCTAGAAACAAAAGCTCATGCAAGCCAGATATCCTGCTTAGCTTCTGCCACCCTGCAAACCTGTGACCTCACAACTACTTCTCAACAATTTCATTGAATTATTTATTTCCTGTCTGATCCTAAACTTTTTACCCTTATAGGCCAATTAATCTAAGAAAATTCAACTGAAGAAAAAACAATACCATACAAATTTAATGGTATTCAGGGGCTGTGTTTTAAAGGATACCAACTATGGTTTCTCTTACATATATAATGTAATTATTCTGTACCTTTCTCACAACTCTGAAAATAGAACAGTCAATGGGCCAGCATTGGGATATTGATAATCATGGACCATGTAGTCAAGTGTGATACTTACTGGTACCCTAGATTTTACTATTGCTACTGTCAGGTTATTTTTTGGGGGGACAGGCTCTCATGTAGTATACACTAACGTCAACTTCATTGTGCAAATACAGCTGATGATACTTACCACTGAGTTCTGTCTCTGTCACCCAAATGCTGTAAGTGCAATAATGTATTACCACTTTTCACGAAGTTTTCTTTTAACCCCTAAATCAGACCTCACAACCATATTAAAGATTTCTGTGCCTCTTGTTGTGCCAGATATTTTCTCATTAGTCATATTTGGAGATTAAATAGCAATCATTTCTGTGATATTTTGATCAACATGGCCAAGAGTTAACTGATACATTTCTTCTTTCTTTTGGCGTCTTTGAGACTGATCAATTCAGAGCTGCTTAGGCTGTTTTACAGTGGAGAAATATTAAGGAAAGGATTGATGCTCTATGTGCATGGTGCTGTGTTGTACACAGAGAGCTCTTATGTGCATTGTCTCTCAATGGCTACAGAAAGCATATGGCATATGTACAGATGAATGCACAGAATCAAAAGGTAAGATTCAAAGTCTTGCTCAAGATCACATACCTTGACATTCAATCCCAAGGACTCTATTTCCAAGCTCTTCTCCACCACAATGTTAAAGTGATATATAACTACAGAGAAGACAGACTTTTGGTGTGGCTGGTGGATCTGGAAATATTTACTGGAGGAGGTCATGTTTGAAGTGCAACAAGATTGGGGAATCCAGACATGGTGTCACATGTCTGTAGCTCCAGTACTTGGGAGACTGATGTAAAAGAATTGCTCTTAGTCTGAGATCAGTCTGGCTACAGAATACATGACAGGATAGTCTATGGTAGGTTGAGACTATACCAGAAACTCCAGGAGTAGGAGGTAGGAAGAGGAGAACCGGGTGACATTTCTCTTGTCAGAAAATCCAGGAGAGTGTGGTATAGCAAACAAATAGCAGAGGTGCACAGGGATATCAACAAAACTAACAGTAGTTTCTGAAACTGCAGTAGAATAAATGAGTGGGGACAGAAGTTGGTAAACACAGGAAAAACAAAAATCACAAAGACATTAACATCTATGCTGGAAAAGACTGCATCTGCAAGGCAGTTAGAGTCTACAGATCATTTAAGAGTAGCAGAAGTCAAGGTTACTCTGGCACATGCTTTACTGAGTTGAAACTTATAGCCACATGACCAATTCACTCAACAAGGCTTGATGGATTTGTCTGGGACCTTATCACCACCAGGCTTTGAACCACAGTTCACCGTGTATTTATTCCTCTTTCAGTAGAAAATATATTTTTCAGGATTGAGCATGGAACCTGGGGGTCCTACACACAGTAAGAAAATTCTCTGCATTGGAACTGTACAACCAGCCCTACAGAAACAAGTTGAAAAGCTAAATCATGGAATCTACACAGACTCAGGAACTACTGCTGTTTTTAGGCTGGTCTTCTGACAAATGCTATCTATATTACACACAGGGCAAAGAAAAGCTTCTTGCTTTGGGGGACAAACCCATAACAAAGTCCTTTTTCCCATGACTTTCCAAATCTGTTTTAATAAATATATTATTTAAGTATGTTTGAGATATTTCAACAATTCTATTTTATATTAAATAAAAAGTAGAAGTATATGTAAGATTTTTTAGGAAAAAACTCAGTATACTGAAAATGGATTAAGGTGGGTTATTAGCTGACAGATGAAATGGCATTTTGTATAGAGAACACAGGCACAATAACACATTTGCAATTTGATTGCTGAAATTATAGTTCTTTTATACATGGCCAAATGGAATAAAAGGTCAGAGTCACCATTTTCTCTACAGAAGGTTGCTAAAGTTATCATTTTAATATGGATGGATTCCACAAATAAAAAGATGTTTTACAGTGTCCTGTAAAATAGCTTCTTTTTTAACAGGAAATGTCCAAGTCATTTAAGGTACTAACTATGACTCAATGTATATTTAAAATGTCCAAAATACCAACAATGGACTGTTTTAACAATGTGAATTGTAGATGAGAAAGTTTTAGGAAGTCCATATCTCTGTTCAGATTGTAGACACTGGCCACAAAAAGAGTCTTAGCAACAAAATGAGTGATTCTCAATTCATGTGGTCCAGCCCCCAACTTTTCCTCTTTCAAGTCAGTATAGCCACTTTCTCACTCTACCTTTTCATTCCTAAGGAATTAACCTGTACATCAAATGCATCTTAATATTAGTTTCAAAGTGACCTTACTGACTTTAATTGGTATAAACATACTTACGAGTCTGTGTATCTGAAACCATATTTGCCTGAGGATTCTGACTGCTAGAAAATGAATAGGAATGAAAGATATGAAAGGTGAGCAGAGCCAGAGAAAGAAGGGGGAGGGAGCAAGGGAAGGAGAGAGAGGGAGGGAGACAGAAAGAATGACAGAGACACACACAGAGAAAAAATGAGATGGAAAGTAAAAATGACAGAGCTGAAAGGGAAATGTGTAGCCTCACACTTAGAACAGGCCTCCTCATTCCTTGGCACTGATATTGCCACACTGCATTCCCAGTCCTTGAGTGGTTTCCCAGTAATGTAATTGTGCTCCATTTAAGTTGGCTTAGAACTGTTGATATATAAATGCAACTACATGTTTGTTCAAATTAAATATAATAATAACTACATTTTATCATTTGGGCAGCAAAGTTACAAGTGTACAGAGGAACATGTGACTATAAGTACCATTTGAGAAACCATAAACAAAAGAGTCTCTGCCCTTGAAAAGCTGTGACTCTGGAGGGATATATGGGAAGGGGTTAGAAGGAATAGAGGGAAGGGAAACTATAGCGAAGCTATATTATGTGCAAAATGTATCTATTTTCAATAAATGAAAAAAATTAAAAAAGAATTTCTGCCCTCATAGAAAATCCCAGTGGACAAAGTTCTATGCTATGCCATTGGTTCTAATGAGGATTGGAGAAACTTTAAATATACTACTAATCTCTCTCTCTCTCTCTCTCTCTCTCTCTCTCTCTCTCTCTCTCTCTCCCTCTCATTCAAAGCTTGCTTCTATGTGAGCTTATTGTGCTTTCTGATCTACATAGTTTTCAAAATTTGCAAATCTAGTCTGTCCTATGAGTAGGTGATACAATCAGTGGTTCAATCAACAATGTCAGAAATAATGCTTTGGATTTAAAAAGGACTTATGACTAAGCCAAGTATGTCTTAAGTACATGAGTCATACAATATCCACAACCAATTTTACATAGGAGATAACAGGCATTTTGAGGTTTTTGATATAGTATCCAAAGAAAAATGGTATTGGGGGGCACAGACCAATATTTGACTTGTGGTAGTTTATCTTCAGAGCTTTAGCATTAAGCTATTTTGGTACTTTAGAATACATAATGGTAAAGAAGCAACATACACAGTAGATGAATTTGGGGAACTTACAACTAAATCTGGAAAACTTAAACCACAAGATAGAAATTGATAATGGTTAAGATACTTTAACTCCCTAACAAAGCACCTTTTACAGTAGTACAGAATTAATATGACACAAGCATTCTCAGTTACAGGTTTTTAGTTAAGGTTTATTAAGTACTAAGTATACCTGCTTACTCTGAAACAAGGTCAGAAAAGATAGAAACATCTACCATTCTGTAGTTTTTTGAAAGAACACATCTCCATGTAATGAAATCTCATGGTCAGACTTCAACTTCAATGAATGCACCCACTCTGACTGCATAAAAAGATTATCGTCACTTAAATATAGGACAAATTATTAATACATCATGAGACAGAGAAATACACAAAGTGTGAAATCAAAATACCTGAATTCTAGCAAATACATTGAGTAAAAAGCATTGTCCTCTTAGGTGAAACCAGTGCTTCTTTTGGTGTTTTATTTTTTCTATTTGTAACCAAAACAGAAGAATTTTTGACATTTCAATATGTGGTTTGTCAGAGAGTGAGGAGCCAGGGATAGCTGTCCATCATTTATAGATTCTCTTTTCCTTCTATCATTTTCACATGTCCCTTCTCCCAATGAATGGGTGAGGTTAAACTTCTAATCACTCGGAATTTTAGCATAGAACAGTATCTACATCATCCCAGGGGATTATTCTCTCTTGGATACCCAACAACAAAGGAAAGAAAAAAACAGATTCTGAGGGACAGGTCTTAGAGAAAAGAATATTGATGAATTGGTGTCTTGTTTTATTCTAGTGACAAGCCAATACAATACCTTTGTTCTTATTCTTAAGAATTCAGTGGTAGCATGCTAGTCATGGGAAATTTTGAAAATGTACTTTTTTCTATCAAAATGCCAATCTGATTCCCAAGCATAGTAGCTTGGGAATTAAAATTTGTTTTCCCATTGAGGTTACATTGTGTGTACAGACCAGAAACAGAATGAACTAACTGAGCAATGTCAAGATAAAGCAGAAAATATACTTTAAGTATATGATATATTTATGGTGAAAACTATGCTTTATACAACCATTTTAGTTTATATATACACAAATATATCTTAAAGACAAGAACAGTTACAAGGGTTCTTTTTTTAATCTTTTTTTATTTTCTACATTCTTTGTTTACATTCCAAATGATTTTTCCTTTCCCAGTTCCTCCCTCCCCATAAGTCCCATAAGCTCTCTTCCCTTTCCGTGTTCTCCAATCAACACCCTCTCTTTTCTCTGTCCTGGTAATCCCCTATGTTGCTACATCAAGCCTTTCCAGTACCAGGGCCCTCTCCTTCCTTCTTCTTGGGAATGATTTGATATGTGAGTTGTGTCTTGGGTATTCAGAGCTTCTGACTGCATTCCATGTGTATTCTTTTGTGATTGGGTTACCTCACTTAGGATGATATTTTCCAGTTCCAACCATTTGTCTAAGAATTTCCCTTAAAATACCCTTACCCAGTTTCTAAACAGACTCAGTTTCTGAACAATTTTGGTACCTCACCTGACCTCATCTCTGAGCCCACAAGTCACTGTGCCTCTGGGTCTTGTGGGCTTCTAAGCTTTTTCACTTCTTTCCTTTGTTTAAAGCCTTCTGAGGCATGCTCCTCTCTTGCCTGGATTGCTACAGTCACTTCCTAGAGGCACTTTTTGCTATGACACTAAAGGTGTACAAATAAAAAAAAAGCATAAATAAAATAACCATACCCTTTTATTTAAAATGCAAGAGAGAAAAAAGAGAAGAAATTACGGTAATTATTTCAATCACTACCAATCTAGACTTCTCAAATGTTCTGAAGACTTCTTTAGCCATTCCTTTTAATGCCTGAGCAAACCGTCATCTAATTTTATATCTTTAATCCTATTATCGCTCTACTCTGGCAAATTTGTTGAAGCATGTAACATCCTACCACCTAAAATCTTAACTATAAATCAGAAAGATTCAAGCACTCCATGTTGTATCGACTCCTAACCACTGATGACTAATAGCTGCGTGTTGCCTTTACCATGTGGACTTCATTAGTGAGAGAATAATTTCTTTTAGAAAACAAATTTTGCATCAGTTGACACTTTGTTCCTGCAATTAACTACAAAATGGGAAATGACTCCTAAAGAGCTTCTCAGGAAACAGCTGGCTGACAACTGTCAATAATCTCCAGAGACCTGGAATGAACATCAGTGCTACGGATGCTTCCTCAAGTATACATTTTACCATTAACAGCAGAGAAGCATAGAAGAATATCATGGTACAGAAATACAGATTGATTCTTGGACAATAATGAATAGGGTTTACTGATCATTTCTCCCAAAAGTGGCTGACTTAAGACCTGAGTGTCTGTAAAAAAAAATTGAAAAATATGGTCAAATAGCATAGACAAATAAGTGGAAGGGTGATTACAAATGCTATATTCAACAAATTAACATGGAAAATATAATATGTACCAGGCCATTGGTTTAAGAATGAAAAGTAGACACAAATGAGTAAGATTCCCCCTTTTGCTTTCTACAAGTTTGTGAGGTGAGAGGTGTCAATGGACATTACATACATATGTGAATTGTCAACAATAAATTTAATCAATTCAAATGTATAAAACAATATATGTAAAACCAATGAATTTGTTCAGAGTTTTAAAAGATGGAAATCCTGTTCTGGACACCAATATGGCTAAATTTTAAGGTTATTATGCTAAGTAAAATAAAGTAGTTATAGAAAGTATCATAGTTTTAATTGCCAACTTCATATACCCTAGAACCATATAGGAAGAACTTCAGTGAGAGGTTGTTTGCATTGGCTTACTCATGGACATGTCCTTGGGAATGGTCTTAATTAAGATAGTTGATGTGGAAAGACCCAGTCCACTGCAGGTAGCAACATTGCCTAGGCAGGAAATTCTAAACTAAGAGTAGAAAAATTAAGCTGAGTATAAGTAAACAAGTGAGCTTCTTCTCTCTCTCTCTCTCTCTCTCTCTCTCTCTCTCTCTCTCTAAATATATATATGTATATACTCATATACTATATATATATATATATATACATATATATACTCATGCAACCACTTATTTGAATTTTTTGTTTTGTCTTCTCCACAGTAATTGACTATAGCCTGAAAATTTGAATCCTTCCTCCTCTAAGTTGTTTTGTCAGGGTATTTTAAAACAGCAATAGAAAAGAACCCAAAAATGGTCTTACGCTGTGGATACCATATACACTCTTACACACTAGTCAAGCCCATAGAAGCAGAGGGTAGTGGTTGGCATTAAGTGAAAGTTGTGTGGTGTTTCAGTAATATGAAGAGGATCACATTGTCTCTACAGTTACAATTGTGTTAAGAGGCTAGATTTTATGTTGTTTGCCCTAAACACAATAGATTATAAAATGTGGTTTGATTACTAGATAATAAAGACCATCCTTTAGTTTGTGGCTTATTTGTTTTCTTAAGCAGAAGCAAAGTAAAATCGTGAAGTTCTGAGCTTTTGTCAGTTCACTATGAAGGTTTATCTTAATTTTTGTAATTTGTTCTTTAAGATCAGTAAGCAAAAATGTCTTTGGTTATAATAAAAATGGGAGCAGTTCTAGCAATATTTTCCAGAATTCCTTAACAGAATTAATGTTCTTGGGCAAATAATAATGGCATCATATTAGCATATGCTTTTGAGTTACAGAGTAGTAGCCTCATTGCAAAGAGCTCCAATGGGGGTGGGGACGTCAACATGTACATTTCTCCTAAAGATACCTCCTCTACAGATAAGAAAGATGCCATCAGTGTCCTCCAATGGGGCAGGTTTATGTAGAAGAGGAAGTTTAGGTTGTTTCTAAACCATTAAAAGTATGCTATGCTAAGGAACTCAGTGCTTCATAGATTCATGGGTAAGAACTAGTATCCCATATTATTTTTTGCTTGCTTATTTGGTCTTCAACCAGTCATAGACTCTCAGGAATTTTAGAATATACCAAGGAAAGATGTGGATAAGAGTGTCATGAAGTAAAAGAAGAGAACTAAGGATTGGTGTCTCAGTGAGTAGCTTTCTACTATGAGTGCTCATCTAGTAATCTCGTGAATAGCATGGACTTTCCTATTCTATCTGTCCAAATTTACTGTGATGAAAGCAACCTGAGGCTGAAAAAGTTTATCTTATACATCCCAAATACAGTCCATCATGAAGGAAAGTAAAAACAGGAACCAAAGGAGAGTCCATGGAGGTATGCTGCTTCCTGAATTGCTCCTCTTGCCTTTCCAAGCCTGCTTTCTTATGCAACCTAAATCTACCTGCCCAGGAGGGGCATTACCTACAGTGAGCAACAAACATTAATCAAGGTAGACTTGCTTATATGCCGATGTGATGGAGGGATTTTCTTAGTTGAGGTTCCTTCCTCCCAGATGACCCTAACATGTTGAATCAATTTTTTAAAGAAAAACTGCACACCATTTACCCACTTTTGTCAATTGCAGAGAAGAAAAAAAGAAGGTTATCCTAATCCAAATTCCCTATAAGAGTTTTGTCAGCCCAACCTAGGGGCTGAGAAATGTTGTAGACAAACAGAAGAGATAGAAGGATTTCTAGTCTCTGTCTCACTTTAGATAAGTAGGGACTATAAGCAGAACCTATATTGAGCTACTGAACACCAGGTATATTTCATCTCAGCTTATCTTCCAGAGAAGAAAAAATCTAACCTCTAGCCATTGACAATTAATAAGGATCTTGGTTATCCTCAAACTTCAGGAAGATGGTTGTCTATAAATGAGTGATTACTGAATGTGGTTCATAACTTACCTATATATAATCTTAAAGAATGCCTTATTAACCACATAATTATTTGAATACAAGTGAATCTTAAAAGCATAATTTTGTTAGTGAAATGATTATTATTGATTTTTTTAGTTACATACGTCTGAGTGTTTTGTCCACATACATATAAGTATGCAACATATATTACTAATGCCCAAGGAATGCAGAAGAGACATTCAATCCTTGAATTACAGATAGTTGTGAGCTGCCATGTGGGTGCTGGGAATAGAAACCTAGCCCTCTGAAAGAGTGGTGAGCATTCTCTAAATAATGTCCTTATGGTGGTTTATTAATATGTGAAATAAAATACTTTTGGTCATAAAACTTAAAATATTATTTTCCATCAAGATGTCCTGACAGTTTGAAAAACTACTAAAGTAGAACAACAGGAGTCATGCATATAATCCAAGTACACAGGAAGCTGAGAGGGCAGCAGCATGAGGTTAAGGCCAGCTTGTGCTACATAACAAGTTCTAGGACAGCCTCAACTCCATGTGAAACCCATTCTCAGGGAAAAAGAAAGACAATCAAAGGCAGGCAGGCAAGCAGAGAGAACTTCACATTTATGTAGTTTGGTTACTTGAAAAAACTGTGCCCTGTTTATAATCAACTATTGCATGTCAAGACTTCACACTACATCAGATCATTATTTTCATGATGTGTCCAAACACTATTATTATGCACAATATTTGACAAATGAGAAAACTGAGGCCTAGGGATAGGAGAACTCACCTAAATGACATACTGCATGTTCATCCTGAATATAAAGTACAAATCAGCTCACTCCGGGGCCCATAACTGCTGCCTTTCTGCTTATACACACAGGTGTTTTTTTATTATTTTGCTCAATGGCAGCAACGAACCCTAATTCTGTTACTAATAATGAGAATTATGAAACTAAAGTAGCACTTCGTGATCATCTATACAGTTTCTCTCCTTTTACTCATGAAGAAACTGATACACAAGTCTGGCTCAAAATCAAACAATGAAAGGAATGAAAATGAAACCACGGACCACTTTGCTCAGCCAGTATCATACATTTGGAACATAATTTGCTCTGCAGTGAGTTATCAAGTCCTATTCATTATTTTCACATCAGGATCAGGTACAGCTTCACACGAGAAGGAGATGGACATATTACCCACCCAATAGAAACATTATGTGAAGGCTGACACATCAACGAACTTAGCTATAGAATTTATGAAGCAGAATACTTCCAATTAAAATTATTTTAAAATAGAAATATACTATATTCAATTTTCTAATTCCACAAGCTGATGAGCAATATATAGAAACAACGAATCACAGAAAGAAAGCATGAAAAATTAACATAAATAAAAACATTTACAATGTTATTCTCTATCTTTCTATCACTTCAGGAAAATCTTTTATATTGGTATATCGTTGGTTGAGTAACATATTTGGAATTAACAAAATCTCAAAAGAAAAATAGAAGAGAATAAAACATATCAGTAGTGTAAAGCTATACATTGAATTAAATGTCCCATTCATTTAACACCCTAAGGGATATGAATCTGCTTAGCATGTAGCTAAGAAACTGTTTTTATAGGTAAGGTGCAGAAAAGGCTCAGCTGGTTACTGCTTGTCTGAGATGCACCAGAAATGTGTGTCACATCTGCAGAAACAAGACCATGTTTAGGAGGAGTTGAGTCATCACCTTCTTTTGTAAAGACCTAATAATTTAAGTATTTACACTCTGCTGGATCACCATCCTTTTCATCCCTCTACAGTATTAGCCCCCAAACTCTGTTCCAAAGCTGGCGATAACCATTGGGCTTATTCTAAAAACCCTGCCCAGATTACTGGAGCGTGAAATAAGTCTCAGCAGCAAAATGGAATGTACAAGTCCAGCAAATGGCTCCAGATATCCAGCTCTAGAGAGGAAACTCGGGGCTTAAATTGAAAAACCCAAATTCCAAATTGGATGACTCTCAGCTAAAGTGAAGATTTAGCTGGTGTTCATTTCATTGAATAATTTTGTCACGGACCAAAGTGACTTCTTCTTGGCTTGAAGAGTAAATAAAGTTTTTTGGTTTAAATGATGTCTGAAACCTTAATGTTACTAAATTAACGGATGCCTATTAGTGGCGTGGATCAAAGAATATTAATGAATTCCTAAAATCTTATTAGAATGTTCTTGGAGATGGCAGTGTCATTAACCTTTCCTCAACTAGCTATTATTCATCTTTAGGCAATAAAATATGTATTTAATAAATTGCTGATAAACTAAGTGTATCCAGTTTATTAATTAGTCCAATACTAATGAGTGGATAAAAATACAATCTTTATTATTTGTTTCATTACCTATAATCTTTAGAAGAGATAAACTATACTTTCATTATAATAATGTAAATACCTACACATTAAAACAGTAATTTGATTGGTCAAGTACAATCATAGCTTCATCTGGTTTTCCACCCTTTCTAGTGAGTGGGATGTATTACAAGTGTAATACCTTTTCCCACCTAACTCATGCTCCATCCTCTTGGAGTTTCTTTGGTGAGCTCTTTTACTTAATTCTCATTAGCTGCAATCTGGGCTTTCCAAAGACTGCATCATTAACCCCCTCCTCTCCTACATTTTTACTTTCTCCTGCTGTGAATATCATCTACTTTCTAGTTCAACTATCCATATGCTAATGAGCCTCAAATGCCCTTATCTTCTGTACTGCACTTCCTTGACAATAAAGTCAGCAAACCGGATTTCTAATCCTCATTACAGGTGAGAAAGCACATAGAAAGTACCTTCTAACCATTTTCAGAATGGATGAATAAGTAAATGGATCTATGCTGTATAATGATAAGCTCTTATTGCAGATGCTTGGGCTCTGTGACACACAGTGGTAATATGTATAAAAAAAGTTCAGAAGCACGCAGATATAAAAATAAGAAAATTAGCCATGATTTTTGGAAACAATCCAGGTTATGAATGTGAATAGTGTCATTGAAAATGATTCTACATCTTCATAAGCATACACAAGAAATAGACATGAAGACATCTGCAAACATTAGTTTACATGATTGAAATATGGGTGTGAACAGAGAGCCCACATGCCCTCTATTTTGGCAACTCAAATACACCATTTACAACTGGATACATTGCTGCATCACTTAAAAAACATTTCATAGGAATATCATAAACACTTATATCATATTTAAACAAAGAAAGAGAAACTTGTGATGCTGTATTCTGCACACATTTTTTTTTTAGATTTTGAATGTCTACAATTCCTCTTCAGGCTACTCAGCAGTATATAATAATACTCCAGTGATCACTAAGAACAGAAGTTGATGTTGATTAGTACACGTTTAGAAGCTGAAGTCTGAGATGTATGCATTCCCTTTAATATACCTCCTTGGATGTCTATTGACATAATACATGAATCAAATCTGTGTTTGCCTTGCATAGAATGCTTGATACCACATTTCCTACTTTGAGCAAATAATGTTTTTATTTTCAAAAAGAATTATTTTACTTTTATGTGTGTGTGTGTGTGTGTGTGTGTGTGTGTGTGTGTAAACTTGAGTGTAGATGTCTGCAGAGGCTCAGAGAGGGTTTCAGATCCTCTGCAGCTGTACTCATTGGGATTTGGAGCCAATCAAGTCCTGTGCAAGAGCAACAAGAGGTTATAACTGCTGACAATCTCATCAGATACAATAACATCTTTTAAAAATCTCCATCTAGGAAAAGAAACTATTACTTGCATTCTGTAAATAATGAATTTATTATCTACTAAATTAAGGTGAAAGTTGGCTACTCTGGATCACTCTGATCAATACAGAATTTCCTTGAGAAACTGATTTGATGGTCTTGAACTTTATTTTATTACCAATATATCCTGTTCACAAGACCAAGAGGTAATGATGATCATGACCACTGTTATCATAGTTTCTTTGTTGGACTTCATCATAGCCAGACTTGATGGATCTTGATATACACCTTAAAATTTCCCAAACCTAAAATACAGTCATAGCAAATTCTAGTCAAATTGAGATGCCAAACAAATAAAAGCTATGGTTATTTATTATCATATTTAGTCATTTGTGTGCTGCAGCAACTTTCTGGTAACGTTATAAACATGGAGAGGAGGCAGAGCCCAACTGAAAATAGCATTCATAATTAGAGATCTAAAGGAGACAGAGTTATAAGAAAAAGAGTCATAGTTATGGGAAATAGCACAGACATCTAACCATAATAGGAGACTGATTAAATCTGACAGTTGAGTCATGCAATGAACTCTGTGTAGACATTAAAAATTATGTCAAAGTATAATGACATTGGAAAATATTCATGATCCATGCTCAGTAGGAATAAAAGCAAGTTATACATCTGAGTAAGGTTAAATGACTTGTTTAATATGTAATTAATATGTGAAACATAAATAAAAGAGTTAAAAATATCCAACCCCACACCATGTTCATTACCCTGTCACACTGATCCAACTCTGAAAGCTACAGATGCCAAATAAGCCAAAACGACCACTAGCTTAAAATTATTAAAATAGTTTTCATAGATTCCTATCAAAAGACTTTTTTTGGTTTTTCGAGACAGGGTTTCCTCTGTGTAGTCCTGGCTGTCCTGGAACTCACTCTGTAGACCAGGCTGTCCTCGAACTCAGAAATCTGCCTGCCTCTGCCTCCCAAGTGCTGGTATTACAGGCGTGCACCACCACACCTAGCCAAAAGACTTTTTAAAACCTATAAAACTATATTTTTACATAGGTGGTTGTTTTGGCTTATTAATAAACTACTGAGAGAAAAGATTTTTGAATATCTTTGTATACTCTATCTGGAAAATATGTGTTCATGTCCAGAAACTTGCTAATATTTGAAAAATTACATATTTTCTCTTTTTGTAGAAATGCCTCCTATATAATCTATATATTCTTTGTTGATTTCATAGGTGAATATGCCTTTAGTTTATATCCACCCTAAGCTTACCCCAAATATTACCACACTGGTTTGCTATACTCTCCCCATTTTATTTATTCTCCTTTATATTTAACCCACAGCAGTTATGGTTGATAATATAAGATCTGAAAATGAACAAACCAGCCAATATTCCATCATCAAGATGGAGGGGATTCACAAGATCCTATCCCTTGCTGAGGAGCTAATAGTTGTTTGTGGCTACTGGGAGAAAAAGAGTCAGTATTCTTCATTGATGTGGCTCATGGTAGGTGGCCATGTTCCAGTGGATGGCACCCTATAGCTAGACACATACGGGCAGTACAATTTAAATATATGCATTATAAAATGATTATATATATATTGACTATATGTATTATAAATGATTATATATATTAACTATATGTATTATATATATTAACTACATGTATCAAAGTAATTAAGCAACTCTATTCAAAATTGTGGTCTATAAAGGATAAGACTTTGATTAGAAATTTTCTAAAGTTTCCTGGTTTCTCAGTAAAAATTAAAAAAAACACATTTTGTGGTTTTAGTAAAGATGGATAACAAAAGCTTTGTATTTAGAAAGACTTGGGTTTGATCTACAGCAGAACCTCTAGTAACCTATAAGAAACCTCTATGTAAAGAGAAAGAATGTTTCCTCAAAGTAGACAAAATTTTATATGTATAAATAAACTGAAATTTTGGAAAAAGTTTTCTGTCTATAGACCCAACATCTCATGATCTAGGTGTCTTTGGGCATTTTACAAACATCAAACTTCCTTTGAAATTAAAATGCCAGGTCTAAGCCAGCCAATGGTTACGTAGTGCTAAACCAACAGGAACAAAGAATTTTAGGGCTGGCCAAGAGTTGTCTAGTCAAACCATATTAACATGATAAGGCTGTAAAAGATGATCTGACCCTGGGCCTGTAAAGATTGGATCCAGTATTGTAGACCCAGAACAGAGAAATCGTGTGTGGGGGGGGGAATGAGTGGGGAATAGCAGGGGGGAAAGGAATTATGGGACATATGGTGGGGGGTAACTGGGAAAGGGGAAAGCCTTTGGAATGTAAACATAGAATATAGAAAATAAAAATTAAAAAAAAAGATGATCTAAGGATTCTAGAAGAAATATTACTCATGGTCCTAAAAATAGAGTACATCAATATATACTGGCCCTGATGAGGTTCATAATGGATGGGGAGAGGGACAATAAGCCCTCTTCCTTCCTGCAGGACTATTGGTTACAGAATCCAAATGCAAAATCTGTTGTCTTTTAGTAAGTACCCTCTGCTGAGTGTGCCCAGGGGATATGCCCAAATATGTCATCACATAACCAATGCACCACAAAACAAAACTAAGAAACACAAATTTGGAAAGGGTATTTGGAGGGAAGGCTTTGTTGGTGTCTGTAAGGGTAGGAATAGAGAAAGTATTCAGAAAGAATTATACAAAAGCATGAAACTTGCCAAATAATTTTAATTATACAAAACGGAGTGCATAGTTTATTTCAGCATCGGTACTTAGAAGAGAAATTAAATTCAATGAATCAAAATGGCTCAGTAGATAAGTAGATTGCTTTAACAGGGAAATCAGCACCCACAATTGGCAGACTATAACCACCTATAACTCCAGCTCCAAGGGAATCTAATACCCCTAGACTCCACTGACATCTACACTCATGGACACATGCCAACACACAGAAATATCACATAATTTAAAATATTAAAAATAAATCTAAAATGGAAAGTGTTTCAATCTTTGAAAGAAATATTTACTATCCCTTTCACAGATGCATTACATTTTTGCTGTGAGTCTGGTATATCCACCTTGCAAAAGACTTAGAAAACTCTGGTCAACACTCTGGTCTTCCAATCTTGATTCACTATATGACCTAGATATAACCCTGGACATCTTTACTTCTTTGCATCTCATTTTCTCTTCTAAACCTTTCATAGATGGGCTGTGTCATCTCCAAAGGTCTTTTTGGCTCTGACCTTTATAAGTATATGTCACTCCACTTCCCTTTTCTAGAGAAAGAAGATGGAAACCAGGAGTGGAGCAGAGATGGCAACAGCAGAAATAATGGAAATAGATGACATTTGGAAACTTTATAGTTTATATTGTATATTGTATTCCTTTAAAAGTTAGAGGAAGGAAGGGAGGTGGAGGGAGGGAATGGGATGAAGAAAAGGAAGGAAGGAAGGAAGGAAGGAAGGAAGGAAGGAAGGAAGAAAGAAAGAAAGAAAGAAAAAGAAAGGAAGAAAGAAAGGAAGGAAGAAAGGAAGGAAGGAAGGAAGGAAGGAAGGAAGGAAGGAAGGAAGGAAGGGGACTGATTAGAGGACATATTTTAAGCACTTATGAAAGTTGTATAATTTGTGTTTCCGGTGACCTTCAGGAACAGCATAAAGCAGCCTTTTTACAACTGTCACCAGAAACAAAAACCACTTATATATCAAAGACTGTGTAACCTCTGTATAGGTACTGGAGAAACTTTTGTTTCCCAGGCACTGTGGTGGTACTTGAAGTCTCAGATACGTGGAAGCTGAAACGGAAGAATCAGAATTTTAACACAAGTCTGGGCAACATGCGCAACATAGCGACTTTGTCTCAAAAAATGTTCATTTCTCATCTATCAACAATGGTGAGAATATCTGTTTGCATACATATTATATTATCAGACTTTAAATTCATACATGTTTGATAGGGAGTCAATAGGATCATATTATATTCAGTTGTACTCTTCTAATCATAACTGTGTTTAAAAATGTCACAAGTCGCCAAGCGGTGGTGGCGCATGCCTGTAATCCCTGCACTTGGGAGGCAGAGGCAGGCGGATTTCTGAGTTCGAGGCCAGCCTGGTCTACAGAGTGAGTTCCAGGACAGCCGGAGCTACACAGAGAAACCCTGTCTCAAATAAAACAACAACAACAACAACAACAACAACAACAACAACAACAACAAAAGAAAAATGTCACAAGTCATTTCCTTTAGTTTTTCTCTTAGGTTTTCAATCATTAAATTCTAAAATCAACAGTGAATTGTGTACCAGGGATATTAACCTTTTGTGTTACATTACAAATATTTTTCCAGTCTGTCAGTTGTTTAAGTTATCTTAAAACACAGTAGTCTTTGATTTCGTATGGTCAAATTTATTGATCTTTTATGTATTTAAATATTAGACATTTAGAACTTAAATGATAAGTAGAAAACTTTCCCTTGCAATGAATTTTGTGTTTTATTTTGCATTTGTTTAAATATGCCAATCATACAATTCTTCTGGAAATGTAAAAGATCCTGTTTTGGTTAGATTTCCCTTACTTTAGTAAAATACTTCAAGTAACAACATAAAAATGAAAGATAGAGGCTGGAGTGGTTCTCAATGGTTAGGAACATTGGCTGCTTTTGAAAAAGACTCAAATTCAGCTCACAGCACCTACATGGTGATTCACAACCATCAATGACTCCAGTTCCAGAGCATCTGATGACTTTCTCCTGACCTCTGCAGACACCACAGCATACATGTGATACATGAAAATACATGAATGCCAAAGACTGACACATAAAATGGAAAGCAAGCATCTGTGCAAAACTTAACATAAAACCCATGTATTTCTTACCTTGGTTAGCCTTAACATTAACAAGCTAGCCTAGAGCCATCTGAGAGAAGCCTCAACCAAGGAATTGCCCCTATCAGATGAATACTGTGGGCATGTCTGTGAGGGATTATCTTCAAATATTAATTGATTCAGAAAAGCCCATCCACTGTGCATTGTAGCAGGTCGTGGAAAGGTAATCTTATCATGTTCAACATGAGCTATGGAGTGAGCCATAGACCGAGCTAGTCCACAGACTAAATTAATCTATAATTCTTGCCTTCAGGTTTATTTGAGTTCCTCAAATACTAATCATAAATTGGAAGTGTAAGCCAAAGCAACACTTTCTACCACAAGTTGATTTTGATGAGGATGTTTTATCATGCTAATAAATGAAATTAGAAAGGGTACTAATAAATACAATGAAAAAAACCCATCATTTCTCAATATAGCAAAATGCTAACATATCAAGCCATCAGAGTTAATAACAACACTCATGAGACATGGCAAAATCAAGCGTATATGTCAGCTGGAAGGACCTATTACTTCTCTGTCATTTTTAACTTAGCCATTATAAAACTTTATATAGGTCTGAGAGTCTGGATAATTGATAGGCACTTGCCTACTTGCATAGTGTGCACTAAGGAAGAGAGGGAGAGAGTAAGAAGGAGAGAGGGAGAGGGGAGGGGAGGGGAGAGAATGAGAGAGAGAGAGAGAGAGGTAGATGGGGAGGGAAAGAAGGAGGGAGGGGGAAGTGCTCAGTTAGTAGAACATTTTGAAACACTTAAACAGTCATAATTAAAAGTTAAAGATTAACAAGAAAATATTAATATTTGTGACAAGACACTGAAATAGATAAATAGATAGATAGATAGATAGATAGATAGATAGATAGATAGATAGATAGATAATAGATCATAAGATCATAGATGAGATCCTTGATGCAGAAAAAGCTTTTCTTTTTCTTTTTTCTTATTTTTTTTTGTTTTGTTTTCCGAGACAGGGTTTCTCTGTGTGGCCCTGGCTGTCCTGGAACTCACTCTGTAGATCAGGCTGGCCTCAAACTCAGAAATCCACCTGCCTCTGCCTCCCCAAGTGCTGGGATTAAAGGCGCGCGCCAAAGAAAGAGCTTTTCAAGGATGACTAGTAAAATCTCAATAAAAGCTCTAGTTCAGCTAATGGAGGGATATGGGAATGCCATGTTAATGTGCTTCCTGTAAGTATAAAATTATTTCATAATCGTACATAAAAAGGCCCTCCTTGCTGATTGGTCTATCATATCCAAGTGACTACATGGAAGAGAAAAACAGATTTATGTTTTTCTATACATGTTTTCATGACAACTCAGAACTAGCTTTGCAGTTGAATTCTTCCTCATTAAATGCTGTAGGACTGGAAGTAAGTGAAAAACAAAGGCATGAGAACTAAACAAAGCAAATTCCCACTCTGGAGCATAGCATAGCTTTATGATAGGAAATGACTTATTTAATCAGAGCCACATTTTCCACATCTGGTAGCCCAGCCCATTCCATAAAGTATGATAAAGATCTAATGAAGCCAAGCATTATGGAACGTAATTGTATTCTCAGCTACTCCTGAGGCTGAGACAGGAGGGGCCTCTTGGAGAGACTTCCTCAAAGAAAATTTGTAAAGAATTAGGAATATACTACAATTGAATAATAGCCTTTGGCTGGCATGCTGGGGGCCTGGGTTCAATATCTAGTACCACAATAGGCAAGGAGAAAAATGAAATGCTACAAAGTGTTATCCTAAAGATCACATGAGGTAAAATAGAAAACTAGCTCTCAAAGTACCAGAAACATAATAGACCAAATAAGTAGCAAATTACGACAAGTAACCAAACCTTTACACTCAGGGCCCACACTTTATATTTATCGAAGCTATTTCTGTTAGTTGGAGATGTCATGACTTGGTTCCTCTAGTGACTCTTGTAACCTGACAGTTGAAAGCAGTCTGTCCACTGTTGTCATTAATCTCTGTGTTTCTGACATCAGGATGGTAAGAATATGCTGTCCTAAACAAACTCAGTACTGATGGCAGCCTTCTGTTTGAGTATTACATGGTAGAAAAATGAACATTTACTGTCTCCCTCTCTTCTTGTAAGAGCATAGATTCAATCACTTGATCTCATTACCTAACCCTACCTAAACTTAATCACCTCCCATAGGCTACTTTCTAAGTAAGCTTATACTAAAAGATAGAGTTTCAACATATGAATTATTGGGAAAACAAATATTAAATGTATACAATTGATAATATATTATCTTTTAAAAGTCAGACTTGCTAGAAAGTTTGACTTATTGGCATGCAAAATATAATGTGGTGTTTCCCTCTTAATATTTGAATCAAAATTCTTATGGAATTAATGACTGGAGATTTATGTTTTTTTAACCCTGCCTCATATTTCTTTAGCTAATGTATTACAAATTCACTTTTGTTCAGTTCACTCAATGTTATTCATGATATTCATATAAATAATGATATAGTGTGCTAAAAAGAAATATAAACAAAAACATCCACCACTGAGAGCATTTCTCTACATTGATGAATATTCTCTAAATATGCTTTCTAACTTCATGTTGATAGAGAGGAATTTTCTAATATTTTACCAGGAGAAATAAACCCACAATGAATCTCTCTCTCTCTCTTTAAAAGGAAAATGACATGATGCACATCTTTGATTCTCTATTTCAAATGAATTCTGCCCAGTGAAATTGCTAGATCAAAGGCTTCACAATTTTCAAGGATTTTTATAACTGCTGCCAAGCTGACCTCAGGAAAAAACAGTGTTGCTTCATATTTACATGTAAGTATCCATGGTGCTATACTCTTATCAATACATGCCATCCTTCTTTTAATCTTTGATATTATAATGTAGAATTTTTTCATTGTATCACTTTTTTCTTCATTTGACATTAACATTCTAGTGCCACTTACATGTCAATTATTTCAATGGGTGAAGTCAGGTACATTATATTCTTGTTTTTTTTATGTTTGGATAACAATATGTGTAAAGAAAAGAACAATATATCAACCCTATTCTTTTTTTGCAAATAAAAAATATGCTACTTAGAAAGTTGAAGCAGTTTTCCCAAGGTCAGTGAAAAATTAAAGATTACTTCATTCTTCTTGGTTATCAACCCAACCTGAAGTTGTTAATTCAATGCAGAAGGGGAAGGCAATCTATGCTCTTCCCAGGGCAAATGAAGATCTAACATATATAATTCAGTGATAGAGTTGCCTCAGACTTCTACTCTTCTCTAGCTCTTCCATTTTAGCTTTACCTTGGCAGAAAGCAATGGGAGCAGGGCGTACGGCAGCTGGGTCTGGGAGGTCTCCCAAGCATAACTAGAACATATTTTATTTGCTTCAGCATTTGGCTCTACAACAGTACTTGAGATGACAGTCTGTGAGGTGCCTCAGGGCCAATCACATGGCCTTCCTGCTGATGTCCTATCTAGGTTGTGCTTCTACCCAACCCCCAATCCAGATCCCAGCATGTCTTCAGTGAGCCTAATGCATGAAACTCCATAAAGAAATGGGCCATTCAAGGTACAGTTGCTTTCTAAGATACAAACATGATCTTTCTTAATTTGAGTTTCACGCTTTGAAAGATACAAATGCAGGAATTCCTTTGAGAGTTCATGTGTTTTTAGATCTATCCAAAATACTCATGTCCTTCAAACCAGGAATAGACCTTTGTGGTAAACAGTTTCAGCATTATTTCAAATGATTAATATTAACTATCAACATTAGAAAAATTATATACTCAGTGTGATGATTTATATATGCTTGATCCAGGGAGTGGCATTATTAGGATATGTGGCCCTGCCAGCGTTGAAGTGGTCTTGTTGGAGTAGGTGTGCACTGTGGGCGTGGACTTTAAGACCCTCATCCTAGCTGCCTGGATATCAGTATTCTGTTAGCAGCCTTCAGATAGAGATGTAGAACTCTGAGCTCCTCCTGCACCATGCCTGCCTGGATACTACCATGTTCCTGCCTTGATGATAATGGACTGAATGAACTCTGAACCTATAAACCAGTCCCAATTAAATATTGTCCTTATAAGAGTTGCCTTGGTCATAGTGGGTGTTCACAGCAGTAAAACCCTAAGACACCCAGAGTCACATATATCAGACATATGTATATGTATTTGCATATGCACATGATAGTGTCCCACAGATTGTATGACTAAAGACATTAGATATGAGCAAGTTTGGAAGAAAGGAAAAAAAGGAAATAGAATTCATTAAAAATATCTATGAGGTACCAAGTACTACTGCATCTCATTTAACCTCAAACTAACCCTTCAAATGGGAAAGGTGGTGCTGGAATATTCTCCAAGATATATTGCATTAATTCTTATTGGATGGTCCCTGAGCATCCAGAAAATCTCAAGCAAATCTCAATCAGGTGAGTTTACTTTGAGTGGCATTACTTCAGGATGGTTCATATTAGAGACAAATAGATAATAGCTTCTTTTAAAAATGAACTCTGTAGTGTGTCACCATGGTTTCTATGTTCAATTTGGTATTGAACAATTTGAGTAAAATTGATCATGAGAGAGAGAGAGAGAGACTATTAATTTTTTTCTAGAACTCTGTGTAAATTTGTGTAACTAGAAGGAAATATAAGATAGTTCTAATTGATATTGATACATAAAAATCTTTAAAAATACAGCATGTCTGTTCAGCATCATAGATGATGTATAATGGCTCAATGGAGTGTAACAGGCCAGAATTTTTAGCTATAAAGATAGATAAGATGAGATGACCTGCAAAAATTGAGGCCCAAGTCATGGCTCTAACCCATAGAACTTTTAGATGTTATGTAATGTGTCTAATAAAGCCATCCTACCTAAATCCTATGCTTAAGTTAATGAAATCCATTTGGAATATTTAAGCATGTCTCTAGACTCCACCTGTGGATGTTAAATGGATACCTTTTACACCTGCCATGGAACACAAGATAGTCAATGATTCTTACATTATGCTTCCTTTTGACATTTTTCCAAAGTCTCTCTCCAAATCCTTAATGGGCTAGAATCCTACTACAAAAGTATGGCAGTGTATATGGAGAGACATTGTTCAGGCTCAAAATATCTTTGAGCGTGCATATGGATTGTAGAGGCAATGAGAATAAGTAGGTAGGAGAGAGGGAAGGGGAAACCATAATCAGAATATATTGTATGAAAAAATTACTTTAAATTTAACAAAAAATATTTAAAATATGTCCTATGTATTTCATTGGCCAATTGATCATAGGCTATCCTTTAGCAGCTAGAAAAAAGTTTGATTAGTAATAAAACTCCATTGTTGGTCATGTCAGGAATTTCATATGTTTTATTTTTCATAAATATTAAACAACTTTGAAATACAGCTGGAATACCTCACAACTTATTTTTAAAGCCAAAATTCAAGAATTTTTAGCTCATTCACTAAATGTTCAATCAACACCACCATGAGCTATCGAATGTTTTCATCATTGCAAAAGAAAACATACTTCTCTTTAATATTTCTGATGCCAAGAAGCGCTTGCTGACAGGAGCCTGATATGGCTGTTCCCTGAGAGGCTCTACTAGCACCTGACCAATACAGATCCAGATATTTATAGCCAACTATTGGACTGAGCCCAAGGACCCTGTACTGGCTAGTTTGGTGTGTCAACTTGACACAGGCTGGAGTTATCATAGGAAAAGGAGCTTCACTTGGGGAAGTGCCTCTATGAGATCCAGCTGTGGGACATTTTCTCAATTAGTGATCAAGTGAAGGAGGGCCCATTGTGGGCGGTGCCATCTCTGGGCTGGTATTCTTGGGTTCTATAAGAGAGCAGGCTGAGCAAGCCAGGGGAAGCAAGCCAGTAAGTAACATCCCTCCATGGCCTCTGCATCAGCTCCTGCTTCTGACCTGCTTGAGTTCCAGTCCTGACTTCCTTTGGTAATGAACAGCTGTGTGGAAGTGAAAGCTGAATAAACCCTTTCCTCCCCAACTTGGTTCTTGGTCATGATGTTTGTGCAGGAATAGAAACCCTGACTAAGATAAATTGGTACCAGCGTAGTGGGGTATTCCTGTGACAACCTGACCATGTTTTGGGGAGGACTGTGGAAGGACTTTGGAACTTTGGGCTAGATGGTCCATTCAGTGATGAGACCTCTGTGAGATGTTGGGGAGGAGCTTGGAAGATTATGTTGAGAACAGTGCAGAAGATGGAGGCCTGGCTTGTGAAATTTCAGAGGGAAGATTAAAGACTCTTATCAGGGCCATGAAGACTCTGTGGTTCTGGTTAGCTGGGGCTGAAGAATCAGCTGTGAGTAACAAGATACCAGAACCACTAAAGTGAGCCGTTGTGTTACTGGGACTATTGATGCTGGTTAGCTGGAGCTAAGAAATTAGCGGTGAGTAAGAAGAGACCAGCATCACTGAGGTGAAATCTTCTGGGATGTGTTTTCTGAGAGCACAGAGAGTGTGTTCCAGATAGCCAAGGTTGTGCCTCGTGCTGTAGCAGGACTTGGTACTGTGTAAGAGTCACCCAGGTGGTACTGCTTTTGAAGGCATGAAGGCATCATGAAGAACAGCTGAGGCTTGGTACGCTGAGAGGCCACGGAAGGCCATTGGTGAAAGTGTACCCTCAGTTGTAATTGATGGCCCAGGACTGAAGGGGTCATGCAAAAGAGTTGAGGCTTGGAGATGCCAGTACTATGCGATGACCACCAAGGACAGCAGCAGCAGTGGAGCACAGGCAGCTGGAGCCTAGAAGACAAGGTGTGTGCTACAAAGGGCAGAGCTGGAGAAGTGACTCAAGCCCTTGGAGGAGCCCAGAAGATCGTGAGTTGGATCCCAGACATTGAACCATTGGAGTTTAAGTTTTGCTTTTGATTGTGACTGTGCCCTGATATTTTTCCCTCTTGAAAGAAGGTATTTTAGTGGAGCCCACAGTTCAGAGACTTGAATTTTTAAAAGACTTTGAATTTTAAGATATTGGACATTTTAAAGGGATTGAACTTTTAATATGTAAAGACTGTGGGACTTTTTACATTATTGAGATCTTGGGGATGAATAAGAAAGTAAGGGTTGAGGCTTAATAGTGATATGTTGGTGTGTCAAGTTGACAAGGGGTCAATTGTACTGGCTAGTTTGGTGTGTCAACTTGACACAGGCTGGAGTTATCATAGGAAAAGGAGCTTCACTTGGGGAAGTGCCTCTATGAGATCCAGCTGTGGGACATTTTCTCAATTAGTGATCAAGTGAAGGAGGGCCCATTGTGGGCGGTGCCATCTCTGGGCTGGTATTCTTGGGTTCTATAAGAGAGCAGGCTGAGCAAGCCAGGGGAAGCAAGCCAGTAAGTAACATCCCTCCATGGCCTCTGCATCAGCTCCTGCTTCTGACCTGCTTGAGTTCCAGTCCTGACTTCCTTTGGTAATGAACAGCTGTGTGGAAGTGAAAGCTGAATAAACCCTTTCCTCCCCAACTTGGTTCTTGGTCATGATGTTTGTGCAGGAATAGAAACCCTGACTAAGATAGACCCCAATGGAAGAGCTAGAAGAAGGACAAAAGGAGGTGAAGGGGATTGCAACCCCATAAGAAGAACATTATCAATTAACTAGACCATTCAGAGCTCCTGGGAACTAAACCACCAATCAAAGAGTATACATGGAGGGAGCCAGGACTCCAGATACATATGTAGCAAGTGATAGCCTTGTCTGACATCAAGGGAGGAAGGCTTGATGTCCCAGCATAGGGGGATGCTAGATAGGTGAAACAGGAGTAGGTAGGTGAAGCGAAGGGGTGAGAGAAGAGCTGGTATTGGGGTTTGTGGAGGGGTAACTGGGAAAGAGGATATTTGAAATGTAAATGAATAAAATAATATATTAAAAAATAAATGAAATTGCTACTTGCCAATCAAACCATCCCATGCCTAGCAAGTAGAATTTTATGTCACTATAGATTTTCATAATCTGTGCATTTTAGGTAAATGAAATTAAAATTATTTTAACTTGTGAAATGTAACTATTTTCAAATTTTATGAAAGGGAAACATGTATCCAGAGAAGATTCAACAAGTGCTGGCGAGGATGTGGAGAAAGAGGAACACTCCTCCATTGTTGGTGGGATTGCAAAATGGTAAAACCGCTCTGGAAATCAGTTTGGCGGATCCTCAGAAAACTGGGCCTGTCACTCCCAGAGGACCCTGGCATACCACTCCTGGGCATATACCCAGAGGATTCCCCTGCATGCAATAAGGACACATGCTCCACTATGTTTATAGCAGCCTTGTTTATAATAGCCAGAAATTGGAAGGAGCCCAAATATCCCTCAAAGGAGGAATGGATACAGAAAATGTGGTATATTTATACAATGGAATACTACTCAGCAATTAAAAATAATGAATTCATGCAATTTGTAGGTAAATGGTTAGACCTGGAAAATATCATCCTGAGTGAGCTAACCCAATCACAAAAGAATGCACATGAAATGCAATCACTGATAAGTGGATATTAATGAGCCCAGAAGCACTAAATACTCAAGACACGAATAGCAAGTCAAATGATTCCCAAGAAGAAGAAAGGAGAGGACCCTGGGCATGTAAAGATTGCATCCAGTTTAGTAAAGAAACTGAGGGGGGAGGGGGAATGATTGGGGAATAGTTGGGGGGGAGAGGAACTATGGGAACTATGGTGGGTGGGAACTGGGAAAGGGGAAAGCCCTTGGAATGTAAACATAGAATATAGAAAATAAAAATTTAAAAAAAAAATATTCTTCCCCCAAGATTACACAGGTAGATAGGGGGACAGTTATAGAATAAACTGGAGTGTATCATATTACTTTTAGTTTCCATCCTATCCCTCATGAAGACCTTTGCTCCAACACTGCTTTAGTCACTCTTTTGTGTACAGGAAGTGGAGTAATTCAACATGTTCTTTAGACACATGGTGAAGTATACTAAAGATTTGTTGGCATATGGTCAAAGAGGCACTTACTTGAACTACTATGTTATAAAGGTCCGATTCACTGAGATAGTAGAGAGAAAAGTGTTTTTCAACAGAGACACATTAATTAAAGCACTAAAAGAAATGCCAAAGAAAATACTGTTTCATATTCTAAAGATTATAAGAGGTCAAAAGTTAAACCCTAGAAGGTGAAATAAAAATAATTAGAAGGAAAAATGACATAGGAATCATCTGCCTTGGGCAGGGGAGACAAATTATGAGATAATGATTAAAAACAAACCCAAAATATAGTTTCCTTCAGCTGAAGATAAGCTTGGCCATATTGGCAAAAGGGATCCCCAAAATTTAAAATATAATCAAAGAGATTAATATCTAAGCAAAAATGGCAAGTATGTATATTTACATGATATGAAAGAAAAGGCTTTTCAATAATTGTTGCCTTCATTCAAAAATATCGCATTGAGCCCTAGAGATGCAGACAGGAGGAAAATAAAACAGACAACCTAAGCTCCTAAATTTTGGCAAATAGTGTGGGCATATGAAATTACACTAGCTCTTAGAGATTTTGTTCCTTTCTATTTAATATCAAGTCAATTACATTTTCTCATACATTTTTAAAAAGTATAAAGTGTATTCTAAAAGCCAGATGTTATGGCATATGTTTGTAATCACAGCTGGGGAGGAAGAGACAAGTAGATCCCTGGAGTCTGCCTAACAGCAAGCCAAGCCTACCTGACAAGCTCCAGGCCAGGGAGAAGCTCTGTCAAAGTGGGTGATAGGATTGTGATGAAAAATATGTATATATCCTACAGTAATGTGATTATGCATGGCTTATCTTGCTGAAGTGCCAAGGGTAGGGAAAGAGAAAGAAGAATTTTGAGAAATTGGTAAATGAGTTCAAAGCTATAGTTAGCCAAAATAAGTTTGCACACTCCTTTACATGGTAACTAAAGCTAACAAAAAAGTATTTCATTACAACTAGGGTAGATTTTTGAATTCTCTCACCACAAATAAATAATAAATGCCTCAGATGATGTATATGCTAGCTACTCAGATTTATTCATTATACAGTGTATGTGTGTGAGAAAGAGAGAGACAAACAGACAGAAAGACAAAGACAGACAGAGACAGAAAGAAAGCATTATGGGTGTTTTTCATAAATATCTGCACATGCTATATGTCAATTACTGTGATGCTTTACATTGTGTATATCAATGGTTCTCAGCTTGTGAGTCACAACCCCTTGGAGATTGAATGATCCTTTCACAGGGATTGCTTATCAGATAACCTGCATATCAAATATTTGTTATGATTCATAACAATAGAACAATTATAGTTATAAAGTAACAACAGAATAATTTTATGGCTGGGGATCACCATAACATGAGGGACTGACTCTATTAAAGGGTTGCAGCATTGGGAAGGTTGAGAACTAGTGGTGTAAAAGAAGAAAATCAATTCAATTTCCAAAACTGATATTGTAATAATATTTTCACAAATAAAATTTAAACATTTTATGTTTCAGGAGTGAAATATCACATTTTTATCATTTAAGTGCTATTTTTTAATTTATTTTATACTGATTTTATTAGTAATAAAAGTATTTATAACTAAATATTAATTAGTAAATGTTTTTTCTAAATACTAAAAACTATTTATTGCTAAATACTAGCTACTAGTGAAGGATAATTAAATATAACATATCAGTAAAGTATATGAAGCCTAAAAGATTTAAATGTATTAGTTGAAAAAAACATAAATCTAGAATTATAATAAGGGTTTTAGCATACATTTCTCAGAAGATGACAAGTCAGCCAGGCGAAAAATGAATAGTCATAGGCAATCTGAACTACATAATTAACAAGCTTGATGTAATTGAACCATATAGAACTCTGCACTCAATAATTAAAGAGTACACATTCTGTCCAAGCACACATATGGCATTAGAAAATCTAATCACATACTAAACATTAAGAAACTTCTACATATTCAAAATAAATACTATAGTTAACAGCATAGGCTGTTTCCAACATTTCAACATCTAAGAACAAATACTAACAATGGCGAGAGAAGGAAAAAAGGTAGAAAGAGATCTATCCGTCTGTGTATTTAAAATGGGTACTATAACTCATAATTTGAAGGAATTATTTCAAACGAAGTAAGCATGGCAGTTACTAAAACGATGAAAACTTCAGTCATGTCAGCTTTGTATTCTTTCACCATGGATATGGAGAAATAAAAGAAATGCCTGGCTTTGCTAGTCTTGGTCTGAAAGGAACAGGAATCTTTTGCTCCTTTATGTCAGGTACCTCTTCTCTTCCTATACTGTTTATCCAACCCAGTTCTCATTTTTTTTGTTATGAAAAGTTTTACCTGGGCATCTGTAAGCCAAGTAATGTCCACAGTGTCTCTACAAAGGCAGGGGAACATAATAAATATCAGATCACTAAAAGATGTCGCCGCAAAAGCCAGAAATGGGAAGGAGAAAAAATTTCCACTTTTTAATGAGGTTTTCCAAAGGAAACAAGCTTAGTTTTCCTATTCAAAATGAATAATAAGTAGATCCTTTCAATAATATGAGGCTATGGTCTCATTTTTGCTATAACAGACATATACATGGATATAAAATTATTAAATAGTATGCATCAAGTGACTTGTTGCTTTGATAAAGAATATATGAAGACCATCATGATACAGGAGGCCCAGCTATCAAGCAGTAGGAAAGCAAGAGTCATTGAAACCTATACATTGCTCATCAAATATAATTGGCCAGAAATTTCCACAGAGGATGTTTCCGTTCAGGCAAATTGACAAGAGTGGTTAAAAAAAAAAACTTGCATAAAAGATGTGGTTCTCTAGTGATGTGGGAGGCAGTGGATAAGGGAGCAGGGGGAGGGAAAAGAGCATGTGGGACCTTTGGGGGTGGGGAACCAAAAAAAGGGAAATGAATTGTAAATATAGAATATATCCAATAAATAAAAAAATAAAAAATAAAAAAAAGATGTGGTTCTCATTTATGTAAGCTGAAATTCATTACGACTGTCTTACATGTAGTAACTTTGAGACAATTCACTCTCCTGAAAGGAAGTTCTATAAGGCTTCCCTTCAGCCAGCAAATCTCAGTATCCCTCAACCCCATACCTGTCATTCTTAGTGTCTGCCCAAAACATAAGTCCATTCCTTGTCTTAAGTATCATTTTTATTCCCCTATGCTTCCTTCTGCTTCAAGCTCTCAATGCTGCTTTTGTCCATAAAGATTTTGTATACTGTGTTTGGGACCCTTGATGAATTCTTGCGCTTTCTGAATTTTGAATGTTCTGTTGACTTTGTAGCTTTACTGCAACCTGCCTCTCCTCTAATAACACTGTCTTCCAGATAACGTCTCAACTGAAAGGAGTTATTTTTCCATTCATGACTCATATTGCAGTATTAGAATACTAGTTATCTGCCCATTATTGACTGAAATCCATCATCATAATGATAGGAGCTTTATGGAAAACTCTGGTTTCTTAAATGGTGTTCCTGATGTATATTTCTACAGGCTTCCTAATAATTTCAATAGTCGTATCCTATTAAGTATAACTTTGGAACATCATTTACTGTCTCATCTAGTCACCTTAATGGTATCCTCGGAGAATGCTGCCATCCACCACTGATATCTTCATTTCCTCTCAGAGTATCATGCATTTCCTGTATTCACTTTCTTCCCTGCCTGAATGAATACAGTGGTTACAAAATAAAAACAACTTACCCTTCACCCTGCTCCCTCAGCTTCTTTCCAACAGTATCCTTCCCAAAATCACAAATCCTGATTCAGTCCTACAGTGGATCCTTTCTGATGCACAGAGCAAGAGAAAGTCATGCCAGTTAGGAAGGCTAGCATCATTAAATACTCTTGACTTCACACTAAACACCCAGGTCCTATGGGTCTTATAATCTTTTTGTCCCCTTTTCTGGATTCCCTGAGCTTTAGGTGTGAAAGTTGTTTTATAGATATATCTACACATTGGGACTACATTCTGTAACTCATCTTGATTGGCTGTGGTTTCTTTTATGGTCTCTATCTAATGCAAAGAGAAATTTCCTTGATGAGGTATAAGACAACATTTATCTATGGATAAAAGAACAAATATTTAGAATGTGGTTAGGAATTATTTGGGCTTTGTAAAGTGGTAGGTATAGATTCTCCTCCAAGAGCAATAATATCCCTAGCCTATGGCATACTCATTCAATACCCAATATCAAATGGTTAGCCTTAAACATACATATATTAGTAACAATACATAGACTTAGATAGTTCTGTTTAGAAATATATATGTATCTACATAAACATATATGCATGTAATAACAACAAAAAGCAATTAATTTGAAAGAAAGGAAAGAGGGGAATATGACAAAGTTTGAAAGCATGAAAAAAAGAAGAAATAAATGATGTAAGCATATTTTAATCTGAAAAATAAAAGAAATGTTTGAAAAATCCACAATGTGCACACTTTTCTGAGTATTTGCAACCTTCCTTAAAACTTTCCATCAGGCTACTCTCTATTATTAATAAAGTTATCAACAGAAGTTTGTGTATTGCCTGAAGCTCCAGCTTAACAGCTGCCAATTCCAAATGTAATATTTGGATAGGATTCTTGATTTATCAAAATAACTGAGACTCTTCATTTTTATCCTTCTAACATTCTCTATCTTATTATAAAAATATTTATAAATAATTATTTTTGTTGTCTGCGGCTTCTGGGACACTTGTTCTGAAATGCCATCCTACAGTTGAAGTACACCCCAAAGGTCAACATTCTGTTGTCCTTTCAAATGATAAATATACTTAATTGTTTTTGAATATGTAAAAAGTTCTCATTCCTCAAAGACATCTTCTCTCCATAAACCAAACTCTTCCTTCTCCCTACTAAAACCTTTGAAAATACAAACTATGTGTAATAGTTGTCTCTCCTTCTGCATCTTCTACTCATATTAAATCTGATAGGCTGACTTCTGGTCTTTTTAATTTCACATGTATAGATAACAACATGGTCAACCTTGACCTCACAACTACAGAATACTATGGCTATTTATAGACTTTACCACTCTGAAGCTCTCTTCCACATGTGACAGTGTCAGCTACCTTCACATCTTGAAATGTTAAAGTTCTGCTTGGCACATGTAACAATGTATGCACTACATTCTAGTTACAAATCTGTGACTCAAGGCACTCTTCACAATATTTTAGACTGATCATGGTATGTATATGTATATATGTATATATATTATATATATATGTTTAATTCTACTATTATATTTAAATTCTCATTGTTCCAAATTTCTTGCTCTTATACCACTTCATCTGTGAAATGGTCTTTTTATACTTTTCAAGGTCCAATTAAGATTTTAACACTGATACGTGACTTTTAAAAGACAACCTCATTATTGTTATGTCACATTATGCAATATAATGCTATTTGTAAAATGGATTTCTCTATAAGCTTAAGAGTAGCACAGTATGGGATATAAAGACTTTGATTTAATAATTTTTATGTGTAAATTTAATCAATAATACTCAAATCTTTCAGAACTAAATGAGATAAAAAATGTTCAGAGTGACCAGTGAATTGTCTGACACAAAGTAAGTCACATAGTAAAGTTTTATTGAGCTGAAATCTAAAGTTACCAAATGTTCTCCTTAATTAAACAGTTGGACAACTGAAGAAAACACAAAGTAGACAGAAGTAAACCACACCCCTCCTAATCATTTTCTATTATACATTAGAGGTAGGTCAGAGATTAGCAGTTCTAGTGTATTTACCCAAGCATGTAAATGACCACCCACATGTCTTTTGCCTTTGGTGGAAGGTCCAAAGGCTGTCTCTGTGTGCCTTCTTAGCATTATTGCCAACAGCTTGGTGAGACTCAGGAGCTGGAAAGAGGTGGGAGAGCTGGAACTTGCACTCAAACAGCTGATAGGAACAGCAGGCATGGGGACCATTGGCTGATGCTCTAACCAGCATACAGTCAGCATTCTCCCTGAACCATAACCTAGTATACCTTAGCACAGCCCATTACAAAGTACCAAACACCAGCATAATGAAAACCAGTGGCAGATGGACTAGGACTTGATTTTTGCAAGCAGTCATTTTGGCATTATGCACCCAGTCTCTGAGTGTTTCTCCTCCTAAGATTAATGAGGTCACCATGGGAGTTTGTGAATAGACACAGGAGGTGAAACTGCCACATTTCTTTAGCTCCTCTTTTTTGGCTGTCAAGTGAAATTACCCAGTGTGGCTTTAGTAGTGCCCAAGGCAATCACAAATTTAGCACACATTACACATATCCATTGCATCTCCTCTACTGTGGCCCTTATTCAAAGTGGCATTTGATTGTTTGGGAAAATATTTGTTCTTATGTAAGCTTCTTTAGACCTTATAAAACACACTGTCACTTGCAATCTAAGTGGTACAGAGCTGTTTTCATAATGCAACACTGATCATTTTGAATTTCAGGGTGGCATCGCTGTATAAAACTTTTCAGTAATAGGATAAAGCTCTTTTTCCTCTACATTTCCTAAAAATACAAATGTTTAGAAACTTGACTATATGGTTAATAAACTTATAACATACCTTTAGTGCAAGGAGATATATGTTGTACACTATCTCTCCTGAATCTAAAGGACTCAGTACTAAGTCATTAAATGTTCAAACTATATTGTCCCTAAATAGAATCTCATTCATAGTTTGCACTTACTTCACAGATTTAGTTGTGCCTTGAAATACGTGCTGACAGTGGCATTTGCAAATGCAACATAAATTAACACCAATGCTTTGTTTATCGAAAACACAGACAGGATTGCTTGAAGTCAACTTTTCATTCAATATTGATAAATAGATATACATCTTTAAACATGCTAAATAAAAGACCAAGAGCCATTTTTACCATTTTCTTTAATGTCACTATAAATAAAGAGGCATAAAAAGCAGGCAGATAAAGAATTAAAATATAAACAAATACTCAGGAAAGGAATTCATGGACTAATATACACATGTTCTCCCAGCCCAGCCATTTGCTGTTTTCCTAAGTATGTGAAATACCATGAAGTTCCACAATACATTTCCTATAGACATCTACTAATGTTCTTAACAAACTGATTGCTTCTACACACACATTGCAAAGGAAAAGTCTAAGTCAAATAGCATCAAATTCTTTATTCAGTGATAAATATCAATATTAAAGGTAAGATGCTCTAATTTTGTCGCTATAGTGTAAATGAACTAATACACACATCTTCATGCAAATGTATCATGTATGCAAAGCCCAGATCACAGCGACCACATAGTTTGCTTAATCAGCATCATGTAATTGTATTGCTAATACACCCACTTTAAAATGTAACTATATTATTATATATAATTTATTTTTATATTTATTTATTCTATTTTATTTGTTTTAACATTTTTGAGAATATGTATGTGCACCTTAGGTATGCCTGCAGTCGAGAAAATGGTTTAGAACTGGAGTAGCATACTGTTGTGAGCCACCATGTGGGTACTATGACCTGATCCACAGTCCTCTACAAAAGCAATAAGGGCTCTTAACCCATGAGCAATTGTTCTAAGTCTATAACTCATATTTTAAAATAAAATTGCGTTATTGTAGCAAAATTACAAATAAAAACATCACATAACCAGACTAAGGTAGCCATTGGAACAGTTAGCCTTGGGTCTGAAAAGAAAAATTGGAATTTAAGAATAATGAAAGCATTCATACTTCACATTACTAGATAATAGTAATCTTTGATTTCTTTTCACTGCCAAAGAGAAATCAGGCACCTGTGTTATGGGAGAACAAATCTGACAGTGTTTCCAAACATAAATTATTGAATTATATCCATCTTACATTTAGTTCAAGGTTATCAAGAGGAGAAAGACAAAAAGATAAGGAAATATGCTTGAAAGCAATATGCTACTACTATAGGACCACTATGGTCAAGGATGTTCTATGCATACTGGAAATATCAGTTACTTCTTTACATAAATGATTTTGTTAGATAATATGTAAATGAATACACAGACAACACACACACACATACACTAAAAATACAAGTTTAAGAAAGACTGATGTAAGAAAAAGAAAGAAGTTGGAAATTATGGTTTGGATTCTCATCCTAGCCTAGTCATGTCAGAAGCCTCAAGTACATCATTTTACCCTTAAAAGTCTCACATTTCCTTCTAATGTAGGAAAGTGGGAACAAAAACACTTCAAAGAATTATTGAATATGCAACTGTATAATATAAAAGATAGCATATATCTTGGTGGCTGTTTCACAATAGGAACTTAAATGAGCTCAATGACACTGAATGCGTTTATTTGGTGATCTTGAGGAGATAAAAAATTAGGACATCATCAAGAAGTTCTCATATTAAGTCTAAATATAGCATCATATATAATTTAAAATGCTACCAATGGATTAGGTAAATGACTGGGTCAGAGTTAAGCAAACATTTTCAATAAGCATCAGGAAAAATGTTTTGGTTTTTTTTTTTTACTTTGAATATCATATGATCTGTTACAACCATGCAACTCTATTCTTAAAACAAAACCATCAATAGACCATGCATTGGTTGCTGTTTGTTGCTGTGAGAAAACAGTGTGACCAAAAGTAAGTAAGGGGAGAAATGATTTTTTTTTTTTGGTGTATGGCTTTAGGGGCAGGGTCAATCTGGTGGGGAGACATGGGAAAGGGAAGCTGGGAGATTGCATTTTAACCACATCAGGCAGTCAGAGGAAGCAAACTGGAAGGGAGACCAAGCAGTGAGCTATCAGAACCTATCACCAATAACAGACTTCCTTCAACAAGGCTGCAAGCCCTCTCCAAATAGTTCTGTGCACTAAGGACCAAGTATTCAAATACCTGAGCTTATGCTGACTTTTCTCGTTCAATTGCTACAGACTTCCAAAAAAACAAAACAAAAACAAAAACAAAAAACAAAAAACAAAAAACAAAAAACAAAAAACAAAAAACAAAAAAAAAACCACCACCACAAACAAGCTGTTTTCTTTTACAAGAAAATGTTACTTATGAAAGCAAGTGAATAACCTTGGCTCTAGTTTTAACCTTTATATAGGTCAATATGTCAAGAATAACTAAAAGCCTCCACAGGACTGAATAACAAAAGCAGATGAGGCAGTTCATCCCTGTTATTCCAGGACTAACTAGTCTTAGGCAAGAGGTTCTCTAATGAATTGGAAACCAGTTGGGACTGTATGAGTTCCATGCAAGCCTAGGTGATAGAACAACGCCCTGTCTCAAAAGTAACCAAAATACATTAAAAATACACTAAAGAAACTATGCATTCAGAAACCAAAGGATCCAGTAGACTTAACCCCATATTAAACAGTATCCATCTAAGAGGGAAGCCTTGGCAATTTGACTGATTGGCAACAAAAGCAGGCTCTAATACAAGGGTTCCCATGTTTTCGGGCAGCCATACTACATGTCTACCCTTCAAGAGGATGTATGCATTTCATCAGTACTTATCTGTGCCTATGCCCCTGTAAAAAATGACACACATTTCCCTTGTCTATTGTATAAAAACATGTCCTCAAAACACTGACACCAAACAGTGTGTTCTAGTGTTTTGTTAAGTGGACTAATGATGTTCTTACCTGATTCTATAGTCAGATAGAAGCTGGACACTTAAAATGGTTCACTTAGATTGGATGTCTACATGTAGGGAATGTGGTACTTCATGGGGGAATCATAGGGATAGTTAAGAGCAAAGATAGTTTTATCCACAATTCCTTTGGTAATTATGGTTGCTTAGAGCAATGTAGATTCATTTCTTATCTGTAATTTAGTTCCTACTAAATTATTCCCAGAATTTCAAACTGTACATGCAAATTTGTTTTATAATCTATCATGGAAGGACACATAACGTCACTCCTACCATGTTACATAGGCTAAAAGGCAAGCCAGATTCAAGGGGACAGACTGGCGAAAGAAAGGTATGGTTCTCCAGAAGCATGCAAAAAATAAATTTCTAAGATCCACTTTCTGAACAGTATTTGATGAGTTTATGAAAAAGCCATAAATCGAACCACATCACTAGTAAAACTCACCTGGTCATAATTCTGTACATATTTCCCTAGACTATTTGGCTACAGATTACATCTTGACAGTTTTGGACAATGGCTCCTCACCTTCCTAAGGGACATGCACAGCCATTTTTCAATGAAGATGACAAATCTCTTCAAAGAATCTGAATATAATTTTAGAAAAAAATTTGAATATCTTCTTCATTTACATTTCCAATGGTAAAACCTTTCCCAATTTCTGCCACTGATTCCCAACCCTTCCTCCCACCACCTTCCTCTACATATATGCCCTTCCACCAGACACACTCCCCCCTCCCCCCCTCAGTTTCCCTTTGTTGGGGCCTCTGTTGAGCCTTTACCTGACCAAGGACCATTTCTCCCACTGATGCCCAACAAGGCCTTCCTCTGCCACATTTTTGCCTGGAACTATGTGTGCTCTTTGGTTGATGGTTCAGTCCCTGCATCTGGGTGGATGAAATCATTGTTCTTCCCATGGGGCTGTAAACCCCTTCACCTCCTCCAGACCACCCTCCAGCTCCTCCATTGGGGACCCTATGCCCAGTCCAATACTTGGCTGCTAGCATCTGCCTCTGTATTTGTAAGGCTCTGGCAGGGCCCTTCCAGAGACAACCATGGCATGCTCCTTTTGGTATGCACTTCTTGTCTTCTATAAAAGTGTTGGGGTTTGGTGACTGTTAATAGGATGAATCCCCAGGTAGGGCAGTCTCTGGGTGGCCTTTACTTCAGTCTCTGCTCCACACTTTGTCTCCCTTATTGCTCCTGTGAGTATTTTGTTTCCTTTCTCAGAGGAACCAAAGCACCCTCACTTAAGTCCTCCTTCTTCTTGAGCTTCCTGTGCTGGGTGAATTGTAACTTGTTTGTTTTGAGCTTTTGGGCTAACATCCACTTATTAGTCAGTGCATATCATGTGTGGTCTTTTGTGGTTGGGTTGCCTTGCTCAGGATGGCACTTTCTAGTTCCATCCATTTGCCTAAGAATTTCATGAATTCATTGTTTTTAATAGCTGAATAGTACTTTATTGTGTATATATAGGACAGTTTCTGTATCCATTCCTCTGTTGAGGGACATCTGGGTTCTTTCCAGCTTCTGGCTATTATAAAGAAGGCAGACACTTTTTAAAGATGACCTTTGGGGAGAAATGTAATCATTGCCCAAGATTTTATCCATGAAACTCATTTAAAGGTAAATCCTAAGAAAGATGAAAACACACTCTGTTTAACTAAACTAAATGTAAAAGACAGAATAAACCACCAGAGAATCAATCTCTCATTTGCAAAGAAGTCAAGAAAGCACACATTTCATAGAACTGACATTTTCACCAGGGAGTTTATCCTCCATACTCTGTTAAATGATTTGCATTATCTCCCACTAATTCTTCATAACAACCCAATGAGGTCATGATTAAGTATACAGTAACACCATTCTTGCTTTGCAGATACAAATTTAGATGGATAGAAGTTAAATGATGGTCCAAGGATCTGCTGAAATGTTTGTTGGTATCAGTGATATCTAAAGATCATTGTGGCTGATGTCATTTTAATCTACTGAGCTTTTATTTTTGCCTGCTATGATTTATTACCCTTTATGACAACTAGTATTTGTATGTATAAAGTAATCAAGTATTGGTTCCAATATAAAATATTCCATAAAATATTGACAGTTCTAAGTATTATGGGAAAAAAACATATGTTGCCTTTAGTGATGTGCTCCCAACAATCCATGAGTAAAGATGCTTTTTCTTTCTTTCTTTCTTTCTTTCTTTCTTTCTTTCTTTCTTTCCTTCCTTCCTTCCTTCCTTTCTTCTTTCTCTCTCTCTCTTTCTTTCTTTCTTTCTTTCCCTCATTACCTTAATTACACTTTTAAATAAATTCACTAAAAAATTATATTTGAGTATTTTTTCTTCTTTTGTTCTTCACTTAGTCCTGCTTCTCTTCTTTTTAATTAAATTTTATTTTTTTACTTAATCACATTACATCCTGCTCACTGTTCTGCTCTAGAGATGGTGGAGGATAGAGAATTTTATTTATACTTTTATTAATTATTTTACAGTACAACCATTGTAGCCCTTCCTGTTCCCTCTCCCACAGTTCCTTATTCCATTCTGCCTCTGCTGTCTCCAAGAGGATGTTCACCCCTGCCAGGCCTCCCTATTCCCTGGGGCCTCAAGTCTCTCAAGGGTTAGGCACATCTTCTACTGAAGCTAGTCTAGGCATATCTCTGATATATATATATATGTATATATATATATCAGCTCATATATGCTGCCTGGTTGGTGGTTCAGTGTCTGAGAGATCTCAAGGGTTCAGGTTACTTGAGACTTCAGTCTTCCTTCTTATAGGGAGATTGTTTTCTTAAGAATACATGTTTGATCATGAAAATGAATGGAAATCTGAAACTGGTGGGGGTGAAGAAATAGGGAGCATCTCCAGAATGAGACAAGAAACCTGGGGTAAGGGTGATGCCCTAGAATCAATGTGGGCAACCTTATCTGTGACTCACAACACTGGGGATATGGCACCTGAATAGGACACTTCCTGTAGCCAGGCAGGAACCCTATTGGAGAGAGAGAGAGAGACACTTACCCACCCACAAAACTTTCAGCCCAAAATTCATCCTTTCTACAAGAAATTCAGGCATGGGGGTGGAACAGAGACTGAGGGAATGGCCAAGCAATAACTGGCCCAACTTGAGACCCATCCATGGGCAAGCACCAATCCCTCACACTATTAATGATATTCTGTTATACTTGCAGACAGAAGCATGTTGTCCTCTTATAGGCTCCACCCACCAGCTGACTCAGACAGATACAGACACCCACAGCCAAACAGTAGATGGAGTTTGGGGAGCCTTGTGGAAGAATAAGAGGAAGGTCTTGGGCCCTGAAGGGAATAGGAGCTCCACAGACCAACAGAATCAACTAACCTGATCCCTTGGTGTTATTAGAATCTGAACTACCAACCACAAGCTGGACCTAGGCCTCCCTGTACATATGTAGCAGATGTACAGCTTGGTCTTCATATGGATCCCTAACAACTGGAGCAGGGGCTATCCCAAAAGGTATTGATTGTACGTGGGATATGTTCTAGCTGGGCTGCCTTGCCTGACCTCAGTGGGTGAAGAAGTATCTAGCCTTACAGAGACATGAAGTAGCAGGATTTGGGGATACCTGGGGAGGGGCCTCACCATCTCAGAGGAGAAGGAGAGAGGAGACGGGGATGGGGGAAGGATTGTAAGAGAGGGTAACCTAGAGCAGAGCAGTGAGCAGGACGCAATATGAATAGGTAAAAAAAAAACGAATTAAAAAGAAGATAAGCAAGACTAAGCAAAGAACAAAAGAAAAGGAAAGCAAAGAAAAAATACTCAAATATAAATTTTTACTGAATTATAAAAGCAAAAATAATGTTTCTTTATAATGATGGTTTGTACATATGTCTTGAAAAGCAGTTATCATACATAGTTATGGTCAAATAATTTCAAAATATATATAAATAAATGAGTGATAAATGAAAAACGTGCATGCCTGAGTCTAAATGACACCAGAGACCCATGAGAGGACGGATAAACTGTCTTGCTTACAGGTTTAGTTCAAGGCAGTTGGGTATTTAACTTTGAACATATTCTCAAAAACTACAATTCTAAAAAGTTAAGGGTAACAAATTTATGAAGAGTGTAGAACTGTGCCCACTGGAAACTGCCCAGGCAGTGTCATAAATACAACAAGTAGTGATTTTCATGAGGTTATATCCTAATTTGGCATTAAGAAAATATATCTATGAATGACAATAGATATGAAACAGTATAAATAAAATTGATTAAGTTTATACCCCTCCAAGGACATGTAACACAACTGAGAAAACGCTTTCCTAATTGTTTTGGCCATAGAATACTTTTCTCTAAATAAAATATCCTGTTGATGCCAAATTTGAAATGCAGACTAAAATGAGACTCCTTTCATGTATGCCAAACAATTCATCCTCTAACTTCCTACTTATGAAGCCCTTGAGACTCTTCCAGATTATACCTCTAGGGCTCCTTGAAGCACAATTTGAAAACCAGTGTTGGAACAGTAAGGAAGTCTCTCAGAACATGTATATGGTACTTAAGCACCAAGGTAGAAGTTTTGTACTGGTAGTAAATTAGGATGAGACATTCCAAAAAATAGGACAGAATCCTCATAGCTCTGGACCAAAGACAACTTCATTTCGCTTAGGCACTGGGATAGATGCATTGGTTGTGAGGCAAGAATCAGCCAAGTCACAGAATAGCCTAAGGTGCTCTGTATGCCAGTAGAAGCAAGAGGGATCTCGCATATGTACATTGTGCCTACTGTTTCCTACTCTTTCTGGTCACAATGACAGAGTATCCACAGTAACTGGCAGAAATGAATGCTTCTTTATTCAGTTTTCTGCCACCTTCCTGTTGCAAGTTAATAAATTTACAGTCTGAGGTGGCAGATCACAAACATTTTAAAGGCAGGAAGCAATACTTCAATAGACTTTCTGTTCTTTGAATTTTGTGGTAGCAGGAAGACTTGGGCTTATCTGCTGGCTCTACTTTTCTGATGTGGTAAAATAATTAGAGGACCCGAGTCTGGTGATACTCAAAAAGATATGTGGAGCAGGTTCGGTTGCTAATTTATGTGTGTAGGCTTTTGTTTTCTTCTCAGCTACATGAGGAAAACTCCCCATTTGCATTTGGATTATATCAAGGCAAAATTAAGGTTTCTGTTAGCTCTTGCTTTATTAAATACACAAATTTTATTTGGAAATGTAAATTATATTTGATAGTTTTCATTCTATATCTTATTTATATAAGGATATTATATAAATAGGTAATGTTAATGAATGACATAAAAATGGTTTCATCTGGGCAGAAATAAGAGCTAGAAATTCACACTTACACATCAAGTCAAAGATCAAGCCCTCCTTGACACTTGAATTTAACAAACTAGGATCAGTCATATATTTAGGTAAGAAAAATGTTACAGGTGGCCATGAAGCGAACTGTTATAAAGATGAGATAGGTCAAAATTATCTGCCAGCTTGCACAAAGTAACACTGTTAGGAAATAGATGAGAACATTCTGATTCTAAGTTCAAAACTATTTATAATGTATCATGGGTTGTTTCAGAAGGGAAAAAGTCAAAATCTCCTTGTGCAAAATATGCAATGTGAATGCATGTACGCTTTTATGATCTCTACTCTGTGCACTTGCATCTGTCAGACTTAAAGTAATTTCCTCTGTCTTAACAAAGGGCTCCTGCACAGGTCAAGGTCTAGATAGAAGCTCTTTTAAATTGTTGTAGTGGGTAACAGTTTTGGAAACATTCAGGGTAACAACTAATAATATGTATTTTCTAGTACACAGTATGTCAAAACTGCAAATTAATTTCAGAAGAATTGATTTTTTTCTCTATTAGGGAATATCTCATTATAATCTTTAATATATCTGCACAGAAAATCAAAAAGCAGAGAAATGTGGTCTCTATGTACAAACTACATGCCTAAACTCCCTTTCTTCTCTGTCTAAACAATCATGTCTGTCCTTCCATAAAAATAACATCTATCAGCATTATATGTTCTAGTTGCCTTTCAAATACTGTAAGAACACACGTTGTAATCACTACAGCAAAATTCATTTACTGAAACTGACTCTGTGCCACACACTGCACTAGTTGCTAGAAATATACTGACACAGCTAACTCATGCCCTACAGTTTAGCAGGAAGAGAAATGTTCCCCAAGTAATCACCAGCCAGAAAGACAAGTTGCACACTCAGAAACATACCTGAAAACAAGGGAAACATTCTAAAAAGATAGAGAACATTGAGAAGTACATGGTATCTAGACCAACACATGGAACAAAAAGGGGTGGCTATGTCTTAAGAAGGGAAGAACACACAGGTAGAGAGATTGTAGTCTACAAAATTGGAGAAGTGGGCTGTGATTAGAATTGTACATGGAGGTTAGAGGCATCAGAAGGAGTAAATGGTTCAAAGCCTGGAGACATAAACAGGAACGCAATCTTGAAGGAGTGCAGAGCCTGTGGATAAAGTCTCCTTAGTTGTCCAAGGTACCAGTAAGTAAACTTACAAAGTCATTTTTATGTCAAGCAAATGCTTAAGGATCAAAAAAATTGACACTAGTGATTTATGGAATTATAGCACTCTTGAAATTGGGGATGATTTGGAAGATTCTATTGATTTTGACCTTTGCCAATGAAATAGAAACACAGTATCATCACAAATGTGTTCGAGCCTCATGGTGATAAACCTCCAATTTTTCCAAATCACATTAGAAATCAAGTAACAGTCCAGATACTGGCATACCCATGGCAATTTGTTGCTTCTCAATTCTTTGCTTGGAAGCTTAAAGAAGGGCCACTGGGAGTCCAAAATGTCAGTTCTGTCCATTTCTCCTTTCACTGAGACACTGAAGTTGGGTTAACCATCATTGCTAGGGTAGTACTTCTTAGAAGAGGTTTGATATTATTTTAAATATCCTTTATATTCTCACAATACCTTAGGGTTTCTTCCAAATAAAATATCACAACTGTTCAATACACACACACACACACACACACACACACACACACACACACACAGTCTATTCATGTCTATATACTAAAAGCCCCAAGCCTTTGGGGGTATACAGACTACTGCCTGGGAGTAAACAAGTTTTAGGTAGGAATTTCTGTCTTAAAACTGAGGATAGGCTCATACTCAACATTATAATGTGTTAAGCCCTAAAGAGAAAGTGTTGCAGTTATATTTGTATATTTTGCCACATCCATGACTACGTATTTATTCCAAAACTATCAAGCTGCTCTGGAGTATAAAGAATCATCTTAACACAATAGAATACTCCATGTAGAGTCAAGAAAACTGGGTTCTAATTTTAGTTTTTTTTTAACTACAACCAGAGCTTTAAAATATATGACCCTCATTCCCCTAATCCATATACCAAGGAAATATTTTCTGCCTCACAGGTTGAATGCAAACACTAAATAAACAATGTTCATAAGCCTGATTTTTTGAACTGAAAATAGTATAAAAAATAGAAATATATTTTATTCTTTTTTCTTTCATTGCTATAGAAAAAATCACAAAATTTGTGGTAAAAAATGCAGCATACATTTATTTGCATATTGTTTTAGAAGTTAAAAGTCAAAATTATGTCTTACTGAGTAGAATCAAAGTATTGGTATGGATGTATTGCTCCTTGATCTTGAAAAGAGTCCCTTTATTTGTCCCTTTCAGACCTGCTAGCATACCCTGCTTCGATCTGACTCTTCTCATACTATCACATTAACTTCTCTACTTTTTCCTCTCCTATTCAGCAAAGATTCTTGTAATTATAGTGTATCCATCCGTATGATCAAAACTGATCTACCTATCATAACATCCTTATTCACAACTATAAAATTCTATTTCCCACCATAAGAAAACATATGTTCTTCGGGGATTAAGGCATTTTGAGCTTTGGAGAGGCATGAGACTAGTGCAGTTATATGGTAGCACTGTACTTGGTAGCCTTCATTCATTCCTCTTGATTATAACCTACGAGCTTCACATGTGCTGCCCCTCAGATGACTGATATCTGCAATCTAACTCACCACATGTCCCTTATATTATTGCTTCAAGTTGAGTTTGTCCAACAGGTAGAATACTGCCTAAAAAGGAAGGGGGGAAGTGTGGGAGGGAGGAAGGGGAAATTGTCCTGACTGCTAGCCTCCTAGGTGCTCAGCTAAGTTGTATTCCTCTGTTATAGACCACTGCTGCAAGCAGGCTTGATCCATGCAGTTGCTATCCATTCTGTAAGTGCCTCTTGCCCCATTCTCATCAGGACAAAGGGTTGGGAAGGACTTCTTGTTGCTTTGTTAGGATATGTTCTCATTAGGTGTCTATCGCTATGATAAAGACAATAACCAAAAGCAACTTGAAGGAAGAAAGATTTTATTTCACCTTAGAAGTTATAGTCACTGGACGGGCACCTAGGGCAAGACCCCATGCAGGAACCACAGAGGGATGTAGCATACTGGCATGATCTCATGACTTGTTTATACTGATTAATTATATCTCCTGGGACCACATGCTCAAAGGTGGCACTACCAATTGTGGGTTGGACCCTTCCATATCAATCTGCAAGCTAATGCCCTACAGATTTGCCTGCAAGGCAGTTTTATGGAGATGTTTTCTCAATGAATATTTATCCTTCCCACATATATCTAAGTTTGTCTCAAGTTAACAACAACAACAACAAAATAGCTAGGACAGGCTGTCTATTCCTACCTTTTTGTTGTCTCTTCATGCCTATCTCTAAACCCTTAGCTGAGTTTTGTATGTAGACCTATTTTTATGTTATCCTCTAATTATCCCTTTTCATGTACTACCCACTTCCTGTTGAGACTCCCTACAACTGAGAAAATTATTTAGAATAATTTGGAACAGTATACCAGGAAACTTATCTGGTCTAACGCCATTGATCTGTCTGGTTAAGAATGTCAACAGTTTCTATTTTTTTTAAAAAAAATAGACTACATGGATTCATGTAAAATAATTAGAATGTTGGGTTATTTCCACTTCAAGACTTTTCTAAACCAGGCCTATGGGGTATGGTGGTTATAATTGCAGCTCATTCAGAGGCTGAGGCAAGGGGATTTCAAGTTTGAGGACAAACTAAGGGTGACCACTTGAATGAGAAGTATTCTACTACCTTTAGGAATCTGAATACTTGGTTCCACTGATTGGTGGAGCTTTGGGAGGGCATCACAGCCTTGACAGCCTCACTTCTTCTGGCAGGAATTAGAGAGAGGCAGGATTTCAGAGTATAAAAGCTTATGTACTTCCCATCTTGCAGTCTCTGATGCATTCTTGGCATTCAAAATGTGATCTCTAAACGTCTAGTTCCTACTACCACATTTGCTGCAATGCTTCTGCCTCATCATAATGGAACCTTCTGGAATCTTCTAGAACCATAAGTCAAAGCGATCTCTCTGTTCTTTAAGATGCTGTTGGTCATGGTGCTAATACATTAGGATACAAGATAAGTTCAAGGTGAGTCTTTGAAATGTAGACCTTGCCTTCAAAATAAAAATGGATCTGGAGAGATGGCTTAGTGCCTGAGAGTATTTCTGGCTCCTTCAAAGGACCAGTGTTTGGTTCCCAATATCCACATAATCTTATATCCACTTCTATCTCCAGCTCCAGGAGATCTGATACATCTAGCCTCCTCAGGCAGCTACATTCATGTGAACATACGCACATGTAGATAAACACCTATACACAATTAAAAATAATAAAATTTAATCTTAAAAATCCATTATTAAAAAAGAATACCAGGGATTGAGCACATGGTAGAGTGCTTCCCTAGCATGTACAAAGATCTTGGTTCAATTTTCAGCACTGCCAAAGAAGAAAGAGAGAAAGAAGGAAATAAAGAAATCCTTTCTATATGTTGTTACCTCAATCTAAATTGTTCTTGCACTGTTTGTTATCTTAAGGATTGCACTGGACATCTCTAAACAAAAGTGCTCAAGTGATTCTCTGACTTAAATTAGAATAGAATTCTCTATAATAGCACTGCTTCTTAACCTCATATTATTTTTCTTCATTTGTAATCATTTAACTTATTTGCATTTCTGCCTCCACAAGGGCAAGGGATCAATGTATCTTATTCTTCACTGTGATCCTCTATCTTGAAGCTGTGTACAAGGCTTTAAATGTGTTTAGTCGTGAACAGCAAATCTAACAGTGGAAGGACTATGTTCTGCAGTATCATTAAATATTTAATCTCATTTAATCCTTATGAAAATCATGTGGACGAATAGATATTAAATTTTCCCTTATAAAACAGGAAGCCAATACTCAGTGAAGGTAAGTAACTTACTGAAAGTTAATCAGTTAAAAGCATGGAAGAAATATTTGAATCTAGGCATCCATTGCTGTGTGACTCACACCAATAACAGCTAATGTTAATAGAACACTAATTTCTGCTGAGCTTGAGCAAAGTACTTTATTAGTCTTCTTTAACTGAATGCTCATGATAATTCTGCAGTTTGGTAACCACAATCTTTACTTCACAGTAAAACAAGAAAGGATGATTTGCTGATACATCTTTATAGGGAACACACTCACATAGGAAGTACTGACGTTTCAATTTAAGGTCAGTTGCATTTATTCCAAATCTCCTTATTTGCTTCAAGTAGTGCTAAAGCAACAATATGAGAGACACCAAAACCTCGAATCAGGTGATTCTTTACTTTCTGTAAAGAATTTGGCCTACATCTTCTCAAAATGATGAAATATTAAGTAATACATTTACTAGTGGGAAGAACATACTAGAATCAGCTAAAAAGGAAAAGCAAAAGTCCAAGTCCTATTTGCTCCTGTGTGTTCCATTAAAGGAAATAAATTAACTGAGAAAGGCAGAACTGAAGCTTGATGTGGTGGCTAATGCATGTAATCTCTTTGAGATTCTTGAAGGAGAAGAATCTTGAGTTCGAAGATAGGTAGCCAGAACTGGGTGATCAGAACCAAGATAGTTTGTACAAGAATCACAGAATGGTAGAGCATTAGGAAAGAAAGCTGAATAACTTTCTGAATACTCTGGGAATGACTGCATGAAATGTTTCAAGTCCTCAATTCTCTTTCATCATCACATAGCCTTGTAAGGTGAGGGTTGTCATGTGTTCTCTTTTTGCAGATGAGGAACTTCAGTGGTTTGGCTTCTTCTAACTCAAAAGCCTGTTCACATCCTAGCCCAATCACATGAGGGTAGTTACAATATGGAAAAGAAGCTGGAGATCATCTACACTTTTACAAATCAATGAAGAGAATCACAAATTGAAGAATTTTATTGTATTGTAGCATAAAGAAGGAGTGTGAGAGATGGGACAGGGAAGATGCATGGTAATATAAATAGCATTTATATGAGATTTAAAGTATTAAATGACATTTAAGAATTAACATATTTGGATTGGTGGGGCAGAGACAGGACAGGGCTTTAGAGTTGCTTAAGAAAACAGAATTGTAGACAACCTTGCATACTAACATAGCAAAGGGTCCTTTTTAATTTCCTATTGTGTATAATAGAAATGTCAAATCCATTTTCTATGACAGCACATTTAAATGAATAGGATAGCACTCTTGAGAGGATTATCTAGGATTATAACATGCACAAAGAGGCACTGGTGCTTATAGAGTCATGCCACACTATCTTTAAGTAATTTCATCATTGTGCAAACATCACAGAGAGTGTACTTAAACCACAAGGCCTCAGATGAAACTAGAGAACATATGAGAACCATGACAAATGCAGTTGTCCAAAAACATGATTTATGCAATGCATGCTTGTGTGGCTAGCGACTGTATTATTAGAACTTCTCCCAGAACCCTCTTCCATAGGATAGGCTATTCCTATTGGCACCTAAAAATAGATTCTAGAATTTCCTTTGCCTTACTATAAATAATCATTCACTTAGCTGGTATTTATTGATCATTTAGTTTATTCTGAGCACTGTACCCAGTAATACCTTAGCTTAGCAATTTCACAAACACCGACATAGTTCCAAAAAACTCATCTATCTACTGAGGTAAAGCAAATTCTGTCTAATAGAAACTATAATTCTAACTATCTTCAAGTAAGCACAATGACTATTTTTAATTACATTAATCATGCCAAACGGAATTTGCATATAACACAAAAGCTGGCATTTGAATATATCACAGACATGAATGACTATGTCGAATAACATAGAGAACTTACCAAACCATATACTATATTGAAAGAAAAATATAATACTTCATTTCTCAAGAAAAATCAGGAGATGGAGAGATGGGTCAAGAGTTAAGAGTACTTGCTCATCCAGAGGAACTGACTGGGATTTGTTTCCAGCACTCATGTGGCAGCTTATAACCAATTATAACTACTTTCCAGGAGAGCTGAACTTCTGACTTCTGCAGACTCCAGGCATGCATGATGCCAAGACAGATATGCAGACAAATGCCAATAAATATAGAATAGAAAAAATACTTGTTTTTTTTTTATCAGAAATGGATGGGGCACCAGAGAAATGGCTTAGGGATTAAGAGTAATTTCTGTTCTCATAGAGGATCAAGGTTCGAAACCTAGCAACCACATGTTAGCTCACAATTCTGCAGCATCAATTCCAGAGGATCAGATGTCCTCTTATGATCCTTGTAGGTGCATGCAGGCACATCAATTAATTTTACACAAGCAGACAAAAACTCATAAGTGAAAAAATAAATAATGTATTAAAAAAGTCAGAAGTTGGGGATAGAAAAATAGTACTGCAATCACCATACAGAGAAAAAGAGACATAGAAAGATTCCTGAAGCTTGCTGTATAGCCAGTCTAGCCTATAGTAAGTTCAAGGCCAGGGAAAGACCTTGTCTTAAAAACAAAAAGACAAACAAACAAAGTCTATGATATAATATCCAAAGTTGTCCTTTCATATCGACATTTGCATCCATCTACACAAATATGAACAATACAACACACACACACACACACACACACACACACACACACACACACCACTATTTGTGGTACTTAGCTATCTATACAGACAGGAATTTGTCTAAATATTTAAGTACGTGGGAGAAGTTACATACCTGTCTATCAGAATATAATATTTTAGTATTGACAACACTGGGCATTTGCCCATTAATTATAAGAAGTTTATCTAACTTACCTAATATCTTAGTTAGGGTTTTACTACTGTGAACATACACCATGACCACAGCAAGTCTTATAAAGTACAACTTTTAATTGGAGCTGGCTTACATGTTCTAAGATTCAATCCATTATCATCAAGTGGGGAGCACAGCAACATCCAGGCAGACATGGTGCAGGCAGAGCAAAGATTTTACATCTTCTTCGAAGGCTACTAGTAAAAGACTGACTTCCAGGCAGCTATGACTAGAGTATTAAAACCCACGCCCACGGTGACACACCTACTCCAACAAGGTCAGACCTCCTAATAGTGCCAGGCCCTGACCCAAGCATATACAAACCATCACACTTAATTTAAGTAAAACTCACAAAGCAACAAATAAGCCATCTTTACTTGTATCTATTTTTCACTTGAAATCCTAAATTATGCTGTCTTTAAAACTTTTATTCTTATCAAAAGAGGGGTGTTCTTTTTGGTTCACACTAAGGTGCTGACATGGGTTTAGAGAATGTGATGGCAAATTCATGAGAAGTGAATGATTTCAAATAGGAATTGCACCAAGAATACTACACAGACCTTGGTAATTTCATACTATCTTTAAGTGGAGTAAGTAGAAATAGAATCAGATCAATCGTAGTGGCCATACTCTGGAGCATAAAGACATAATCTCATTAGGCATTATGGTAATACATTCTCATGGTTGTATTGATGAAAGCCACATGATCACCACAATGCACACTGCCTATCTATTAATCTCCATGAATGGAATATTTTATTTAAAGTACAGGTAATAATTCTGTTTCATTTATTAACTTAAATATTATCTTAAAAGACAGATGAAAAATTGTAGTTGGTAATTTAACCACTTCTGTGAAATGTGCATCTCAGCTGATTTATATATGATCTTTGAGTCATAACCTTTTAAATATTATAGGAACTGATAAAATATGAAAGTGAAGTCACTCATTTAAGACATCGCTGGATAATATTATATTTTTATTTCACGGAGTTGAGTTTTTAATGAATCCTGAATATTGATTAGTACAGTATAATATCATTAAATTATTCTATGCTCTACTTTTAGAATCTAAGGAAGGATAATTCTGCATGTTTCTATAGTTGCATTGTCTGTCCCACTTAGGTACATTGTAGATTCTCAATTTTAGCACTTTACAAGTTTATGAATATTTGTTATGAATCATCTATGGAATAGGGACTACTTTATTTCCCTGTCCTGTGTGTATATTATATAAACTTTATCTGAGTAAAAGACCCAGAAAAAGGATAAAAAAATTATCTACTTAATTTTCCAAGTAGACACTGAATTATTCTTCCCAATTTTGGAATGATAATGAATATTGAAAGACCACAAGTATTTAACCTTGGTCATTTCTTAGTAGGTTAAACACGGAATTAACATCTGATTCAGAGATCCACTCCCCCCCCCCAGGCAAAAAAGTTTTAAATAAATATTTAAAGAATACTTAAACATAAACGCTCTTAGCAGCACTGTGAATGATAATAAAAAAGTGGAAAATGGACAGTTTAAATATCCATGAATGCATGTGTGAACAAAAGTGTTATTCAAGAACACTAGGGAGAGTGGACTCTGCACCTTGCCTGGGCAGCACAATAGCCATGGTGTCAATGGCATGAGTGAGGCAGCCTTGAGGGTGTGAGAACAGGAGAGCTGGCCCAACCCTTTGCCTGCTGTAGAACTTGTGTAAGTGGGCCCAACACCTCCCCTGGGCAGCACAATAGAGCTGGTCCTGATGATATGGGTGGGATGTTCTTGAGCCACTGATGAGGAAGGCAGGAGATTTGGTTCTGCCCCTTGCTGGCAACAGCATAGGATGAACTAGCTTGACGCAGTGCTGCAGAACTTGCCCCAGTGGGTTGGGTAAAGGAGAGCTGACAGGCTGACCAGCTCAGATGACCAGGCCCAGTTTCAGGACATTGAGTTAGCCTACACGCCAACATCTATCCCATAGATGAATTACTGAGTAAATGAAGTGGCTTGTCCTACAGATCCACAGCTCAGTTTCTCCAGGACAAAGGGCAACAACAGGATATCGGAGAAGTGTCTCAGTGAGGTTTCAGTAGTGATAGTATAGCAGAAGCTAAAGGCCTTGAACCAGATCAGTGATTCATTGAAATTAACACTTCCAAGCAAAGACACAAAAGGGTGTATTGTGTAACACTATAGCTTTCATAATGAAATTGTTTTCTTTTGGATGGGAGGCTGTAAGGGCAGAGGGCAGATATGAAGGGAGGATAGGGAGATGAGTGTGATTAGGGTGAATGATGTGGAATTCACAGAGAAACAAACAATTTTTAAAAGAAATATTCCGGCATAAGAAAAATGAAATTCTAACACTTATGCTATAACATGCATAAACTACTGAAAATGTTATACTGAATAAAATGAGTGTCATGTGGACCACAACATATTATAGACTCTCTATGAAATTTTCATAATAAGCAACCCTACAAAGCAAATATAGAAATTACTGCCAGACAAGAGATTAAGGGAGAGGAAATAGGAAGGGTATATGAATAAAGATTTTCTTCTGGAATGATGAAGACATTTCATGATTAAACAGGACTAGTGAATAAACAATGTTGAAAAAAATCACAAAATGGTATTGAACTATATACAAAGCTTCCACAACAAATGGCTCAGTCCCTTTTAGATTGTATGACTTTCGACAATTTATTCAACAGAATTAAGCCTTCATTCCTTACCCATGAATAGGTAAGTGAATAGGGAACTGCACATCTCATGATGATGAGATGTGGAAATGAGTTAAACTGATAGTTTAATGTTGCTATATAGTTCTTGACCCACAGTGAGTAAATCATACGTGTTGGATTACTCCTTCTGTAATGGTTCTACTTCCCCCAAGCTTTGAATGTTGTTTTGCAACAGCTTTATTACCTGTGTTAATAACTATAGCATTGTTCTTGATGGGGTTGACTCATTATGTTATTTCTGACAACCCAAATGAATAGCATCCATCTCATTCTTCTAACACCAGATGTTAAGTAACAAACCATGATCAATTATTATATGCCTAATATTTTCATAATAAAAAACAGCGTATAACAATAAACGTACTGTTTAACAAAATGGATCCAACTGTATAAGTAACTATAATGTTTACTAGCTTTATTTAATCAAGTATAATTGTGAAATGCTTTCTTTTTTATTATTTTTCTATATTCTTTATTTACATTCCAAATGATTTTACCTTTCCGGCTCCCCCCTCCCCATAAATCCCATAAACCCTGATCCCTCCCCAATCAACCCCCTCCCAAGTCTCTGTCCTAGCAATCCCCTACAATGCTGCATCAAGCCTTTCCAGGACCAGGGCCCTCTCCATCTTCTTGGGAATGATTTGATATGGGAGTTGTATCTTGGGTATTCAGAGCTTCTGGGCTAATATCCATTTATCAGTGACTGCATTCCATGTGTGTTCTTTTGTGAATGAGTTACCTCACTTAGGATGATATTTTCTAGTTCCAACCATTTGCCTAAGAATTTCATGAATTCATTGTTTTTAATTGCTGAGTAGTATTCCATTGTGTAAATATACCACATTTTCTGTATCCGTTACTCAATTGAGGGACATCTGGGTTCTTTCCAGCTTCTGGCTATTATAAATAAGGTTGCTATGAACATAGCAGAGCATGTATCCTTATTGCATGCTGGGAATCCTCTGGGTATATGCCCAGGAGTGGTATAGCAGGGTCCTCCAGAAGTGTCATGCCCAGTTTTCTGAGGAACTGCCAGACTGATTTCCAGAGTGGTTGTACCAGCTTACAATCACACCAGCAGTAGAGGAATGTTCCTCTTTCTCCACATCCTCGCCAACAGCTGTTGTATGCTGAGTTTTTAACTTTAGCCATTCTGACAGGTGTGAGGTGAAATCTCAGGGTTGTTTTGATTTGCATTTCCCTAATGACTAATGATGTTGAACATTTCTTAAGGTGCTTCTCAGCTATCCAAAGTTCTTCAGGTGAAAAGTCTTTGTTTAGCTCTGTACTGCATTATTAAAAGGGTTATTTGCTTCTCTGGTGTCTAACTTCTTGAGTTCTTTGTATATATTGGATATTAGCTCTCTGTCAGATGTAGGGTTGGTGAAGATCTTTTCCCAATTTGTTGGTTACCATATTGTCCTATTGACAGTGTTCTTTGCCTTACAGAAACTTTGTAATTTTATGAGGTCCCATTTGTCAATTCTTGATCTTAGAGCATAAGCTATTGGTGTTCTGTTCAGGAACTTTCCCCCTGTGCCCACATCCTTAAGGGTCTTCCCCAGTTGCTTTTCTATTATTTTCAGTGTGTCTGGTTTTATGTGGAGGTCCTTGATCCACTTGGAGTTGAGCTTAGTACAAGGAGATAAGAATGGATCAATTTGCATTCTTCTACATGCTGACCTCCAATTGAACCAGCACCATTTGTTGAAAAGGCTCTCTTTTTTCCACTGGATAGTTTCAGCTTCTTTGTCAAAGATCAAGTGACCATAGGTGTATGGGTTCATTTCTGGATCTTCAATTCTATTCCATTGATCTACCTGCCTGTCACTGTACCAATACCATGCAGTTTTTAACACTATTGCTGTGTAGTACTGCTTGAGATCCTGAGGTCCGGGATACTGATTCCCCCAGAAGTTCATTTACTGTTGAGAAGAGTTTTAGCTATCCTGGGTTTTTTTGTTATTCCAGATGAATTTGAGAATTGCTCTTTCTAACTCTATGAAGAACTGAGTTGGGATTTTGATGGGGATTGCATTGAATCTGTAGATTGCTTTTGGCAAGATGGCCATTTATACTTTAATATTCCTGCCAATCCATGAGCATGGAAGATTTTTCCATTTTCTGAGGTCTTCTTGGATTTCCTTCCTCAGAGACCTGAAGTTCTTGTCATACAGATCTTTCAATTGTTTGGTTAGAGTCACACCAAGATACTTTAATTTGTTTGTGGATATTGTGAAGAGTGTCATTTCCCTAATTTCGTTCTAAGCCTGCAAATCCTTTGAGTATAGAAGGCTATTGATTTGCTTGAGTTGATTTTATAACCAGTCACTTTGCTGAAGTTGTTTATCAGCTGCAGGAGTTCTCTGGTGCAGTTTTGGGTCACTTACGTATACTATCATATCATCTGCAAATAATGATAGTTTGACTTCTTCCTTTCCAATTTGTATCCCTTTGACCTCCTTATGTTATCTAATTGCTTGATCTAGGACTTCCAGTACTATATTGTAAAAATATGGAGAGAGGGAGCATCCTTGTCTAGTCCCTGATTTTTGTGCGATTGATTCAAGTTTCTCTTGATTTAGTTTGATGTATATTACTTTACTATGTTTCAGTATGGGCCTTGAATTTCTGTTCTTTTCAAGACTTTTAGCATGAAAGGATGCTGAGTTTTTTCAAATGTTTTTTCAGCATCTAATGAAATGACCATGTGGTTTTTTTCTTTGAGTTTGTTTAGGTAGTGGTTTGCATTGATGGATTTTCCTATATTTCCCTATATTGGGTTTATCTATCTTGATGATTTTTGCAAAGAACCAGCTCCTGGTTTTGTTGATTCTTTGTATGGTTTTTCTTTGTTTCTACTTGATTGATTTCAGCCCTGAGTTTGATGATTTCCTGTCTTCTACTCCTCCTGGGTGAATTAGCTTCTTTTTGTTCCAGGACTTTCAGGTATGCAATTAAGCTGCTAGTGTATGCTCTCTCCAATTTCTTTCTGGAAGCACTCTGGGCTATGAGTTTTCCTCTTAGCACTGCTTTCAATGTGTCCCATAAATTTGGGTATGTTGTACCTTCATTTTCATTGAATTCTAAAAAGTCTTTGATTTCATTCTCTATTTCTTCTTTGGCTAAGGTATCATTGAGTAGAGTTTTGTTCAGCATCCATGTGTATGTGGGCTTTCTGTTTTTGTTGCTATTGAAGACCACTCTTACTCCATAGTGATCTAATAGGAGGCATGGGATTAGTTTAATCTTCTTATATTTGTTGAAGTCTGTCTTGTGAACAATTATATGATTGATTTTGGAGAAGGTAACATGCGGTGCTGATAAAAAGGTATATTATTTTGCTTTAGGATGAAATGTTCTCTATATATCTTTTAAATCCAATTGGTCCAAAGCTTCAATTAGTTTCACTGTGTCCCTGTTTAGTTTCTGTTTTCCTGATTGGTCCATTGAGGAGAGTGGAGTGTTGAAGTCACCCACAATTATTGTGTTGGGTGCAATGTGTGCTTTGAGCTTTAGTAAAGTTTCTTTTATGAATGAGGATACCCTTGCATTAGGAACATAGATGTTCAGAATTGAAAGTTCTTCTTGGTGGATTTTTCCTTTGAACAGCAAGAAGTGCTCTTCTGAGTTTCTTTTGATGACTTTAGGTTGAAAGTCAATTTTATTTGATATTAGAATGGCTACTCTGGCTTGTTTCCTGAGACCATTTGCTTGTAAAATTGTCTTCCAGCCTTTTTTCCCTCTTATTATTTTTATTATGTTGACATATTCCTGAATTCATGAGGGCTGTGCAATCTTTGTATGATGATATAATTTTTGGGGGGGAATAAATTCTCCAATTACATTTCATTTTCCTTTTTCTGGTTCCCTGACCCCCAAAGGTCCCCCATGCCCTTTTCCCTCCCCGTGTTCCCCCATTCACCCTTTCCCACTTCCCTGTTCTGGTATTCCCTTACACTGATGCTTTGAGCCTTTCCAGAACCAGGGTCCACTCCTTCCTTCTTGTTGGACATCATTTGGTATGTGGATTGAGTCTGGTGTCCCAGGAATCTAGGCTAATATCCACTTATCAGTGAGTGCATACCATGGGTGTTCTTTTGAGACTGTGTTACCTCACTTAGTATGATGTTCTCCAGCTCCATCCATTCTCTAAGAATTTCATGAATTCCTTGTTTCTGATGGCTGAGTAGTACTCCCTTTTACTCTTTTGTAGTGTTTGTCTTTGACACTGAGGTGTTTCCTGTATGCAGCAAAATGTAGGGTCCTGTTTATATATCCAGTCTGTTAGTCTATGTCTTTTTATTGGGGAATTGAGACCATTGATTTTAAGAGATATTAAAGAATAGTGATTATTACTTCCTGTCATTTTGATGTTATTTTTATATTTGAGTGGTTATCTTCTTTTGCATTTGATGAAAGAAGGTTACTATCTTGCTTTTTCCAGGGTGTAGTTTCCCTCCTTGTATTGAGTTTTCCACCTATTATCCTTTGTAGGGCTGGGTTTGTGGAAAAATATTGTGTAAATTTTGTTTTGTCACGGTTTCTTCATCTATGGTGATTGAGAATTTTGCTGGGTATAGTAGTCTTGGCTGGCCTTTGTGTTATCTTAAGAGAGTCTGCATGAGATCTGCCCAGGATCTTCAAGCTTTCATGTCTGATTTGATTCTGATAAGTCTTCCTTTTTATGTTACTTGGTCTCTTTATCTTACTACCTTTACTATTCTTTCTTTGTTCAGTACATTTGGGGGTTTGATTATTATGTGATTTAGGAGGTATTTCTGTTCTGGTCCAGTCTGTTTGGAGTTCTGTAGGCTTATTGTATATTCATGAGCATCTCTCTCTTTAGGATAGGGAAGTTTTCTTCCATAATTTTGTTGAAGATAGTTGCTGACCCTTTAAGCTATAAATCTTCAGTCTCATCTATACCTATAATCCTTAGGTTTGGTCTTCTCATTGTGTCCTGGATTTTCTGGATGTTTTGGGTTACAAAGTTTTTGCATTTTGCATTTTCTTTAACTGTTGAGTCAATGGTTTCTATGGTATCTTCAGCATCTGAGATTCTTTCTAATATCTCTTCTATTCTGTTGTTGATATTTCCATCTATATCCCCTGATATGTTTATTTATTTTTTATATTTTAACCTTTCTATTTTTTGTTTTTTTTTTAATTTTATATATTCTTTGCATTCCAAATGCTTTCCCCTTTCCAGGTTCCCTCCATCACCATATATCCCATAAATCTTCTTTCTGCACATTCCCCAATCACCCACCTCCCATTTCTCTGTCCTGGTACTCCCCTACAATACTGGATAAAGTCTTTTCAGGACCAGGGCCCTCTCTTTCCTTCTTCTGGGAATCATTTGATATGCTAATTGGGTCTTGAGCATTCAGAGCTTCTGGGCTAATTAATATCCACTTATCAGTGATTGCATTTCATGTGTATTCTTTTGTGATTTGGTTACCTCACTTCGTATGATATTTTCCAGTTCCAACCCTTTGTCTAAAAATTTCATGAATTCATTGTTTGTAATTGCTGAGTAGTATTCCATTGTATAAATATACCACATTTTCTGTATCCATTTCTCCATTGAGGGACATCTGGGTTCTTTCCAGCTTCTGGCTATTATTAAATAAGGCTGCTATGAACACAATGGAGCATGTATCCTTATTGCATGCTGGGGAATCCTCTGGGTATATGCCCAGGAGTGGTATAACAGTGTCCTCTGGAAGTCTCATGTGCAGTTTTCTGAAGAACTGCCAAACTGATTTCCAGAGTGGTTGTATCAGCTTGCAATCCCACCAGCAGTGGAGGAGTGTTCCTCTTTCTCCACATCCTCGCCAACACCTGCTGTCTCCTGAGTTTTTAATCTTAGCCATTCTGACTGGTGTGAGGTGAAATCTCAGGGTTGTTTTGATTTGCATTTCCCTAATGATTAATGATGTTGAATATTTCAATAAGCTTGAAGCAATCTTACTAAAATCAGGGACTAGACAAGGCTGCCCCTTCTCTCCATATCTCAGAGAACTCAAAAGGGAATTTGAAGTGGGAATGGGCAGGTATGTAATTCTCAAAGAATAAAAGATAAGTTTAAAGAATAAACAAATAATTCTTTAAGCCCAGTGTTCATTCATCTATTAGGAAATTCTTATGAATTTGTAGTAATATTTTGTCTAATAGCTGCATCATCCTTTTTAAACTGTGAAATATATGCAAAGGTGTTTTTTTCATTGGTTTCATGAATTTTCAGAGGCTTTTTTTTCTTCAAAGCATATGAATCCACGTCATCCTTAAGGAATGATAATCAAAAAGTCATACACATATCTTTTTGTGTGGGTGTCTAATACTTGGATAGTTCTCTTTTTACATTGTGCCTTTAGTGCATACAGAATTTACCTTCATTTGTGTTGTGAAGAAGCAGTTCTATTTTTATGTCCTTTTAACACCATATCCTGAAAAAAAAACACTCTTTACCTACTGACTTCAGCAACACCTTTTTCATACAGCAGGTGCCATATATACTTAGATCTGTATTCTCCATTTGCTACCATTGATTTCTTGCCCATGTTTGTACTGATACACTCATTTTCTTATATTTAACTTCATATCCAACAGGCAAATAGACAAGAAAATAGTTTCATCATTCTTTTTTACATAAGTTTCAACTAATTCTAGCACATTTATTCATAAATAGGAACTACATAACATCATTTTGAGTTTGAAAAATTAAACATAGTGTATAAAGTAGTAATTCCTACCATACAGGGTTCTGTATTATCTCCCATTTTATAGACATCTTGTTTTCTGCTATGTGATAAACTGTAACTTTTCACAGATATTATATATTTCAGTTAATTCTGGTTTTAGGGTTTTCATAAACTATCACCTTATTTGATAATGGAGTTTCATTGATTTATAAGCAGTCAATGTGGGAACACACATACACACACACACACACACACAAATGGTTTTCTAAATACTTATTTTGCATAAAGCTATTCTATTAGATTCTTTTATATTCATTTTAGTTTTATAAATGCAATACACTAATACATTTTGTCATATTTCTATTCATCAAACTTATTTACTCATTTGGGATGGCATTTTTCTTGTCCCATCAATTTGTCTGCAAGATTCATGATGTCTTTATTTTTAATAGTTGAATAGTATTCCATTGTATACATGTACCACGATTTTATGATCCACTCTTCAGTTGAGGAACATCTAGGTTCTTTCCAAATTCTAGCTATTACAAATAAAGCTGCTAAGAAGGTAGTGGAGCATGTGTCCTCATGGTATGGTGGAAAAACTTTTGGATATATGTGTATGAGTAGTATAGCTTGGTCATTCAGGTAGCATTATTCCCAGTTTTCTGAGAAACCAGCAAATTTTTAAGTGGTTTTACAAATTTGCACTCCCACCAAAAATGGAGGATTCTTCCTCTTACTTCATCTGTGAATTTTTTATGTTAATCATTTTGATGGGTTCAAAATGGAATCTCCGGGTTGCTTTGATTCACATTTTCCTGATGACTAAGTACATTGAGCATTTCTTTAAATGCTTCTGGGCCATTAGAGAGTCCTCTGTTGAGAAATCTCTGTTTAACTCTGTACTCCATTTTTTAATTGGGTTACTTTGTTTGTTGGTGTCTAACTTCTTGAGTTCTTTATGTATTTTGGATACTAGCCCTGTGTCAGATGTATAGTTGGTGAAGATCTTTTCCCAATCTATAAGGTGACATTTTGTCCTATTGATGGTGTCCTTTGCCTTATGAAAGCATTTCCATTTCCTGAAGTCCCATTTGTCAATTCTTGGTCTTAGAGTCTGAGCGGTTGATGTTCTTTTCGGGAAGTTGTCTCCTGTACCAATATTTTCAGGGTATTCCCCCACTTGCTCTTCTATTATACATCTGATTTTATGTTGAGGTCTTTGATCCACTTGGACTTGGGGTTTGTTCAGGGTAATAAATGTAGATCTATTTGCATTCTGTCATGTAGTATGTACTCACCTATAATTGGACATTAGTCATAAAGTACAGGACAACCTTGTTACAATTCACAGACCCAAAAAAACTAAGTAATGAAGAGGCCCCAAGAAAGGATGCAGGAATCTCACTCAAAAGACGAAACTAAACTGCCATTGGATGTGGATGAAACAAGTGAACTGGGTAGGAGAGGGGGTGAACAGGGGAACTGGGAGGGTGATCAGGTGTAAGGAGAAGGGGCTCTGTTGAGAGTGAGAAATGAGAATGAAAATCCGTGTTGGACATCTCTGGGACTAGCTGGAGGCCTGGGACAGCGAATGATTTAGAGTCTATGGGGGTGAGCTTAGCTGAGATTCCTACTAGAAGGTGATATAGAAATTGAAGTAGCCACCTCCTGTGGCCAGGCAAGACTTCCAGAAGAGGAAGGAGGACATTCCACAAAACCTTCAACCTAAGATTTGTCTTGCCTACAAGATGTGCATGGATGAAAATGGTGCAGAGACTAGGGGAACAGCCAACCAATGGCACTAACTTGTGACCCATCCTAAGTGAGAGAGTAAACCTCTGATACTATTAATAATAGTCTGCTATGCTTGTAGACAGGAGCCAAGCATAATTATTTCTTGAGAGGATTCATCCAGCAGCGGATGGAATCAGATGCCGAGACCCAAATCCAAACATCAGGTGGAGTTTAAGGAGTCTTGTGGAAGAGTGGAGGATAGAATTGAGCAAACTGGAGTGGTCAAGGACAGCAGAAGAACTACAGAGTCAACTAACCTGGGTTCATGGGGGCTCAGAGAGCCTGGGTCACCAACCAAGAAGCATGCAAGGACTGGAGCTAGGCACCTTCCATATTTGTAGCAAATGTGCAACTTGCTCTTCATGTAGAACCCCTAACAAGTTAAGTGAGGGCCACTGAATGGGTCTCTGTTCCCTACCATTGGATCCCTTTGCCACTACCTGGACTGCCTGGTGGAGACTCAGTAGAAAAGATGTGCCTAGTCCTACTGGAGCTAGATGTCCCAGAATGGGGTAGTACCCAAGGGGGAAGTTTTCTCTTCTCTGAGGAAAAGGGAGACAATAGAGGGAGGGATTTGAAAAGGTAGGACTGGGAGAAGAGGAGGGAGGGGAGCTGTGATCTAGATGTAAACTGGGATAAAAATTAGAGAAAAATCTATTTCATGTCCTATATATATAGCATTAATTATAGTCTACAAAACAATGTTGATACTTGGTCATAATGTGGGAAATGCTTGTCCTAATTCTGATGTATGAGAAATGTAATTTTTATTTCCCAATTTACTTTGGTTTTTACTTTTGATTTATATTAAATATGTTTTACCATGTCATAAATGGGTTCCTACTTTCATTTTACTTAACATTGAACATTCTTTCAAAGGGTTTAAGCTCTATTTTTCTTTTTGCTGTATCATTGATAATATGACTTTCTTATTTCAAGTCTAAAATATCTAGTGTTTTTTCATACTTATAAATTACTGATCGTTCAGTCAGACTTTCCATTGCTAAAGTAAGCCTAACTTTGTAGTTACATTTTTCCTGCTGCTCTCCTATATTCTCCCTTATCTCTGTAAATCTATAGATGGCTTTATTAACAATCTGGATATGACATATCAATTGACATATGTCACTATCCAGATTCTGTTTATATTAATGAGCTAATTGGGAACTTATCATTTGTTTGGTAATGTTAAAAATCTTGGTTTCTGTGCTGTCCTTCCATTTCTGGTATACCCTGAATAGGGTGCTTCTGTCTTGCAATTTATGACCTTTTTCAGCCAGAAGTCAGAATGGCAGCTGGCTGACAGAAGAACAAAACCTGTCTGAGCCTGCTAAGTTGTCTGCCTATGCAGATGTTGTTTCTATCTTGCTGACTTCAGCCATACCTGGCACAGATGGTGATGCATGTTAGAATCTCTTGCCATTTCTTCTGATTTCTGGTATACATCCAATTATATAATGGCTAACCAGAAGAACAATCTAGGTTGCCTTTTGAGTAATCCTTTCATTTGGGAATGGCTAGAATCTTTTCTTGCTAAAGTGGATAGCCAGATGATTTAAAAGTCTCTTCTTATATTGTCAGTAGAACAACAACTCTCATCATCATTTTTCCTCTTCTGAACCAGTTCCTCCCAAATTATAGCTCAGTTCATTTCATTTATTCAAGGAAAATGTACCTAGCCCCATCCATAAGCAGTGTGATTAGCACTGAGCAAACCACCTAAACTAACATGATGGTGTAAATGAACTAACTACATCTAATATAACCAGCCACTGAGCCATATCTCCAGCCAATTTGTTTGGTCTTTTGAGCAGGGAATTGGGTAGAGGTGGGGTCAAGCCACCACTGTCGCACCCCCAGCCCAGCAGTTTTGAGGGCTGCATGAGGTCATGGGCACAGTGGGGGGTGGTCCAGAAACAGTGTTTATATCTCTAGAAACCCAGTGGGCACTGTCGGCTTCCAGATCGAGGGCAGATAAGCCAAGAAAACTGTACCTAAAATGTCTCTGATTTGAGGTCTCAGTGTGGACAGCTTCTACAGGCCAGTCACTAACTACAGGCTAGTGAACTTCTTCTTTGGTAATGGAAGATATGCTAATTCAATGTGACAGAGTGAAATATAGTAGAATAAAAGAAATAGGGATAAGATTCACACTCTGCAAGTCTTTCCATTTAGCAACCATTGCCAATAAAGCAATTGATTTTCTTTCTTGGGTGTTAACTAAGAGTTTCCCTGAAGCAGTAATCTTTTAAGACACTGCATTCCAAATGCAATAACGTACTAAGAAGCGTAGCTCATTATATATCTCAATTACCAGCAACACTTCACAGAGCCTTGCTATGAATCAGCATAGGGCTCAAAATTATCAGAGACTACAGAAATAAAGAGGAAGGCATAAATGAATGAATAAATAGGCAAGTAGATAACAAATTTGAAAATAGAGAAAGGTAAAAAGCAGTATGAGTGACAGGAAGTAAAGTAAGATTATTGGGGACAGTCTCTCAGAGGATATTTTTATGTGTCAAAGTGTCAAAGCAACATATTGCAAAGTGAAATGTATGCTACAGCTCCAGTTTATTTTCTGGTAGGTGTCAGATGTATGTTGACCAAATTTTAGAGCTCTTAAGTATAACACACATAAATGGACAGATGTAAAATGGTGGCAAGTCACATAAAACCTTCACCAACATTTCGAAAATCACTAAATCCAGTAAGCCATGTATACAATATACCTAAGTAACATGCAAGTCACTTATCACTGGAAAACTCTAGTACCATCATAAGCTCAGTCCTAAAACTGGCTCCCATGATACCAACACACATTGGACTAAATGTGTCAAATACTGGGTTTGGTGATTCAGATATCACAGAATCTTAAGACCTAAAGAACTCCAAGGATCAGTTTGCTTGGTGGATTTCCATCTTATTTAGGCTTTATAACTCTTTATTAAACTCATTCTCCAACAAACGTATGTGTGTGTGTGTGTGTGTGTGTGTGTGTGTGTGTGTGTATAAGCAGATGATAGAAATATTTGGATTAGAATTCGGAAATTATATCTCAGGTCTCATGTCATGTATAAGAGATGCATGTGAAAACCTATGGATGCTGAACAAAGTTTCTAGCTTAGTGGTCTGACTAAACCAGTCATCTTCGTAAGTGGGAAGGAAAATTCAGGGTTGCAATATAAGTTAATATCTAGTTTAGAATTTGAAGCTAAGCATCTCCACTCCCAGTCAAAGGACATTTTTCTTATTTAGAATTCTACCTGTGCATTTTCCTTTCCTTAAATTTTCCCTAGAAATGAAGACATAGCACTGATTTCTCAGCGGTCCATCCATGTTAAGCATATGACCAATTTCAGTTCTGTCTTAAATGCTGTTTTGGCAAAATTAGATCTTTCTCTTCTTTTATGGCATGAATCCCAGAGTACACTATTGAAGATCAAAGATGGAGCATAAATCTCCAAATCTATAAAGTTTCCCTTCTTTTTCCACAAGACTCTAAGAAGGTAAAGCAATCTTGAGCAAAGGGAAAACAGCTGGAGTTCTTCTGCTGGCTTTAAAATACAAAATACATTTCACACAAGTATTAAAATGTCAAAAAAACTGATTAATAAAATGGGTGTAGATATATTACAAAGCTATAGTAACAAAATCAATATAGTTATAGCATTAAAATGACACATAACCCAACAGAATCAGATCCAAGAATATAGAAATTGATCTATATATAGAAAGCTACTGACTTTTGGTTAAAAGGCACTAAGAAAATCCATTAGAAAAAACATAGAGTTTAATCAATTATACTGTCAAAAGTGGCTATGCAAGTGCAAAACCCCTAGATTCCTTCCTTTCACTGTACACAAAAATCAATTGCAAATAAATCAAACACCTAAATATTAAGCCAGAAACTATGAAATCCTACAAAAAATAACATAGTAGAAGTGCTTCACAGCATTGATTTAGGCAGCCATTTTTGAAATAGGCTCCAAAAGAACAAACCCTGAAAGTAAACATACACATGATAGGCTATAGCAAACAAATGATTGAAGAAAATATTTGCAAACTATCCTGACACTCATATATTAGTTAGGTTTTATTTTGGGGAAGAGACACTACGGCAAAGGTAATTCTTATAACATTTAATTGGGGCAGGCTGACAGTTCAAAGGTTGAGTCCATTATCATCAAGGCAGGAAACATGACAAGTGTTCAAGCCAGCACGGTACTGGAGAAGGCGCTGACAGTTCTACATATCAATTCTAAAGGCAACCAGGGAGGAGAAGGCCCTCCCACACCCAATGTAACACACTTCCTCCAACAAGGCCACATCAACTCTAACCAGGCTACTACTCCTAATAGTGCCATTTCCTGGGTCAAGAATATTTAAACCACAAACATTTTTTTTTAGATAGCAGGACTTGATTTGAAACTAATTCATCTGTTCATCATTATATGACTTGTAATATATTGTTTATTGTAATTAAACATTTGTTCCCATGTTGTTAGTGTTGTATTGGTATATAAAAGCCTAACATTGGTAATAATGCACATTTTCAAGAAAACACTGAGTTAAAAATAACAAAATACCTACATAATACACTTAAATATTAAATCTTACTAACACACATGTATGTGTATGTGCGCATGCACACACACACACACACACACACACACACACACAAAAGGGGGAAGACACATCTCACAAATACAAGGTTAAAATAAATTGATTTACACCACTTTTAATTAAATGCAGAGTATAGGATTTGGAGAAGGGTTGAAAACTTAGTAAAGCACACTATTTTTATCTGCAGTCCACAATCTTACCTAGAAGAGAGTCTTAGAATTAGAACCAAATCTGTATGACCTAGCACAAACTGTTTTCCACAAATGATTTTTCTTTTTCTTTTTTTTTTTTTACACTCTGTCAGGCTTCTCTTATTAAATTGTAGATGACCTTTAATCTCAAATGCTTGTAAAAAAATCAAGATTAGAAAAACAATTTGGCTTAATAATCTTGTCTTATTTGCTCATTACTTAATGAGTTGCTGATTTTTTTTTTTTTGAAGAAAAGGTTAGAAATACGGGAAATCTTGATTTTAAGGTGGGAAAAGGTCCTTAAAAGGGTGGGTGATCACATTTCACAGGCTAGACACTGAAGACCAAAACTATCACTGAAGAACTAAGGTGAAATGCACTGTTCATAGGAAATCAGAAAGGGAAACTTGGATGCCAGCATAGCCACTGGAATGTTAGCAACTCCTTCTGAGGAGCAAGGATAGAGTGATAGAAGGCAGCTGTCACATGATGAGGATTAGAAGGTTTATAGTTATAGTATTTCTCTTAATCATCTTTGAAAAAAAACACAAAATCGATGAAATTACGGAGCATTGTTGTTATTACAAGGGATTGTAAAACGTGCTGAATATACTTTCAACATAGTAGATTGTGCTGGGAATCATTTTAATTCAGATTCTCATTTGGTATGAAAGCAATAAACATCCTTTTAAAAGATTTCTTTCTGTGCTCTAAGTGGTTCTGAGTAATAATGTAGGTGTAAATCTTCTTAATTCTTCCTAAGCTATTTGAAATTCTTAATCACGATCTGAGTATAAGACAGAACAAGATATTATATGTATGTCATTAAAAATGATCTGCTGAAAGTCATTTTATGTTTTCTTTCTTTGGATTAAATGATCATCACTCTGAGTAAAAGAAAAAACTTTCAATGGCAGTCGACTGGCTTCTTTGTCTTTCAGTTTAAGTCCTGGAAACAGGTTTGCCTCCTTCTAAAGATCTATTTGAATCTGCACATTAACACACAATGAAGAAAAGATGAGAGAAGGAAGGGTCTAGGAAGGAAACTGGAGAACTTCAAGACCTATCCTCCCACTAGGTCCAGCTTGGCTGGCCTTCTACATTTCCTTCTCTGAGTCTTAACTTTCTTATATATAAAATGATGGGTTCATTTCTGGGTCTTCAATCCTATTCCATTGATCTACTTGTCTGTTGCTGTACTCCCTGGACATTTTAGAAAACATAGGTAAACGTGACACAATTAAACATGTGACTCATTTTAAATAATCTAAGTTTAATTAGTTGATAGAAGTTAGCCTTGAATTTGATTTCAAGTACTTTAAGATACGTTCAGAAGGTATAAAAATACACACACACATATGGTATATCTACAAAAGCAGATAAAATGAAAGACAGTGGCCATACCAAGCATTAAAAAGATTAAAAACAAATGAAATTCCTATACCCTACTAGTATGAGTATATCATATTACAGCCACACTGAAAAACAGTTTTGTGTATACCACAATAATTATACTAAGAAGTATATGGATAAGAAAGTAAATTGAAAGCACATGAATACATAAAATCATATACAGAAAAATCATTCATAAAAGCCATGTCAAAAAAACAATTCAAATAATCATAAACCGATGAGTTGATAAGCAAATATTAGTGTGTCCATATAATGTAGTATTGTTTGGTGAGAAGAATTAAGGAGTACCATGCTCACTCCAACATGAATGGCTTTAAAAGCCACAGAAATTATATATTACATTATCTCATGTTTATAAGTGTCATGAGTAAATAAATTCTACAGGGTTCCAAGTTATAATAGCTACCCTGGGATGGGAAATCACATCTAAGGAAGCAAAGGAAAGAGCATATGGAAGATGGGAACCATTACATTTGGGTATTGATTCCCCTGATTTGCACAATTTGAAAGCACTTAAGATAACAAAAAATGTCTACAGCAGATATTTATAATTCAAATATTTCTGTGTGAATATTAATGCTATACAACCAAAAATACATGTATCATATTGAAAGCCATCTTTGAACAAAACCCTAGAAAAGGAGTGATACAGCTTTGATGTAATTTTCTTCCTTTACATCGTAGCATGAATTTAAACTTCTTAGTCTGGCTAGCTGGTATGAGGTAATTTTTAACAAAATGAATGAAAACTTTCATTAAAGGTTTTTTTCAGGCCAATTGTTCCTTTTCATTCATCTTTCTTTCATCCTCTTCCTCTGTCACTCAATGATCCATGTATCTAAAATATACTGACTTTAAGCCTCCTGAGCCACTATTAGGTGAGAAAAATTGTTCCTTTTTTAGAGACTTGGCCAGGTCCAATCTCCTATCCAGATACTTAATTTACCAATTTGCCAATGATAACAATTCCTTTACACATATGTGAGAAATATAGAAACATAAGATCAGGAAAAATCAAGGACACATCGAAAGTTACATGTCTTCTGGTTTGACTATAAAAATATCTCAAGTGTGTACTAGAAGGCAAGTGTACTAAAGGCTTGGTCTCCAGAAGATGGACGTTTGAGAGATGATTGGATGATGAGAGTTCTAACAACATGAGTGGTAAATCAATCTACTCTAGAATTTATAGATGAATGAACTATTTAGGGAGGTGCAGGCAGAAGGCTGAGGATGGGGCTAAAGAGATGTCTCAGTGGTTAGTAGATCTTACTTCTCTGAGGATATGGGTTCAGATCCTAGCACCCATATCAGTCAGATCACAAACACTTGTAACTTCAGCTCCAAGAGATGCAAAGCCCAGTTATGGATTCTATGAGCCCTTGAACACATACACATACACAAAAATAAATAGAAATGTGGGTAGGTAGATAGATGAAAGATAGATCAATCCATTGATTGATTGATAGAAAGATACATAGGTACATAGTTACATAGGAAAAATTCTTATTAAAGGAATTGTACCTGGTAGAGGAAGAATAGTAGTTTCCATGGGTTCTTTGTGTTACATATACACCCTGCTTCCTAACTGCCATTCTTAGGTATGTTTTTGCTCCTTACTATAGGCAGCCCATTCTTAATTAGAACCCCTGAAATCAGGAGACACAATAAATTCCCCCTTTATAAGTTGATCTTTCTTAGATATATATTGTAATAATGAGAAAGAATACTGGTACTGTTTGAGTGCAAAGCCATATCAACTAATATATTGAACAATTACAAACTTCCAGAATGAACAGAAGTTCCAAGTGAATACATAATTTATCCATGTGCTTTCATATGTGCAGGCAGAATTTCAGATCAAACATGAGGAGCCACGACACTATCATCTAAACTCTGGGGATAAGAGCCTGGGTAGCTGCATGACATGACGTGCTCATTTCATCTCTGCTGGCCTTCGCTTTTCTTCTCTCTAGAAAGTTACATGAGTTCAAGGGGATTAATAAACCAAAAAGTTACTCTTCAGAGCCACCTTCATCTTTCATGTTTTAAAGTAAGGGGGTGGGGTAGCGAGAAAAAAAGACCTTTAAGTATCACTTTTATTATTAGTGTGGGCAAAAGCCTAAAATTTCTGCTGAACTTTGAGAAATACTTTTGTAATATTTAACAAAAACCAACTCAAAGGTAAGTGATTAAAAAATAACCACCAGGTCTTTTTCTTTCAAAAACTTTTCAGTAATGAATAAAGTTGAAAAGTTATTTTAAACACACACACACACACACACACACACACACACACACACACAATTTAAGCTATTTTGATTCAGCTAGCAATCTGAGGCTTTTAATCTAGAATCCTGAGTCATGTGGCCCCTCACTCTCAGCAGAAAACTGTCATAGAGCGTGCCTGAGTCACCACCTCAATCACAGAGTGCTTTACCAGACTCCCCCCCCCGCCCCCCAAGGGTAGGAGAAGACTTTTCGAGAATTTTAGAGTCTGGAAAGGTCCAGAAAGGTCACTCTACTTTATTGCTTCCAATTTGTCACCCACAGCACTGAACTTTGTCAAGAGTCTCCTCAGGTAGCTGCATGTGGTTCAATACCTATTTCCTACAGATCCTGGATGCATGGGCAAATTTTCCTTGCACAAATGGACTTTACATTCTCATTTGCAGATTGTTTTATTTTACCCACTTATTTTCACCTTCCATTTTTGTAGAAATATTGCTTATTCAATTAAATGGCCATGTAATCTTCTATTCTTTATCCATGCCCATACCATTAGACATGCATCTTATATGCAATAAATATATTTCTTTGTGTATCCCTGTAGTCAAATAGAAAGATGTCCTTAGGCTAAATAGCTAAAAGAGGGGTCTTAGGTATTTTTCATAAGGAATCATGTCTTTTATTCATTCAAAGGCTCTCAAAAAGAGATATACAAATGTACTGTCTCTCAAAAGGCCTAGTTCATCATCTCTTCCAAGGGAAGAAATGTTTGGTAATATCCAATTTGGTAATGCTTATTTTTTGATGGTTGTGATTTGTTCTGAATTTATATTTTCCTTGTGGCTACAGAAGTTAGGCACCTTTTGTCATATACTGATAATCATATTTTACTTTTTGTCAATTCTCTGGCAAGATTCTGTGCACATGTTTCAATTAACTGTTTGCCTTTTCCATAATGACTTTTCAAATACTTTATAGTTTATGCATATTAAGTTTTCATTATTTATAGAAACTAAAATACCTTCTATCATCCACAGGATTATTGTTTGCAACTTCTTTTGTGATGCATTTTAACAAATAACAGGTTCACTTTTAATGAATTGAAATTTGTCAAGGTTTTTTTTCACAGTCTACATGTGGAGTTTTAAAACCTCTTCACCCTTAGATCATTAAAATTTCCTTTAAAGCTCTGGGAAGCAAACAAGTTTTTTCATATCTAGTTTGTTAAACCATCTTTAATTTGAGTAAGGAGTAGGTTGAGATATTTGGGCTTTTTTTTTTCTATATGTCTCAGGAAATTGTTTTCATTAATTTGCGGTGTTCTCAATGTTATCTATCAAGAGCTTTGACTTCCTGAGAGAGGGTAACTTTCTGGAGCTGGGCCTGCCCTGGAATTCAGTCTGTAGGTTAAGTTAGTATTACACTTGCAAACCCAAGGTTCTTCTCCTTCCTCAGACACTTGAATTCTAGTTGACAAGCTTGTGTCACATCATGTCCTATGACTCCAGGGAGCCTGTTTTTAACATTCCCTTTTGTGCAGTGAAATAATATTTATCATAAATACATTGGTCCATTTTTTTCTCCAATACTGAAATCAAGCATTCTGATATTCTGGGTAAATTTTGATGAAACTTTTATTTTCATCTCACTTCTTTTTTTCAAAAAAAAAAAACAAAAACAAACAAACCAAAAAACAACAACAACAAACAAAAAACGCTGTCTTCTCAGGTGAATTTTAGAAAATATTTAAATTGTTCTATGAATAAACTTCATTATAATATTTAGTCTTACAAACAATTAAAATGCTTTATGGCTTTTTATTAACGCCCATGTTCTTCAATGGCATTTCTCATTTTCTTCAAAATAGAAAATATTGTTATGTTACATACTTCCATTAATTTCCTCAAGTGAAAGTTTATATGTGTGTATGTGTGTGTATACTTGCATACACATTTCTAGACTTACTTCACATTTTACTGAGCGTATGAGTGAAATCTCACATTTCCAAATAAGTAATTATCTTGCAAAATTCTAATTCTATGATAATCCCACAAATGAAAAAATACTGAAAGAAATAAATTTATATTCATGAAAACTGATTACATCCTGAGCTCAACAAATTTCTGTTATTTCAAACATTGCCTTTTAATTTGTATAAAATTGTTTTATCAACAAGCATTTCAGAAACATTTTAATATTTTTCCATCAAACATTTAATTTCCTGCATCTGGTTGTTCAAAGTACAAAGCATTTTTTTTCTTAAAAAAATTTAGAATGCATTGGTTATTAATATTCACTTAATGTATATTTCTTTTTGAAAATCATATTTTTCTTTAGAATGCTCTTCCCTTAGAGAACATATTGCTCACATGCATATAAGTCAATTATACTGGTTTTTGTTTTGTTTTTTTTTTCTGTTAAAGCATTTCTTAATACTACTCTAATTACTCTCATTTTGCTCATTAAATGCTCCATCTTTGAATAACTATTCTTATAGATGCAGCATCATCTTCGGCATTTTGCTTCTTTTAGATATAGGTTTCTATTAGTAATTCAGTTCTTGGAAAATCTACTAACTTGCTAGTGATATTCACCTTTATATTTGAAATTTGTGTCCTATGCAATGCATTTCATAACTTAGTTTCATAGCCACTTCCATACCTATGTCTACAATCCTACAAGTTCTTCCAAATATTCTACAACATTTATAATAGTAAATCCTTGAGTTGATAGATACTTTGCTGTTTCAAAACAGATTTTAAATCTCTTGGGATGATTTGATCAGAGGTTTTATGTTGTTGCTGTTGTTTTATTTTTTGTTTTTTAACATTGATAAAATGATTGATTCTATGATTTGTAGAAATTTAAGAAGTTTATTTTTAAGTTAGGAACTTGTCCCATTTCTCAATCTAGTCTAGAACTGTTGTGCTCAAACAATTTTCTTGCCTCAGCATCCTAAGTAGCTGTAACTAAATTTAAGTGTTTTAGGCAGAAATATTATGAAAATGTTGAGCCTAGTGTGTTCTAGATGAGCCTGTGCTACATGAAACTGTCTCAAAAACTTGTGGATAGAGAGAAGGCTTAGCAGTTAAGCACACTGGCTGATATTTTAGAAGACCTGGGTTTGATTCCCAGTATCCTCATGTCAGCTCATTGCTATCTATCACTCCAAGGGAATGAATAACCTCTTTTGGCCTTCATAGTCACCATGCATGTACACAGACAAGTGTATGTGTACCCAAACATACGCATAACATTAAAAATTAAATAAAGAAAATATGAAAATAAAATCTTGCCATTGTGTTAATACATATGAATGTATATGTACTTCAAACATGTTATATATGATGTCATGGAACAATTAAAGATCAGTCTTATTACCATGTTAAAGTTATGTTGGAATTTTTTCATACATGTAGACTTCTCATGTTCTCTCCTCCAGTTTGTTATTTCCTTTGCTTTTTTTTATTAAATCACATTTACCCAGTTTTTCTGTTATCACTTGTTCATTGGGTGTTATAGCAAAAAAATAAATAAAATAAGATAAAATAAAATCACTGGCCAGATTAAAGTCACAGAGGTTTTCTCTGTGTATTCCTCCATAGTATTTTCATGACTTTGATTCTTACATACAGTTTTTAAACCAATTTGAGTTGATTTTTCTAGCTGTAATTTCATTCGTCTACCTATTTATCAACATTACTACCATCCTGCTACACAATGAAAGGGTAAAGATTTTAAATCTCGTTCCTTTTCTCGATTCCCCATGCCTTTTCTCCCAGAATTCAGTGCCATCTTAATTTAACCCTCTGAAAGTATTATCAACATTTTATTTGGCCTGTGTTTATTTCTTATAATTTATCATTAATAATGCTAGTCCTATTTTTGTTATAACACATGAATTCTTTGTTACTTAACATACTCCATCTTATAAACAAAATCTATCCTGGATTTTCATATTACCAAGCCTTAAGTTTACACTTTCAACAGTATTCCTGTAAACTCATTTGTATCAATTCAAAATCAGTATATTGAAAACTTTTTCAGTCTTCATTCCAATTTGTGGATTGTTTTAAGTTTGTTTGTTTGTTTGTTTGTTTGTTTGTTTGTCTTGCACACATTGCCTCTGGAGATAATCTGAGTTCTTTCTCTGTTCTTCTCAAAAAAAAACTCAAGAGTGCATAGCTGATGCTAAGTAGCACAAGGCAAGGGCTACATGCTTTAGAGTGGAAAAGATCACAGCACAATTTTGAACAAATTACTCAAATTTTCTTTATCAGTTTGGCACTTGTGTGATAAGCATAAGAGCAATAACTGTACAGAGCCATATTGGGGTGTCATGCCACTTGGTAGGAACTGGACATTGATCAAGGTGAACTTCTTCTCCCAGCCTTTGTTGAGCAGGGATTCCTGTGCTAGTCAGGATCCTGCTCCACCTAGTGGAGCACTCAGAGTGAAGGTGAAGTTCATTGTTGCTCAGGATCTAGGAATTCCTGAATTAAGCAGGTGACCCTCCCAGCTGCCCAAGCAAACACCCAAGGAACAGCCAGACCACTTCCCTGGAACTCACCCCGGAGTCTGGGGGGAGAGGCCCCAGACCTCCATTAAACTTGGGGCCTCCAATTGTCAGACCTCCATTAAAGTTGGGGCCTTGATCAGCAATTGGATTGTCCTAGCCTTTTCTTTTACTGCCTCCCCCAACTATGCCCAGCTTCTTTTCCAGGAACCCAGTTTGCAGTAGCTGCTGGCAGCAACAAATAACATCACAATCCTTGTTATGAGGTATGAGGTCCAAACAAGAATTTTAGGTTAAGGTAGCTAACATACAGGAAGTTCAAACTTTTTAAGCAGTGTGTGTGTGTGTGTGTGTGTGTGTGTGTGTGTGTGTGCATGTGTGTCCATGCATATAAGTTTGTAAATGTGTATGGTTACCAGGGCCAAAGCAAACATGGGGAGGACAGAAGACAACCCACTTTCAGGTTTCCTTCTACAATAGATTCTGAAAATTAAATTCAGGTCATGAGACTTGGCAGTAAACATCTTTCATCACCGAACCATCTTGCAGACACAAAGATTATAATAAATAATAAATGTCTAACCACTCATATGCTGCTTACTCTATTCCCATTTCTTAGGGTCAGAAAGTAATTATCTCTTCTATTACAGAATCTGTATACTAACTTCAGTCTTCCTATTAGGAAATCAAAAACAAAACAACAACAACAAACAAACAAAATGATACATTTTCAGAGAGGAAGAATCATTTTTACTGATTGGATGTCTGGTAAATTTCCCAGTGGATGGCCCCACAGCCCTGAACATATAGGCAGCATTAATTAAACTTAGCAAGACATTCAAAATAATAAAAGGAGATATGAAGTTGGTGGAAAAACATGATGGAATGGATACGATTTGAGTTGGGAGGTAGGTATGGATATATATATATATATATATATATATATATATATATATATAATATCATAATTCTTTGTATGTATAAAATTTAGAAATAACAATAAATAAAATGAATCTGTGTATCTAAAGAAATAAAGAAAAAGAAGTAAGAAAAGTTTAGTGATCAGTAAGATGACTCAGAAGGTAAATTCACTCCCCAAACCAAGCCTGGATCCCCAGGATCCACATAATATAATGAGAGAACTGACTCCCACAAGTTGTCTTCTAACCCCCCAAACTCATGATGTGACACAAATATATACCTATATAAGTAAATGCTTTTTTAAAAAAAATTAGTTATGTACATGAATAAACTGTAGCTGTCTTTAGACCCACAAGAGGAGGGCATTGGATCCCATTACAGATGGTTGTGAGCCACCATATGGTTGGTGGGAATTGGACTCAGGTCCACTGGGTGAGCAGTCAGTGCTTTTAACTGCTGAGTCATCTCTCCAACCTCCAGGTAAATATTTTCTTAAGAAAGGAAAAGAAGTGGTTAGGTCTTCTCCATTTTTCATGAAGATGTCAAACCCAAGATCTTGCCTAGAGAATTTATTCTTCAAAAAACAAAAATCAAATGGAATTAAACCATTTTTTAAACTAAATATCTAATGGTAGTATTGTTCCACTGAGAATGCTGATTGGGCACATTGGATTCAAATCTTCACCCACACAGCTATTTGTTTTCTATTCCACTTACACATTGTTTGAAATTATCACAGAGTTTAGTGTGATGAGTAGAGAAGAAATTCTTGCCAAATTTCAAAGGTTTAGAGGAAGATGATAAAACTCTAAAAGGTGTTCTTTTTAATTATGCTTGGAAGTGTTTAACTCAGAAAAAAAAATGTAGTCCTTGGGCTGTCTTTTCTGGTAGCTGGCACTAAATTTCTTGTTACTGTAATCAGTTTCCTAAATAAGTGTATTTGTGCTTAATTACTGCTGACTGCTGGGAAACCTTCTCTTGGTCCTTTTGTTTAGTAATCTAGGAGGAGCAGACTGTTCTGTCATGTCAATATTCTTCCACTCACTTTAAAGCCAGTTTTTAATTACAAATGTGCAATTCACCTCGACTATCAAACAAAAGGGGTTGAACTTAATACATTTTTAAAGAACTTGAAGGATTCCAAGGTAGCTCTACATTCCTTGAATCAAGAAAATGTGAACAAAATAGGTTTGTTGAAAATTTGTAACCTGAAGTGAGATTACACATAGAAACAAATCGGAGCAAAAATACTATTGTCTCATGAAATCCACACAACTGAATGTGAAGAGTAATAAGCCTAATTAGGTTCAAGGATATGAAGGACCTTGCTCCATGTCAAAAGGTCTATTTTTTCACTCCATTACTTCCATTCCATCCTAGATAAAGGCACTACCATATCTTTTCTAGATTACTGCCAGCAGCCAAACAGTCCCCATGCTTCCAGAGTAGCTGTTGCTTTAGTCTGTTGTTCTTCACATTATACTTACAGTGTCACCTGCTGGAAATACTTTCATAAAACTTAGCAATGGCTTCCCATTGTCCGTACACTATGATCATGTGCTTTAGCAAGGAAAAGTGAGTTTGGAAGGCTCTACTACTTGCTTCCTGCCTATCTTTCCTGTTGGCTTTCCAATAATCCATTTAAAAATGGATTGTATTCTCTTCTTATGCTTTATGATTTTTGACATAGTTCTTTCATGAATAAGCTGTACACCATTGCCCCAATAACTACTCTGGCAGTTCTTACAGACATGAAATTTTATTATTAATGCCCCAGATGGAGCCAGCTCTCATAGCATGTAGTTTTTTTCTACACAGGATCTACCATGCTGTGCAATAGTGAAATGTAGTAGCTTTCTGGCAAATGTATGTTTTTTTTTAATTACTAATTCTTCTTGACAACATTAAACTATGAAAAAAACAATGACAAGTATGTGATCCATTCCTAATTTGAACCTAAGAATTAAGCATCTCCCTACTCCATCTTGTTTCAGCCTAGCTCCATTTTCTGCCATTTTCCATCCCTCGATTTTACTGGTCTCCAAACTTCTTTCTCACAGTAAGGAGAGAGAATACTGGAGAATACTCATGGCTTCATCAGGATTATTTCCACTTCTGTCTAAACACAGGTTGGCTACTGCTTTTTGCCCTAGAAAAAACTTCCTTATAGTTAGAAGACATAATGCAATACTATAATTAGGGCATAGCTGCTTCAGTAAAGATGGCTGGTCTCATAGTGTCTTCTTTCACACTGTCCAAAAGCCTGTTAGGAGAACACAATACCTGTTTTATGCATACCCCAATGTTTTAAAAATCACTTTTCCCACCACCTGATTTATGTGGTATGAGTGCTTCAAATAATAAGAGAAGAAGGAAATGAAATATAAAGAAATAGAATTAAAAATAGAAGTCTCACAATTTGTTCACAGACTGCACATGCCTCCCTTTCTGCCTATTTTTCTATTTACCATGAGTTTTCAGTCAGTCATTTATTTTGAAAAGCGAATGTACTTGTATATGAAATTACCCATATCACATCAGTGACAAATTGTTTATATGTATGTGTACTTATCCAAATATCGTCTTTTATAATGGCTTGGATCTAACAAGCAACGCACATTACTGAGTATTATCCTGGTGCCCTCTGCTCACCATTTAGAGCTCCATCCATGCAGATGGGCTTCCCTATATTTAAGTTAGCCATTAGCAAAAACATCGCTTAAATGGTTTCTCTGGCCACCTCTCATTGAAGCACCCTGTGGTCCATTAGTAAATTCTGCATAAAAAAACCCAAAAAGTAGGGAATTTAGAGGTCAGGTGGTGGTGGGGGGGACATCCACTTGAAGACAGGGTGGGGAGGGGGTATGAGACATGAAACAGTTGGAGGGTGGAGGGGTGGGATAAAATATGGAGTAAAAACTTAAATAAATAAATGTAAATTTAAAAACAAAGAAAAGAAAACTCAAAAAATACAAAATGAATATTTCTGACCTGAAATTTGGCCTAATTATCACATGGCCAAATATAATCAGTGCAATCATTGGAATAAATACACAAGGATGGAAATAAAAACTGCATTCATTTGGATACCTATTTGCTTTCCCAATATCTAGCTTTCATGTTCACCAGATCTGAAGACAAAAATTCCAAAGAGAGGAAGGCTTACATACCATCTTCAGCATGTACAAAGATTAAGATTTATTTGCTTTAATGTAATCAACATTAGTGGTTTCTTTTTCATTTTTTTATTTAAATTTTTATTTTCTATATTCTATGTTTACATTCCAAAGGCTTTCCCCTTTCCCAGTTCCCCCCCAACATACGTCCCATAATTCCTCTCCCCCCCAACTATTCCCCAATCATCCCCCCCACCACGATTTCTCTGTTCTGGGTCTACAAAACTGGATCCAATCTTTTCAGGCCCAGGGTCCTCTCCTTTCTTCTTCTTGGGAATCTTTTGACTTGCTAATTGTGCCTTGAGTATTTAGGGCTTCTGGGCTCATTAATATCCACTTATCAGTGATTGCATTTCAAGTGTATTCTTTTGTGATTGGGTTAACTCACTTAGGATGATATTTTCCAGATCTTAGATCTTTTTCATTTTAATGACCTAAGGTTTTCTCCTCTGTCATCTGATCAGCTGGTGAAATATGAGTATTAAATAACTTTATGAATAAGATGCAATGCTCGGCTATCAGAATGCTTCTCCTGAGTTATGGTACTGTGCAGAACTGAACAGTGGAAATCACTTAAATGAGGCAACAATCTGACTGTCACCTGGGAACTAAGGAGAGGGGTGGGCAGTTTCTTTTCTACTTTCCATGACCCTCTGATCCTGTAGAAATTTTATTCAGGAGCTCACTGTATTGAAGGTGATGAGTATGCTAGCATATTTGACAACTTTATCTCTGAGGGTTACCCATTAGTATCGCCTGTCTCCCATTATAGCACACAGAGAAAGCAATGCTTAGCACAGATGTTACAGGCAAGAAGAAAGGATGTTCTGAGAAGTTCAGATTTGAAGAGGTATGCTTAGTTGGATTCCAGGTCACTTTTTCTCATATACCCGCACCTGAACTGCATTTGAAATCAATTCGTTATGATGTAAAGGGGCAGGATAAATGGCACTCAGGGCACACTTTTCATTCAAATGCATTGATTCTATATTAATGTCACTGCTTCCTTATTGGCTTCACCTATGTACTTACCAGACACATTGGTAATAGTGAATACATGCTGGTTGACACTTAACAAAACTGTTTTCTGTTTGAAAACAGCCTCTGAAATACCACTAGTGATTATCAACGGAGTGTTTGCCACTGATTTATTTACAGAAAAATTTGTTGGAAAGGTACTTAAGTACTAAAAGAAAATTCACTTCTTAATCTCACTCCAAATCTGTATCATACAATATTCGGAAAGTCTCCTAAGTCATTTCAGGGCAGAATCTGCTACTGGGTATCTCCAGATAATGCTTGCAAACAGGGCCTCATTGTCTCTGTGTTGCCAGCCCATTGCCCAGTGGCAGATACTGAATAAACACCTGATCCATATATACATACCTAAACACACATGCTTAGTATTTTTATTTTTTTATTGGATATATTGTATATTTACATTTCATTTCCCTTTTTCTGGTTCCCTACCCCCCAAAGGTCCCACATGCCCTTTTCCCTCCCCCTGCTCCACCATCCACCCCTTCCACTTCCCTGTTCTGGTATTCCTCTACACTGATGCATTGATCCTTTCCAGCACCAGAGTCCACTCCTTCCTTCTTGTCGGACGTCATTTGGTATGTGGATTGTGTCTTTGGTGTCCCAAGATTCTAGGCTAATATCCACTTATCAGTGAGTGCTTACCATGGGAATTCTTTTGAGACTTTGTTACCTCACTTAGTATGATGTTAGCCAGCTCCATCCATTTGTCTAAGAATTTCATGAATTCATTGTTTCTAATGGCTGAATATACACTCCATTGTATATATATAGCACATTTTTTTTATCCATTCCTCCGTTAAGGGACATCTGGGTTCTTTCCAGCTTTTGGCTATTATAAATAAGGCTGCTATGAATATAATGGAGCATGTATTCTTATTGCATACTGGGGAATCTTCTGGGTATATGCCCAGGAGTGGTATGACTGGGTCCTCCAGAAGTATTGTGTCCAGTTTTCTGAGGACCCGCCAGACTGATTTCCAGAGTGGTTGTACCAGCTTGCAGTCCCACCAGCAGTGGAGGAGTGTTCCTCTTTCTCTACATCCTCGCTAACACCTGATGTCTCTTGAGATTTTAATCTTAGCCATTCTGACTGGTGTGAGGTGAAATCTCAGGGTTGTTTTGATTTGCATTTCTCTAATGACTAATGATGTTGAACATTTTTTAAGGTGTTTCTCAGTCATCTGAATTTCTTCAGGTGAAAAGTCTTTGTTTAGCTCTATACCCCATTTTTGATAGGGTTATTTGGTTTTCTGGGGTCTAACTTCTTGAGTTCTTTGTATACATTGGATATTAGCCCTCTGTCAGATGTAGGGTTGGTGAAGATGTTATCCCAATTTGTTGGTTGCCAATTTGTCCTGTTGACAGTGTCTTTTGCCTTACAGAAACTTTGTAATTTTATGAGGTCCCATTTGTCTAGTCTTGATCTTACAGCCTAAGCTATTGGTGTTCTGTTCAGGAAATTCCCCCCTGAGACAATGTCCTCAAGGGTCTTCCCCAGTTTTTTTCTATTAATTTTGGTGTGTCTGGTTTTGTGTGGAGGTCCTTGATCCACTTGGAGTTGAGCTTAGCAAAGTGGCTGGTTATAAAATCAACTCAAGCAAATCAGTAGCCTTCCTATACTCAAAGGATAAGCAGGCTGAGAAAGAAATTAGGGAAATGACACCCTTCACAATAGCCACAAACAATATAAAGTATCTTGGTGTGACTCTAACCAAACAAGTGAAAGATTTATATGACAAAAACTTCAGGTCTCTGAAGAAGGAAATGGAAGACCTCAGAAAATGGAAAAATCTTCCATGCTCGTGGGTTGGCCGAATTAATATAGTTAAAATGGCAATCTTGCCAAAAGCAATATACAGATTCAATGCAATCCCCATCAAAATCCCAACTCAGTTCTTCATAGAGTTAGAAAGAGCAATTCTCAAATTCATCTGGAATAACAAAAAACCCAGGATAGCTAAAACTATCATCAACAGTAAAAGAACTTCTGGGGGAATCAATATCCCGGACCTCATGCAATACTACAGAGCAGTAGTGTTAAAAACTGCATGGTATTGGTACAGTGACAGGGAAGTGGACAAATGGAATAGGATTGAAGACCCAGAAGTGAACCCACACATCTATGGCCAATTGATCTTCGACAAAGGAGCTGAAAACATCCAGTGGAAAAAAAGATAGCCTTTTCAACAAATGGTGCTGGCTCAACTGGAGGTCAACATGTAGAAGAATGAGAATTGATCCTCTCTTATCTCCTTGTACTAAGCTCAACTCCAAGTGGATCAAGGACCTCTGCATTTAGTTTTATGAAGCAGAATAATAGCAAAAGAAATCAGAAACAGCCACTGAGCAGAGACTTGAGAATGGCATGTTGGATAGGCATCTTTTAACAGACGATAAACAACACATGTTCTCTCACGTATGGAAATAAGAGAGAAGCTGGCCTAAATGTAAATTAATGGAAAACTAGATGTTTGGTCATGGAGATGAAGGAACATTAGATAACAGGTCAAAAAACAGAGGGGAGGAATGTGTTTTAGTGTCCCAAAGCACAGTGGGCTGACTTGAGCTCAAAATTACTTGTTATATATTTTTATTGAGACCTGGAAAAGAGAATTTCAAGATCTCTCACCAAAGAAATGATGCAGAGAGGGACATTTGAATTACCCTGTTATGATCAGTACCCAGTATGTGCGTGTGTGTGGAAATATTGTACTTGACCTACTAACACATGTTCCTAAAAATAAAGCAAAATAGTAAGGGAGGAGAGCCATTGGAGAATAGTTTGGGATGCACCTCTAAATAGTACATACATTTCTTAAAAAGCAAAAGCATGACTGACACTTAGGAATTAGTCACAAGAAGCACTCACATACAAAAAGTATGTTACCTATATACTGGTCAGTATGCATTGGCTCACTTACCCCTGTCCATGATCCTGTGAAAGCAGAGATTTCCTAATTGAAATTTAAGGGGGGCTTGGAAAAAGTGACACCAAGGGCAAATAATCAACAATTGAGGGAATCTAAACTCATACCTAAGTCCATCTTATTTCCTCTTTGCCACAGTTTCCTTGATCAAGCTCCTGACTTGCTAAACCAGCTTTGTCAGTGTATCTTAACCATGACAACTCATGTCTGCAGGGGTTTCTTGGATGATTTGTTGTTTATTTATTTATTTAGTTTCCATAGTGATGAAAATGGGGCGAGATAGAAAGAGAGGGAGAGGGAGGGGAGGGAGGAAGAGGGAGGGAGAGAGGGAGGGAGAGGGGGAGGGAGGGGGAAGAGGGAAGGAGGGAGGGAGGGAGAGGGGGAGGGAGGGGGAAGAGTGAGGGAGGGGGAGGGACAGAGATGAGAAAGGAGAGAGTTCTTTGCAAATAAGCTTTTAAAATAGCCATCTGCATGCTGGACCTCCACAGAGCTATGGGATCTTTTAACATTTGTTCTGCTCTAATCATAATCATCACAGAGTGAGTATAGGCTAGCCCTCTTCAGAGATAGGGCTACTACACCACACTCATTGGGCCCAATAAATGAGAGTGTGGAGATGATGACACTACCTATATAATGTAAGTTAACACCAAAGAATGGCTATAATCTCTACTTAACATGCTCAATTCTTTTCCCCAATGATTTTATAAAGACTTTGAAAAAATATCTAAAACTCAATGATATTGGGGAATGAAGAAGCAGCTACCGTCCCAGTTCTATAATGAATGCAGATCAAATACATTGGAATTGGAAAGGTAAATTTAATTTGCTGGTTTCTGTCTACATGTTCTGCTTCTATTTTCTTTGATAAGATTAGTGAACAAAGTTCAGAGGACTTTTTCCGTTCAAATGGTTTCACATAATGGCAAATCAATCTGCCCAGAAAAACAGAACACTAAAACATGAACAATAAGGAGCTATCCTTGAAAGATGATCCGATGGCTACTGTTAAAGTGAAACTTCATAGAGGAATAAAATCAGCTCAAAGGCCATTTTCAGCCTTTTAGAGCAGTAACTAACTACAAGAAAAACTGCAGAAGTATGCACAAATTGTGCCCACTCTAATCAATCTTGTGTGTTTCTTTCACGCTGTTACAAAATATATTTCATAGAAGAGATCCAAACTCACAGCAAGCAAAATGTAGCAGCTGAATTCAAGCATAGCTAATTTGTTGCTTAAGATGAATACAATCTACAGGACTCATCAATCCCTCCTGATCAACTCTGATAGGGAGAACCTATTTCCAGAATGTATGGCTTTTATTGGTTTAATGCGGTTGAAATAAGACTCTTGGATCTGGACAACCATAGGAGAAGGTGGTGTTAATAGGAAGTATATAAACACTGTTTAACAGTATGCTAAAAAGGTGATGTGTCTAGCCTCGACTGATGAAGTAGAAGCCAGAAATAGATTTCAGAGTAAGTAAAAAATAACAGGGACAAGTTAGGTTGAACAACATGGCACTGTAATACACATGGAACCAGGAAAATAAGGAGATATAATCAGACATGGAAATAGAGGAGGCAAAAACAAATTTCAATGAGTTTACTCATCAAAATAGACATCACAATTTTAGAAGAAAGGTCACTGGAGCCCCTGCTCAAACAAGCTACTTCCCTATAGCCAGTTTTAGATTTTACTCCTTTTTTATGTGTGAAGGTGTGCAAATATGTGGGAGAGGAGATACATGATTTGTAGGTCAGACTACAAATGGCACTCAACCTCAGGTGCCATTCCTTAAGTGTCATGGTTTTTTTTCATGAAAACTTTCCATGTAAGCTAGACTGACTGGCTAGCAAGACCCCTGAATCCATCTGTCTATGCGTACCTAGTGGTAAGAGAATAAATATGTGCCTCCACTTCTGACTTTTATAAACAGATTCTAGGCATCCAACTAAGGCTGCCATGCTTACATAGAAAACACTTTACTGTCTGCACTTTCTTACCAGCCCTTTTACTTACCATTTCTTTTAGATTTTTCTTTTTTTCTTTTTTTATTTTTATTTTCTATATTCTATGTTTACATTCCAAAGGCTTTCCCCTTTCCCAGTTCCCACCCACCATAGTTCCCATAGTTCCTCTCCCCCCCAAACTATATGCACAAAAGGGATAGAGGATTTATAGTAGAACTCTATGCACACTTTCACCATGTCCAAGAGCTAACACACTGACTGAACAAAAAGCATGGAAGTTTCAATAAACAAAGAAAGATCTAAGAGCATATCAATTTTAAGGTGTAAACTTTTAGGAACTGAGAAGCTGTGCAGGGGTTGCAGGAATGGTTAAGAATATTGACTGTGATGGTGCAAAGATAGCTCAGTGGTTAAGAACACTCTTAACCACTGCTCTTCCAGGGGACCCTAATTTGATTCTCAGAATCTATATCAGATGCTTGGTTCACAACAATGTGTAATTCCATTCTCTGGGGCTTCAACACTTCTGACCTATACAGGCATTTAAAGCCATGTGTGTGCATAATACAGACACACACACACACACACACACACACACACACACACACACAGATGAATTAAAGATAATAAAGTAAAATTTTAAAATGTTGAGTATGAATCATAATATTCTAGTTTTAAAGAAGCAATGAAACTTGTTACATTTGCTATAGTTGATAAACTATGTAAATTTTTTCAGTAATTTTGCTGAATTTTCATGAATGTCACACAGATTGAGTCCTTTGGTCATGGTCATGGTCATGATGGTGGTGATAGTGACGATGATGGTGATGGTGATGATGATGATGATGATGATGATGATGATGATGATGATGATAGAAGAAGGAGAGGAAAGAGGATGAGCAGCAGCAGGAGGAGGAGAAAACCTCAACTAATGCTTAGAGAGTCTTTATTCTTCATTAATATCATGAAATGAGAAGACAAATGTTGTGGGAAGGGATTTAAATATAGTACCACCCTGCCAGGCCTCTACTCCAAGTCCCGGGTCTCTCTCCTGCCCAGAACCCAGTCCTTCCAAGTATCCAGCAAAACATGACTCTTAAACTTGAGTAGTTAACCAAATATATTTATGTATATGAAATTCCCAATAACATAATGCCAAATTACAATGATAAAGTTTTTTTCTTTTTTTTTATTGAATACATTCTTCATTTACATTTCAAATGTTATACCCCTTCCTGGTTTCCCCCTCCCGGAAAACCCCCAACCCCTCCTACCTGTCCCTGCCTCCAAGAATATGCTCCTCAACCCATCTCATTCCCATGACCCCTCCTGGATTTCCCTTTGTTTGGGCCTCTATTGAGCCTTCACCTGGCCAAGGACCCCTTCCCTACTGATGCCTGACAAGGCATTCCTCTGACACACTTTTGGCTGGAACTATGTGTACCTCTTGGTTGATGGTTTAGACCCTGGGAGCCCTGGGGAGTCTGAGTGGCCCACATCCCCGTAGTTCTTCCCAGGGGCCTGTAAACCCCTTCAGCTCCTCCAGACCACCCTCCAACCCCTCCATTGGGAACCCCACGCTGAGTCCAATGGTTGGCTGCTAGCATCTGCCTCTGTATTTGTAAGGCTCTGACAGGGACACTCCAAAAGGCACACATAACAGGCTCCTTTTGGTATGCACTTCTTGTCATCCATAGTAGTATCTGGGTTTGGTGACAAGTTTTATCCCAATATTTCTAACCTCTCAGCACACCAGAAACACGTCTGACACCATCTGGATCTGTGCATCTCCTCCTCCCTCCCCCCTCAACCCCTCGTCCACACCCACTCCATCCCCTAGTGCAGCTCCCAGGCTCCCCCTCTCTCTCTCCCTCCCCCTTATTCTCTTAGCTCTTCCTCCTTTCTCTCCTCCAATCACTGGCCTCTCACTGCCTCAATTGAATGGATAGGAAATATCTTGCATTAGACAAATTTTCATTGATAAAAATAATGGTATTTCAAGGAAATGAAAAATTGAAAGGCAGACTCACATTCCTCACATTCTGCCCAAAGTCATGTTGTGAATGTTCCTAATATTAAGCATTCTGTGAACTCAGTGCCAATCTCTCTTATTGATATACACAAAGATCATCTGCTATTCCATCATTCACTGTCTGTTTGTAGCTAGTAAGGACATCTTCAGGATTCCTGTATAGATGTATTACATGTCGAGTTTTAACGTGTAAGAGGGCACCAAAAGTTAGGATGAGATATTACAAGACTAAGAGGGAACATAGTGGAAGACTGCATTGAACCCTTAATTCCCATGTTTTACTTTTCCTGCTAGGAAAATCTAACTATATTAAATCCAACTCTAATGATGTCATGCCCACTCCCAAGCAGCTTAGCACTGCCGGGAAAACACAACTGCTCTGCCTTTTCTCCTTTCAAAGGATAACTCAAGTCTCCAATGGAGCCTTTAATGATGTCTACTATCTTTATAGAATTATTCATAATTTCTGTGCTCATACCTCTGATCCTTTCTTTCACCTTGCCTCCACCTAATGTCCAATAATTTTGTAGAAACCCCCACATTTTCCCACTACCATACCATATCTGCATGTCCATCAGTGTCTGGGAAGTGTATTGGCTCCTATACTTTTCTGGCCACTCAAGGCACAAGCTAATTTTTGCTCCTCCCACCAAAGCCTATGTCACTGTATCAACCTCATTCTAATAGTAACTCCCTTCTTTACAACAATAAAGCAAGTTTGGGACATGCACTTCCATTCCTTCAGCTATCTACCATCTGATCCTTCCCTTCTATGTTACAGAATAGCTCATGAAAAAGCTGTCAATCCATACATGCTCCTCTAGTTCACCTCCTCTAAATAACCTTTTGAAATGCTCCCCACATTCTGTCAAAAAGGATTCCATTCTCACTAGGTCACAGAAATACTCTGATAATCCTCAACTTCCCTGTAGTCATATCTAAGACAGTTTTACTCATGGACTAGGCATGTGGCTCAGGGCTACAGCAGTTGCTTACTAGGCAGGAAGGCTAGGGATCAATCCCTAGAAATTTTAGAATATTCTAGAACCCAAAGCACAGTCTTTGTCATCTCTCCCAGTTAATACAGACAGATATATCCCATTATTGATGACTGCTAAATATATTTTCCAGCCTAATATTCCCTTTGAACTCCAATTTTATATATTCACCTACCTATTTCATATACCTTTATCTCACGATTCTTGTCCTTTACATATCTAAAACTTGAAATCTTCGATTTCTCATAGGAATTCTCTCAAACTTTGAGTCTTTCCTATATGAGTTAAGAACAAGGTTCACATTGGTCTAGTTTATACCACAAACTGTGGAGCCATTTCTGATTCTCCTTTCTTACTTGCATAAATGTCTCACTAATTCTGAAATTGCTGTTTGTGGGTTGATACTTCAATTCTTTTTTGGAAAAAAAAAGACTAGTATGTAGAACACTGAGATATTAAAAGATTATAATATTCAGGGAGGCACTCCCTGGGCATCTGTGTAACAATGTCTGCACAGAACTTGGCTAAGCAAGTGAATGAGACCTCACCCAAAAAAGCAGGGATGGCCAGCAGATATACAAAGTATCCTTGGCAAGCCGATGTCTATTTTTGATCAGGATCCAATGACAGGAAAGCTTTCACTTCCTTCGTTGTCACTGAGCCCAAAGCTGTGCCAGAGAAATCCCTACCCTTCAAATACCCCCAAAATAATATCAGGAAAGACACTAAAAGCTTGGATTTATCTACACAGTGTTCTAGGAGTAATTCAGCTTCAATGATGAGGGGCTGAAGGCTCAAATGACACTTGCAAGGAAAGGATTGTGCGTCTGGGCACTGCAGAGATGAATGATGGGTTAGAGTATCTCACTAATGTAAGCCTATGAATTTGCAACATATGAGTCACAACAAAGAAATTAATAGTAAGTAAAGAGTAAAGGAAAAAGGAAAAAAGAGAAAGGAAAAGCAATGAAAGAAAGAAGTAACAATGAAGGTATAAAATTTAAGAGGGGGTAAAAATAAGAAATAACTTATTACTCTATATAGACAAGGTTCATCTTGAATTCATTGAGATCTGTATCTGTGCCCTGAAATCTGAGAATAAAAACACATACCATGACCCCCTGGAAATTAGTCATTTCTTTTAAGCAATGAACTTGTACTTGTTAATTGTAGTGACAGACAGGGAACCTAGCACTGGGTAGCTCAAAGGAGCTAAAAATAATTTTCAGGAGGATGATATGCTTGTTTTAGGGGGCCCTGAACATCAGAGAAAGCACAAACAGTTATCTCTCTATTATTGTCAAATTCTTTCTGTCAAAGAAAAAATGTAAAAATGTATACTCAACCTTCTGTTAAGGTAATGAAGGAGTCAAGATAGACTGGGCAAATGAGTATGAGGTTTCTTTTCTCATTGAAAATAGATACAACAAATGAGATAAGAGTTACTAGGTAGATAGTGTTGTGTATGGGCTATATACTATTGATAAGTCAAGTAGGATATGTGTTATATAAGTTTCACCTCAATTGAAAAGCCAATTCAAACCATGAGCATTGCACCATAGTAATTTCTTTAAAGACATATAAAAACAATTCCCTTTCTTGTTTTGTTGTTCAAATGTGGAGACACCATACACATAGATCAACATTGTAAAGGAAACCTTGTCCTTTTGTTTTAGGGGATTAAGTGTATCATTTATGAATATGGTTTTCATTATGCTTTAATCACAAGATGTTAGGATTAAAAGTTCAAATACTTCCAGTTACAGAATAGAACACACAAGCTATGAACAGATTTAGAAGGCAAGTGTCTTAGTCTAATGTTCTTTTTGCAATAATTTGCTGCTGTTCTAGTACTCATTTAACTTTCTGGACTACTTTAAAGAAAATTGTTTTTTGTTTTTTTTTAATATTTAGCTAGGTCAAATGACGAGCCTTCATGCCATTTTCTTGAATTGGCTCTATGATCCCAAATTCTTTTGATATGTTATACACTAGGTGCATGCTGTGATAGTTGTATTGTATAATCTCATCCTTATTTGATGGACTTATTCCAGTTGAGAAAATAGGCAGTAGGTTATAGATTAACTCAGTAATGCTTGACTCTGACACTTTGTCCCAGGGAAGCTCAAGGTTTCATCTGGGTTTCCAAAACACTGTCATTACCACAGCAGTGTCTCTGCTTGCACCACTCTAACTGTCCAGATGCCATAAACCAGTTAGATTGTTTATGCAAGGGACAAAAATATATTGCCATTTACAGTCAAGGAAATTATACCTTGCTTGTTCTTTGTAAGGATTAATTTAAGAAGAATGATCAAATGATTCTTGAATGTGTCTCTCCCTGAGATGGAAGGTAAAGTTGTCTGTGATCTGCTCTTTAAAATCAAAGGAGACTTGGCATGAGGCAGCAGCAAGAAGTCTTTGGTATATTTTGTTAAGTCACATGTCACAAAATTATAGTTTTGCCACATTTTCATATAATCATTTAGACTCTAAACTGAAGTGTACTATTCCTGAAAAATGGCAGCTTTTCAGAAACAAACTGCATGGCTCTGGCTTTCTGAAAAGTTTGGATACCCTTAGAGAGACTCTTCTGAATTGAATCTGGGAAGAAGCCTCCAAAGGTTTATGCCATTGCACATAGTAGCTGAGAAGTTCTACATACTGATTTGATATCAGTAGTTGAATGAACATTGTAAAGAATCTCAACCTGTGGGATGCTTACCAAAGATCCAGTATGAGTGATGGCATTCTAAGTGGGAAGTTAAGTGGAAAAGAGAGAACAGAAGAAATGATTTGTAGCAGTGTATCTTTATCAGTGCATATAATTTGGAATGAAGGTCAATTTTATAGTGAGGTTTTTAATGCAAAGAAAGAGCCTGCCCAATCCTAAACAGATTTGCCATGGTCTGCTAGAGTTGGACTCATTCAGAAACTGCAACCCCCAAAAACTCACCCAATTTTCCCTAAAACCACATATACGTATAGATGTAGTCACACACCAAAATTCCTAATAATCTGACACTTTTTAGAGTTTCCAGTCCAGGGATGAAACTAAGAGGCTACACAACTGATGTGATTTTCACAACTACAATTTTCAATAGCAAAACATGTTTATGGAATGTACTTCTAAAGGTTTAACATGTTTGAATGTTTGTGTTCCCTCAAAATTCATGTATTGAAATTGTAACTCCCAAAATGCTTGAAGGCAGGGCTTTTGGAAAGTCAGTGATTCATAATGACCTTTGATTAACAGAAATAATATCCCTATAAAATAGCCCATAGAGTACTCCTTCACATGCTCAATCATGTGGCAGTCAATGAGAAAGCACAGCTCACATCAGGAAGTAGACATTTGAGAGATACCAACTCCACCAGTGTCCTGGCCTTGAACTTCTTAGCTGAAAACTTATAAAAAAAACAAATGCAAATGTCAATAGTACAAAGAATATAGTAGACAAACATATGTCTATGCCCTCAAAGTTCATGGTATTTGTTATAGCAACCCTAACAACACACAATATGATAAAACCCCAAAGTAAGTCCTTTTGTGTATGTGTGTGAGAGAGAGAGTAATTTTGCAAGTGTATGTGTGTGTATATATGTGTGTGTGCATGCATGTGTATGTGCACATATGTGTGTTTAAGAGAGAAGGAGCAAGGGGAAGCAGTTGAGGGCAATAGAAAAAGCACTCAGGAGATTTCTCACATATATTACAGCAGGTGGGTCACGAACTCTCATAGTACAATCTAATTTCTTTCAAAAAGTAAATCAAAGTTGAAAAACTATACAACATAAATAGTAAGATCCTTGAGCTCTTAATAATAGCTTAATTGAATCAAGTATAGTATAACTGTTAAAAAGACTTTTAAAGATCCAGATGCTTTTGTGCACACATCCATGTAACACAGTGGAACTCTTAAGGAGTGAGAACAAGGCTTTAAATGTCCCGTTTGTGTTCTTATAGACCTTCACACCATTAAGCCCCTGTTTTTGTTGAGAGCTGACAGAACTGACAGATTTTAGAAGCAAACTATCTGCCCTAAAATTATGCCTCTAATATTGAACTTCTTTATTCATGCCAGTATCCTCAGAGACATTTTCCTCAACTTCTATGTATTCTTTCCTCATTTATAAGCTTAAAAGTGTAAAATGTATATCCTAGGCATGATTTAAGGGGTTAATAAAATGAAAATTGTAGAATTCTTCAAGTTGACTACAGCAGAGAAAGTCCCCAATAAATGTTAATGGTATATATCCAATTATTTTTCTTTGTTATCATTTTTATTAAGACTTTTAAATCTCAAGTATAATAGGCACATAAAACTGGCCATTGGATGAGTCTATTCACCCACATCACTAGAACAAGGTGTTTAATACTGCTTTTGATAACGATTGTAAGAGGAGATACCTTTTGTAACTATGTACAAAGCACCCTGATCACCACAAGTTATCTTACCATAAAGTAATTTATGTAATATTAATAAAGCAATTGTATGTTACATGCCCAGTAAAAACTATTATAGATAAAGAAGTTGACATCATTAAGAATAGTAGTACACGACTAGAATTTGAACTCATCTGACCAATTTGAAAGTAACTGTTAATAATATCAAGATATAGAAAATTTAAGGTTTGAGATATAGCTCAACAGTAGAACACTTACCTAGCAAGTATCAGAGCCTAGGTCCCTTCTCCAGCAATACAAGTATAAATAATAAAAATAAAGATTCATTCATTTCTTAATATAGCTTTGGCCTGTTAGGTAAAATGAGTCTCACAACTATCTCAGACAGATTCTCCATGATCATAAAATGCTGCTTTTGGGTCCCATGGCTACGATCAGATATCTGCTGGAAAAATAAGCCAATAATTCAGAGAAAGTATTTGAGCTTGAAGCAGAAATTACAGATATATAAACCCTTCTTTGAAACTTGGGTCATTGAATCTTAGAGCTAGCTCTAAAATTTAACAGCAAACATCAACAAATACCCTCTTCATGGAGACCAGAAACCCGAGGTCCAAAGAGGAATAATGCATTTTCTTCACCTCTCACAAATCTCAGCTTTTGAACAAGTTTGGACCTGCTAGTCAGGTACGAATTACTCTACTATTGACCAATGGCTCTAGCATGGCCCTGAGGCAAATGATAAATTTAGCACTAGTATTGACCTTTAAGAAGCCCACTGTCAATAAGGGAGGATAAAGAAGTCATGCACTGCTGAGTTAAAGCCCACAAAGACATCTCATCACCACAGTAAGTGGGTTCAGAGGAAAACACCCTCTCTAACAGGGACAATGACGAAGAAAGCTGAGTAAAACAGAACTCCCCATGAATGACAGAAAAAGAATCACAATATGGAGAAAGAGGTGATGAGTTAATACAGAAAAACTGAGTATATTTTTAACTAGTTTGGCTAGTAATGAACCCAAATAATGGAAGACAGAGTCATCACTAACTACTGAGCCAGTGGGACAGCTTCCCCTGGACATACAACTAAGGAGGGGATACTCTGTTAGATTCTGAGTACAAAACTAAGCTGATAGAACTGGGCCTCAGAAATATGTGTCATGCACTACTTTATGGCAAATGCTGGAAGGGAAAGAAACCAGAGAAGTGAGGTCTGGGAAACTAGGGAACAGTTGGGAGTTCGTTTGTTGCAATACATAGATGGAGATGTTGAAAGCTTGCCTGGAATAGGACAATGGCCTGGGAAGTGGAGAGGTAGGTACCAGAAATAAGTTTCCTTCTTTTCTACAGTCTATGGGAGCTCAGCCAATGACACCCAAGTGATTTGAGGCTCTGAACAATCCCACATCACACCTCCCTAGTGATCTTTCCCCTGAAAGGGCTTAACCAATGTAAAATGCTCTTGATTACACAGTTTTTCTATATGGGGTTGGATTTAGCCAAAATCTGACATAAGAGGAACACATTTTTCAAATCTTAAATTTTATGATCTTGTCAATACTATTCGTCTGATTCCTATTTTTTCAGGAAGCAGCTTAGGCATCAGATAGACGGTAGAATCCTGGAAGTACAAATTACTATCCTTACTGTATGGGAATCAATTCTGGCATGAATTTGTCTGTGACTAATAAAGATCTTGTTCCACAGGTAGAGATTTTCATCAAACTTCAGACATTAAATGCACCTGAATCTCTGGACTGGAGGTGACAGAAAATGACCATGATACATATCCACTAGAAGCTAGTGTTTACTTATTGAAATTGCAATACTAACTTGGGGCCATAGAAAAGAGGAGGTTCCATAATTAATTCTCTACCATGTTCCCAGATGTTATGACACTTAAGAACCACAGCAGAGAAAAGATTCCTTGGTGTTGCATGTTTACATTTAGCTTAATCAGAGCTATGTGTGTATTTTATTATGACACTCAGTGATGATATCTCCAGGAAAATAATACTGTCTATTTGGTTTTTTATTTTGCTTTGTTTGATACTATGATAAGACCTAAACTAGAATAATAGAAATAGAAGAAGGTGAAGAGTCTCAGATCTAAGGACCAGAAAATATTTTCAAGAAAATCACAGAAGAAAATTTCCCCAATCAAAAGAAAGAGATGCCTGTAAATATACAAGAAGCTCAAAGAATAACAATTAGATTGGGTCATAAAAATAAAACCCTCCTACCCCATAATAGTCAAAACACTAATTCTACAAAACAACTGATCTTACAGTAAGCAATAACACCCAAAATAGCCATATCTGTGCCAGTGAAATGTACATCAGATCTCTTTGTAAGAATAACTGTTCAATGTTCTCCCAAAGTGGTTCCCAGGGCACACCCAGTTGCCCTGAGCTGTATGCTATCCTCCTATCCCCATAGTCTTACCACTGCTCTGCAAGCCTCCACCAGGCTTGCTGTACCAGAAACAATGTTAGTTTCCCTGCCCCACCCCAGTGCATGCCCAGCTGCTCTAAGACATGCATTACACACATCTTCTATATCTCATGTGTAGAAGACACAATAGAAGACAATAATACATCAGACAAACTTCCAGGAAATTGGGGATACTATGATAAGACCTAAACTAGAATAATAGAAATAGAAGAAGGTGAAGAGTCTCAGATCTAAGGACCAGAAAATATTTTCAAGAAAATCACAGAAGAAAATTTCCCCAATCAAAAGAAAGAGATGCCTGTAAATATACAAGAAGCTCGAAGAATAACAATTAGATTGGGTCATAAAAATAAAACCCTCCTACCCCATAATAGTCAAAACACTAATTCTACAAAACAAAGAAAGAATATTAAAAGATGAAAGGAAAAATATCCAATTAACACATAAAGGCAGGCCTATAAGAATTACACCTGCCTTCTCAACAGAAACTCTAAAATTTAGAATGGCCTAGGCAGATATCTTGGAGCCTCTAAGAAACCACAGATGCCAACCTGGACTACTATACCCAGAAAAACTCTCAATCACCATAGATAGAGAAATCAATATATTCCAAGAAAAAAACAAAATTTAAACAATATATATCTACAAATCCAGACCTACAGAAAATGCTAGAAGAAAAACTCCAACCCAAGGAGGTTAAAACCACCTAAAAAAACCACCAGCAAATACAGAATAAGGGAGAGAGAGAGAGAGAAAGAGAGAGAGAGAGAGAGAGAGAGAGAGAGAGAGAGAGAGAGAGAGAGATTAACACTAACGCTACCAACATCAAATTAAGAAGAATTAGCAATCGTTGGTCATTAATATCTCTCAACAACAATGCACTCAATTCAGCAATAAAAAGACACAGGTTAACAGAATGGATGCAAATCCAGGAACATACAAAAAACATATTTGAGCAATATAGATAGACATTACTTTAGAGTAAAAGGCTAGAAAAGGATTTTTTTCAAGAAGATACAAGAAACAAGCTAAAGTACCAATTCTAATATCTAATAAAATAGTTTCAACAAAAATTAATCAAAAGAGGTGGAGAATGACACTTCATACTCATCAAAGGAAAATCCACCAGAAAACTTCTCAGTTATAAACATCTATGCCCCAAATGCGCGCCAACATTTATAAAAGTAACATTACAAAAGATTAAATAATACATTGAACTACACACATTAATATTGGGAGGCTTCAATATCCCACTCCTTTTTTATTTGTATGAAAAGTCTCTTTATTAAATCCAGTGGACATATGTTAACAAAAAAATAATTTTAGTTTCTATACCATTTCATTTATTGCAATAATCTTACTGTTACTGTTATTTTTTAAATTTTTGTGAATTCATTTTATTGATATTGGTATGTTTACTAAAATAATAGTGACTTTCATATTGATTATGTAATTAGAGGTTTCTTAGTAAAGGGCTTGTGGGCAATGGAAATGGATCTGTATATGTATTTGTATCTGACAGTCAACTTCCAATTTAAATGAGTTCCTATTTACTAATTTGTATTTTAATTCATTAATTGATTGATTTACTTAATAAGTAAATTCTATGTCAGGTGCTGTTTTGTTTTTTGTTTTTTGTTTTTGTTGTTTTTTTTAGATATTTTCTTTGTTTACATTTCTAATGTTGTCACCTTTCCTGGTTTCCCCTCTGAAAACACCCTATCAAATCCCCCCTCTCCCTGCTCACCAACCCACCCACTCCAGCTTCCCTGTCCTGACATTCCCTTATACTGGGGCATCAAGCCTTCTTAGGACCAAGGGCCTCTCCTCCCTTTGATGTTCAAGAAGTCCATCCTCTACTACATATGCAGCTGAAACTCCATGTGTACTCTTTAGTTGGTGGTTTAGTCCCTGGGAGCTCAGGGGGTCTGGTTGGTTGATATTCAACATCTCACTCATACCAATTGACTGGTCATCAAGACAGAAACTAAACAGAGAAATGATGAAACTAACAAAGGACCTAACAGATATATACAAAACATTTCACCCAAACATAAGAGAATATACCTTTGTCTCAAAACCCTATGAAATCTTCTCTAAAACTGATAATAACATAGGTCACAAAGCAAGCCTCAAAAGAGAGAAAAACATAGACAAAATTCGTATATCAGAACACCATGGATTAAAGTTGGACTTCAACAACAGAAACAAAAGAAAGCTTACAAACTCATAGAAACTAGAAATCATTGCATCAGGGAAGAAATAAAGAAATTAAAGACCTCTTGAAATCAATAAAATGAAGGCCCAACATACCCAAACTTAAGGGATGCAATGAAAGCAGTGCTAAGTGGAAAATTCATAGCATTAAATACCTTCATAAACTCTTCATAATTGAAGAGTTATGATCCTAGCAACTTAAAAGCATACCTGAAAGCTCTAAAAAAACAAGAAGCAAAAACAACCAAGAGGAGTAGAGATCAGGAAATAATCAAATTTTGGGCTGAAAGAATGAGAGCAAAAAAAAAAAATCAACAAAACCAAGAAATGGTTTTTGAGAAAATCAACAAGGTAGACAAACTAAACAAAGGTACAAACAGTATACAAATTAACAAAATCAGAAATGAAAAGGAAGACATAACAACAGATAGTAAGTAAATTCAAAGAACCATTAGGTCTTACTTTAGAAGCTTGTATTCCACAAAATCAGAAAATCTATACAAAATGGATGATTCTCTCTGTCTCTGTCTCTGTCTCTATCTCTGTCTCTCTGTCTCTCTCTGTATCTGTCTCTCTGTATATATATATATATATATACATATATACAAATTATCAAAATTAAATCAAGATCAGATAAATTATTTAAATGGTTTCCTAGAGAAATAGAAGCAGTCATTAAAATTTCCACACCAAATACAGGTCAGGGCCAGATGGTTTTGTCACAGAAATTATACCAGACTTTCAAAGAGTTAATACCAATATTCCTCAAATTACTCCAAAAATTAGAAAACGAAGGAACATTATAAAACTTTTTCCATGATGCCATAGTCACTGTGATACCTAAAGCATACAAAGACTCAAAAAAGAAATAATTTTAGATAAATTTCCATTAAGAACATTGATGCAAAAATACTCAACAAAATACTTGCAAACTTAATCCAATAGCACATCAAAAACATCATCTATTATGATCAAGTACATTTCATCCCAGGGATGTAGTTTTGGTTCAATATACAAAAATACATCAATGCAAACCACCATATAAACACACTTAAAGAAAAAAACACATAATCATCATTAGATGCTGAACAAGTCTTTGAAAAAAATCCAAGAGCCCCTTCATGTTGAAAGTCTTGGATAGATTATGGATACAAGAGTCATAACTAAATATAATAAAAGTAATATACAGAATTCTAATAGCCAACATCAAATTAAATGGAGAGAAACTTATAGCAGTTCTACTAAAATCAAGTATAAGGCAAGGCTGCCCACTCTGTCCCTCTCTATACAACATGGTGCTTGAAGTTCTGACAAGTTCAATAAGACAACTAAAAGAGATCAAGGGGATACAAATTGGAAAGGAAGAAGTCAAAGTATCGATATTTGCACATGATAGTATATATAAGTGACCCAAAAAATTCTACCAGGGAATTCCTACAGCTGGTAAACACATTTACTAAAGTGGATAGATATAAAATTAACTAAAAAAATAAGTCGTCCTACTACATACACATGATGAACAGGCTATGAAAGAAATTAGGAAAACAACACTCTTCACAATAGCCACATTATTATAAAATATTTTGGCATAACTCTACTCAAGCAAAAAAAAGAGCCTGTATGAAAAGAATTTCAAGTCTATGAAGGAAGAAAATATACAAAGATGGAAAGATCTCCCATGCTCATGGATCAGTAGGATTACCATAGTAAATATGGCTATCTACAGATTCACTGCAACTCCCATCAAATGCCTAACACTGTTCTTTACATACCTTGAAACAATAATTCTTACTTTCATATGGAAGAACAAAAACAAACAAACAAAAAATCCAGGATAACTAAAAAAATTGTTTACAATAAAAGACCTTCTGGAAGTATTGCCCATCCCTATATTCTCAAGCTGTACTAGAGAATAATAGTGATAAATAAAGCTAAAAACTAAATGTTATTGGAATAAAAATAGACAGGTTGAGCTATGGAGTAGAATTGAAGACCTAGAAAGAAACCTACACCTAGAGATATTTGGTTTTTGACAAAGTTGCCAAAACCATCCAATGAATCAAGAAAGCATCTTCAAAAACAAGGTGCTGGTTTAACTGGATATATCTGTATGTAGAAGAATGCAAATAGACCCATATTTATTACCCTGCATATAACTCTAGCTCAAGTGGATCAAAGAACTCAGCCTAAAGCAGGATATTCTAAATCCAGGAGAAGAGGAAGTGGGGAACTGCATTGAACATATTGGCACAGGAGACAAATTCTGAAAGAGAAAACCAAAAACTCAGGCACTGAGAACAGCAATTAATAAATGAGACCTCATGAAACTGAAAAACTTTTTCAAAGCTAAAGACACCATCAATAGGACAAGCCTGTGGAATGGGAAAAGTTCTTCTCTAATCCTACATCCCACAGAGAACTAATAGCCAAAATATATAAATAATTCAAGGAATTAGACACCAACAAACCAAATAACACAATTAAAAATAGGGTACAGATCTAAAGAATTTTTGCTTTAGTTAGGGTTTTATTGCTGTGAAGAGACACCTTGACCAAAGCAACTCTTATAATGGCAAACATTTAATTGGAGCTGGCTTACAATTTCAGAGGTTCATTCTACTATTATCATGGTGGGAAATAAGGTGGAGTATGGCAGATATGGTGCTGGAAAAGGAGTTGAGAGCTATATCTCTTGATGAAAAGGCAGCCAGGACAAGACTATGTATTTTACAAGCAGCCACGAAAGTATCTCTTCTTTGGGCAGCTAGGAGGACAGTCTATTCTGCACTGAGAGGAGCCTGACCATGAAAGCATCAAAGCCCATGTACACAGTGATACAATTTCTCCAACAAGGCTACACCTACTGGAACAATGCCACTCCTCCTAATAGTGCTACTCCCTGGGCATATCATATTTGAGTCGTCACATTCCATTCCCTGACCCTATAGGCTTTTTCAAACACATGAGTCTATGGGGGCCATGCCTAGCCATGGCATAATGCAAAATACATTCAGTCCAACTTCAAATGTCTCCATAGTCTATCAAAGTTTCAACGTTTAAAAGTCCAAAGTTCAAATCTTCTGAGATTCATGAAATCTCTTAACTGTAAAATCAAACCCAAAAAGCAGATCACACACTTCCAATGTATTATGACATACAATATACATTACCATTCCAAAATATCATAGTGAGGAAATATTAAACCAAAGCAAAACAAAACAAACAAACAAACAAACAAAAAACAGCTGGGCAAACTTCCAAACTGTTCATCTCCATGTCTAATGCCAAAGAGCTCTTTATATTCCCAACTCCTTTCATCTTTGTTGACTGTAACAAAGTTCTTTCTCTTGGTCATTTCCACTCTCTGTTAGCAGCTTTCGTCAGCTGGTATCTCACAGTTCTTGCATCTCTAACATCTTCAGGACTCCAGGGAAACTTCAACTTCATACCTTCTTGTTCTATGGTCACGGATTCTCAAATGATCTTCTGGGCTCCTTTTAAGGGCTTAGGTCATGTCTCCAGCTCTACCTGCTGTAGCATCTAGGATCTGGTTGACTACTCCCCTGCTGCTGCTCATCTTGGTGGTCATCCCATGGTAATGAAATAAAGAAAATGCTGGTGTCTTTCCTTAAAACTAGACTTCACCAATAGTCTCTCATAGGCTCCATTCATTCATGATTTCAGGTCTCAACCTCTTTGCATGACCCCTTCAGTCCTGGGCCATAAACTGTAACTTAGGCTGCCCCTTCACCAATGGCCTTTCCTGGCCTCTCACAGTACCACATCTCAGCTGTTTTCCATGACCCCTTCATGCCTTCAAAACCAGTACCACTTGGGTAATTCTTAAACATTACCAAGTCCAGCTTGAAACATGAGTACAAACTTGATTATCTCTGGAACTTTGTGCTCTCAGAAAACACCAAAAGATTTCACCTTAGTGATACAGGTCTCTTCTTAGCCACTTCTAATTACTTAGCACCAGCTAACCAACATCATTTGTTCCCGTAGTGTCTTTTGTTCTTGAATCTAAAGCCAGAGCCACCTGGCCAAAGCTGCTGAGATCTGCTGCTTGCTGGGGCCCTCTTCTTCATTAGCAGCTTTCTGTTTTCTACATCTTTCATTGCCTAAGTTTGGCTGTCCTGGAACTTGTTCTGTAGAGTGACCTTGAACTAACAGATCTGCTTGCCTCTGTCTCCTGAGTGCTGAGATAAAAGATATGTATCACCACATCCAGACCTAAGACTTTCTTTAGCTGTTTACAAGATCTTTATAAGTTCTGAATTGTACTTTCTTTAAGATATAGTCAAATTGACAATCAAGAATTCCTTGTCAATTAGAAACATAATTATATCTCCTTATGTACAAATGAAGAAAATAGTAACCAGGTCATAATAACACCTAACATAATATAACCATGTGTTCTTCAACTACAAATGCATAAACAATAAGCTTATCTGGGTGGAATCTTGCCTAAGGTTGCCATTCCATTAATTAAAATTAAAATCCTTGAATACAAGATTTATTTCTATTCCACTATCTGGTGCCACTTTACTCTTTGAACCATATATTTTATATTTTTTCCTGTATAAATTGACCACTTTTGATCACGCCATAAGAGTGAACTACGGGGCAGAGTCTACACTATGCTTCTTGTGATTTCTTACTCAATGCAACCAATCTGAATCTTCACCTTAACCTCAGGCAGATTCTCACAAATGGGCAGAAAGCAGCTACATGCTTCACCCAAATATCATAAGAACAATCTCCAGGAAGCATACTAAAATTCTTCTCTTCTGTAATCTCTTGCACCAGGACTTCATAGTTTAAATCACCTTTAGAGCCAATGTATTCCATATTCCTACTAGTATGGTCTGTTAAGCCCCACTTAAAACGTCCCACTGCCTTCCAAATTCAAAGTCCCCAAATCCACATTCCTCCAAACAAATCATTACCAGGCCTATCACAGCAATACCCAACTCCTGGTACCAGCTTCTGGCTTAGTTAGTTTTTTTTTTAATTGCAGTGAAGACACACCATGACCAAGGCAACTCTTATAAAAGCAATATTTAATTGGGTCTGGCTTACAATTTCAGAGGTTCAGTCCATTATCATCATGGTGGGAATCATGGCATGGCCAACTTGGAACTGAAGAGCCCAGAGTTCTAAATATAAATCAAAGGCAACCAGGAGGAATGTCTCTTCTTCAGGAAGCTAAGAGGAGGTTCTCTTCCTTAATGAGTGGAACCTGAGCATAGGAACCTCAAAGCCCATTCCCAACAGTGACACACTTCCCCCAACAAGGTCACACCTACTCCAACAAGGCCATACCTACTGATGATGCTACTCCCTAGGCCAAGCATATTCAAACCACCACAATTCTCAACAAAGGAATCTCTAAAGGCTGAAAAGCACTAAAAATTTCAACATCATTAGTCATCATGAAAATACAAATCAAAATGACTCTGATTTACCTTATACACCTCAGAATGGCTTAGATAAAAAACTCAAGTGACATTGCATGTTGGCTAGGATATGGAGCAAGGGAAATATTCCTCCATTGCTGGTAAGAGTGCAAACTTGTACAGTCACTTTGGAGATCAATTTTCCAAACTTATTTCCAAAGCAGTTTCTCAGAAAACTGAGAATCATTCTACTCCCCAAACCCAGCTATATCACTTCTGAGAATATACCCAAAAGGTCCCTCACTATACTACAAAGTCACATGCTCAATATGTCCATAGCACCTACATTCATAATAGCCAAAAACTGGAAATAACCTAGATGTCCCTCAACTGAAGAAATGATAAAGAAAATGTGGTACATCTACACAATGGCATACTATTCACGTATTAAAAACAGTGACATCATAAAACTTGCATGCAAGTGGATGGAACAAGAAAATGTAATCCTGAGTGAGGTAACTCAGAGCCAGAAAGACATATATGGTAAGTACCCACTTATAAGCAGACAGCCATAATAGAGGACAACCATGCTATAGTCCCCAGACTCAAACTAAGTAATAAGGAGGGCCCAGGGCATGGGGGAGTGGAGGATTGAGTGAATTCCAAACTGAAGGAGAAACAAAATAGTCATTGAAGGTAGATGGAGGTACTGAACTGCATCGGAGATGGGGTGAGGAGGACAATAATAATGAAGATCCAATGTGGGTAAAGGAGAGCAAGCAGGAGAGGGCTAATATTGAGATTGGAAACCAATGGGGGATCTCTGGAACTAGCTGGAGACCTTGGGTCATGGAGACTCCAGGGAATCAATGGAGGCGATCCTACCAGAGTGGACATGGATACTGCAGTAGCCACCTCCTTTACTCAGGTGGGACTTCAGTAGAGAGATATGGGCATCAATCCACCCACAAAACCTTCACTCCAAAATTTCTCCTACCTATAAGATGTGAATAGAATAGAATAGAATAGAATAGAATAGAATAGAATAGAATAGAATAGAATAGAATAGAATAGAATAGAGCATAGAATGAGGGAACAGCCAAACAATGACTGCCCTAACTTGAGACCCATCCCATGTGAGAGAGCCAACCCCTAACCCTATTAATGATACTCTGTTATGCTTGCAGATAGGAGCCTAGCACAACTGCATTCTGAGAGGCTCTACCCAGCAGCAGATGGAAACAGATGTAGAGGTCAACAGTCAAATATTAGGCAGAGTTTGAGTCTTGTGGAAGAGTGGCGAATAGAAGTGAGCAAGTGCTAGGGTACAAGGACACCACAAGAAGATCCACAAAATCAACTAGCCTGGGCCTATTGGGGCTCACAGAGACTGAAACACCAATCAAAGAGCATGCAGGGGCAAGATCACCTAGGTCCCTACCAATTTGTAGCAGATATGAAGATTGGTCTTCATGTGGGTCCCATACTGTTGCCTGCCATTAAATCCCCTCTCCTAACTGGACTACCAGGTTAGTTACCTGCTGTGACCCTCTGATGTTCCAGGATGGGGTGGTAACCAAGAGAGCCTTTCCCTTCTGTGAGGAGAAGGGGAGGGAATAATAGGAGCAGTGATTTGTAAAGGTGGGCCTGGGAGGGGGCTGCAAATAGGATTTAAAGTGACACAAATAAATTAATTAATGAAAAAAAGGCTGTCACAAAAACTAAGAATGGATCAACCACAAATATGGAACACCAGAAAAGACAAGACCTAAAATCACCTGTGGAACACTGCTGGCCAAATTCAACTGCACTGGAAAGAGATATAAAATTAATCCAGTTAGCTTTCAACACTGGGTGCAAAGTTTGCCTCTAAGTAGACATAGGACAGTTTTTATGAAAGTTACACCCAACCTTTCACAGCTAAATGATGTCTTGCCACCAAATCTGTTTCTTGGCTGTTCTCAATTACTACCTTAATTTGAAGTGGCCCACTTGGGCTTTAAACATCTGCTGTTATTAGGAGAGCCAGTGGACATTGGTGAAGCAAGCAGCAGCTGTAACTGACCCAAGAAAAAGAAAATAAATTCTAACCATTCACCAGAAAACTCAAATAAGCTCTGAACTTTCGTTGATTGTTATTTCATATATTACTGGGAAGTATGGAATAAAATGCTCATTGGAAGCATTATTTACTGTTTACAAACTGCTCTCCTGGGGCAGAAAATCTGGTCCCCTTGAACTGGTAGGGACATGATTGTCTGTAGCCTGCTAGTTTTCCATAAAGTCAAGATGTATATATTGGGTAGTGCTCAAAACACCATTATCTAATGAACATGCAAAAGAGCATAATAGTATATAAGCTCATATAACAACCCTCACAGATGGATTTATTATTTCACAGATCTTCAGTGACAAGCAGTATATACTACAATCAAGTGCATTGATACACATTAACACACTAGGTTCTCCAAACACATCAGAATAGGGTTTTTTATCTGTATGAACAGATGAAAATACTGAGTCTAGAAAAGATGAAATGACTTGCACAAGGTCATTTTCTTTAATGGATTATGCTGGGGGTAGAATCTCTATATAATATTGAGATGTGATTGATGGGAAGATTAGTAATCCCAATAAACAATTCAGATGTCATTTATCCTTCTTATATTCCCTCTTGCCTCGCATCCATTAGAAGATGGTTCAAGAAAAGCTTCGTTTCTTCAACTTGGGATAAGATAAAGAAAATTACAAACTAAACATACAAGATGATGCTTTTGACCATTATGATACATGAAAATTTGATCATGGTATAGTGTAGCACAAGGCATAGAATACTGAACAGGTCGATACATACCTGAAATTCTGAGAGGAGGTAGTATAAAAGACATTTTGGGTGTTAAGTGAACATAGACCTTTGAACCTTACTTTGAATCTCAAATATGATATTAGCTACTTGAATAACTTAGCTAAATTCCTTAAGCTTTCAATTTATACACCATCCCTCCTACTCTGTATATTCTTTGGCCTAGCAGTATAAATTATCAAAAAATATCTAGCAGGTCACTTCTTTGTTAGAGGGTAGGAAAAACTGTGGGATTGAGTGTCAATGCCCCAAAATAACACCTCTTCCACTTCCCTGGAGAATTTAGCACATTTAATAAGGATCAAACAGTCAAAACAAATGAATAAAGCTCAAATGGTGAACTTTCAGAGTTTGTTCAATCAGTGATTGAGGAGTTTTTAGAAGTAAGGCATCTTCACATTGTTCCAGAATTCATGACTCTTAGTTAAGTACACTGAGTTTAATTCAGCTGCACTAAATGTACCAGATCATGAATAATGTCTTTATTGTGTTTACAATGTAGGGACAGATAATATAGAGCCTTTCCTTGCTCACACTTCTTTTGTACCTTGTAACAATGATGAAAAAAATCACAGTAATCAAAATAGTGGATATTTCATAAACAAAATATTAGATTATGGTATAGATATAGATAGATGATAGATAGATAGATAGATAGATAGATAGATAGATAGATAATGGGAAGTACTGTATTTCAATATAAATAGAGTTCAAAGTAATAAGTAGAGAGGCAGTTTTGGAAAAAATAAGAAGCTAGGTTACAGAAAAATCACAAAAGACCTTAAATTTTTACACTAATTTTTAATTGTAAAAAATACTTATATGATTAGTTCCATGTTTTCATCATGCTGTTTTAGTGATTGTGTGGAGTTGAAGTAAAAAAGGTGTAATGCTAGAAACAAGAGTCCAATGACAATACTGATAATTAAAAGTTATATCTCAAGATGCAGCAGAGAATACTGTTTGACAATGTAATTAGCAACATAGTATACAGAAAATAACAAGAAATGTCTAGAATACTAGAAAATAATTTTAAAATTGATTCAATTATAGTCTAAAAATACTTTTTCAAATTTTTCATTAAGTAAACACCAAATAAACTATTCTACATATTAACTTAACAGATAGCTTAATTATGTCTAAACTATTCAAGAGGAAAACAGGTAGAAACATTTTTCAGCTCAGTTTATGGGACAACTCTCTCTCTCTAGCACCAAAATATATAATATGACAAATGAGAAATACATGTTAATGTGACTGGTACACATAACTGCCAAATGCTAAATAAAATACTAGCAAATGAAATCTATCCATGTCTAAAGAGAAAACAAATCATGACTAAGTTGGATTCATTCCAGGAATTTATTTGTTTTAATGTTCAAACTCTATGAGTCTAAAATACTATACTGTTTTGAAGTATTCAAAAATAAAGAGACAAAAATCCCTATGCCACATGATACTATCGAAAGATAGAAAATAATTTGGTAAAAGTGAACATTCACTCACACTTAATTTTATGAGAGGTAAAACTGAGCGATGACTTCTCCAACCTAATAAAAGCTATCTATAGGAAATATTTTGGAAATAGAAGTCTATAATAAGATAGTTGAGTTTTCAGTTGAAAACTCAAGAAGACAACTATGAACTGGAACCACTGTAATTCAACATCACTCTGTCAGCTGTAAATGGTGAAGTAAAGCAAAACAATGGAATAAATGGCATGAAGATTATAGAGAAATAAACATGGCATTATTTGCATGTGTTTTCATTGGCTACATAGAATTAAAAATAATCTTAAAAATTATTAGAGTTTTATCAAGATAATTTAGTTAGTGGAGTTGCTAGTAATAAGCTCAGGTAGTACTCTATTTATCAAGCTACACGGAAGATATATTTTTAAATGTTTTAATTGCTTTTAATTTTTCCATGAATGTATTAAATATACATCTTATATGTATTTTTTCAACCCCGAAAAATTAGCACGTTTGTAGGCAGATGGTGCTGTGTTGTTCTGATATTCCATGGAGAAGAGGGTTGGTCTTGGCTCAAGGTAGCGCCATGAAAATGGAGCAGCTGAAGGTTGTTAATGGGGGATCACTCCCTATACTCCACATCTCTGCAGAGTATGAGTAGGTTAGCACTGAGAAGCTTCCACCCCCTATCTATGAGGACCCTTCACTTAGCTCCTTTGGCCCCAGAGTACCAGGAATGATGTTATCCCTCTGCACCTCGGCCTTGAAAGAGTAATTTTCAAAACAATAACTGGTGAGCTCATCTCCAGCTTCCTGATTTCTTTTCAGTGCCTACTTGTGAGCGCAGACCATCTTTGCCCTGGCCTTAGAATGTCATGACCAATTGGATCAAGAAAAAAGGTATTTGCTGGGTCTGGCTGACCTAGCTTTGCTTTTTATAACACAAGTGGGAAGGAATAAGGGCTTTGCAAGATAAGAACACATCTAACTTTTAAAAAATCTCTATTAAAGACAACAGAACCTCCCAATCTGTTACTCACATTACTGGTTTTACCTGGGCTTTTTGGCTATAGGGAATAATATTGGGGAGGATGCTTCAATATCAAAAAATAAAATAAAATAAAACATTCTGCATCCTAAACCTGTACTGTCACTAATGGAGAACCAAGAGATGGCCTTGGGTCTAGTCAACTTCTGTGGCTAGCCTACCAGCCATTTTTCTGTCTTGGGACCTGTTGTTGCCTATGGTGGTTTGAATAAAAAATGTCCCTATAGGCTCATAGGGACTGGAACTATTAGGATAGTAGCCTTGTTGGAGTAGGTGTGTTCCCCTTTGTAACAGTTGCTATGGCCATGCTGTCTCTTCACAATAACAGTGAAACCCCAAGACAGAAGCTGGGACCAGGGACTAGGGTATTGCTATAATAGACCTGACCATGTATTTGTTTGGAGGAATGAATGACAGCTTTTCAAATTTGTATTGGATTAGCAGCTGAATGCCTTAAGGAGAATTTAATGAGAATAATAGTCTGAACATGGAAGACAGTGGTGCAGAGAGGGTGATTTAAACTGTGGAAACCAGGCCCAAGATGTTTCAGAGGAGAATATTAGTGTTTGACCTAAAGACCATAATGATATTTTGGCAGATCATGGGCTGTTTTTTGCCCTTGTTTAAAAAGTTTGCTTTAGGCAAAATTGAAGAGCTTTGGGTTAATTGTATTGGCAGAGGGAATCTCAAAACAGACTTGAATGGACTCTATCATGTCTTTTTTTAGTGATCACTCTTATGCAGATCTATAATGAAAAGGAGGAAGTTAAGAAAGGAAAATTGCAAAAAAAAAAATGCAATTTTAGGAGAAAAGGGGTACCAGGAAGTAGAATAGTGCTAAGTCCTGTGTTCAAGGAGATAAATAAATTAAAGAAAAGTCTTATATTAAATGGAATAAAGAGAGTGGTATTCTCAGAACAAGAACCCACCGAGGTAAGCTTTGAACATTTGAAAATGAATTAGAAAACAGTTTAGACTCTCTGGAGGGGACCCAGCTAGGAGCACACAGGGCCTAAGATCAGTAGAGCAGCTGGGATGGAAGTCTTTCCACTACCATTTGCACCAGGGAGCAAGGAGACTCCACAGCCTTCTGTGATCAGTGGGGCAGCTGGGACTGAAGTCTTCCTGCAGTCATTTGCACCAGGAAGCTGGGATACTCCACAGTCTTCTGTGCATAACCGACCAGGAGAGAGTGATCTCCCAGCAGACTTTCACTTTTGAGCACAGAGGTGAAACCTCCACCTTCTCTCTGGAGGGGACACAGCTAGGAGCACACAGGGCCTAAGATCCATAAAGCAGCTGAGACCTAAGTCTTCCCGCCCTCTGCCATTTGCACTGGGGAGCCTGGAAACTCCACAGTCTTCTGTGCATAGCCCCCAGGAGAGAGAGATATCCCAGCAGTGCTTTCACTTTTGAGCTCAGAGGAGTAAGGACACAGGTTTACAGACCTACAGAAGAAACAAACTCCAGCCAGAGACAAGAATACCAACTAGCACCAGATGGCAAAAGACAAGCACAAGAAACCTACCAACAGGAACCAAAGCCACATGGGAACATCAGAACCCAGTTCTCCCACCACAGAAAGTCCCAGATACCCCAACACACCGGAAAAGCAAGAGTTGTATTTAAAATCCTTTCTCATGATGCTGATAGAGGGCTTCAAGAAAGACTTAAATAGCTTTCTTAAAGAAATACAGGAGAACATCGGTCAACAGGAAAAAGCCCTTAAAGAGGAAACACAAAAATCCCTTAAAGAAGTACAGGAGATCATGGGTCAACAGGCAGAAGCCCTTAAAGAAGAAACAAAAATCCCTTAAAGAAGTACAGGAAAACACAAACAATCAAGTGAAGGAACTAAACAAAACCATCCAGGATCTAAAAGTGGAAGTAGAAACAATAAAGAAAGCACAAAGTGAGACATCTCTGGAGATAGAAAACCTTGGAAAGAATCTAGGAATCATAGATGCAAACATCAACAACAGAATGCAAGAGATAGAAGAAAGAACCTCAGGTGCACAAGATACCATAGAAAACACTGACAGAACCTGGTGAAGATGTAATTGAAAAGGAGGGACATACATGTTCCAGGGCCAGCAAGCAGCAAAACTTGGCAGCTTTGGCAACATGGTTCTGGCATTAGAGTGAAGACTAGAAGAAAGGGGTTATCAAATTGCCCTCCATGACTAAGGAAAGCTGGTGAGGTATGTGGTCAGGGTGTCTACTAGGTCCAGAAAGGCTAGTGTATGAAGCTGTGAAGATAAAACCTAGATTACCTTGAAGACACCAAGAGGAGAGAGATGACAGAGTCCTGTGATAATGGCTTGCAAAAACTGCTAACAAGGAGTGGAACAAACTCAAGAAAATAAAGTGTGTAGGAGTTTGCCTAGCTGGTTTTGGTTTTGGTCTTGCTTTGGTCCAGTTCTCTATGCTCTTTTGTCCATTTTGGAAAGTATATATATATATATATATATATATATATATATATATATATATATATATACATATACATATATCTTGTGTCATTGTATATTGCAAATATGTGATGGGCTTTTTCATTTTGATTTTTACAGGGGATTACATTAAAGAGATTGCTTGAGTTTCAAAAGAGACTTTGAACTTTGGAATTTTAACAAATTTGGGACTCCTATGGACAATGGGAACTTCTGATGTTGGACTATACCTATTTTGTATTATGATATGGCTGCAAGCCGATGGAGCCAGGGAGTAGAATGTGGTAGTTTGAATCAAAATGGCCTCATACACTCATAGGGAGTAGCACTATTAGGAAGTGTGGCCTTGTTGGAGTAGGTACTGCTTTGTTTAAGGAGCTGAGTTACTAAGGTTTAGGCTGTGGATCCAGATGTAGAACTCTCAGCTTCTTCTCACCATGTCTGCCTGGACTCTGCCATGTTTCCTACCATGATGATAGTGGACTGAACCTCTGAAACTATCAGTCAGCCCCAAATAAATGTTTTCCTTTGTAAGAGCTGCTGTGGTCATGGTGTCACTTCACTGCAATAGAGCCCCTAAGACATTGCCAATGAAGGTGAAAGAAAGGAGGATTGAGCTCTGAGGCCATGGAGCAGCAGGAGGATCACTTACACCTCAAGCACAGCAACACCAATTGACCTGTTAGGAATATTAGACTGGACATGAGATTTCAGAGAGAAGATTGTGAGTTGCTACTTAAGCAGGAAGCAAAGCAAAACTGAAGAGGTAGGAGGATGGCTATTATAAGACCTTAGATCATGAAAAGAAAAACTATTCCCAAGATCATTAAGTTCTAAAAGCCCAGAATGATCACTGGAAATATCGACAGCAATTGAAAGACATAGGTAAATGTGGTTGGGACCCATCCCCCACAATGCATTCGGCTCTTCAGTAAAAACTGCATATGTACACACACACACACACACACACACACACACACACACACACACGCATGCACACACACGCACACACACACACACACACACACACATGCACACACACGCACACACACACACATACACACACATACAGAGAGAGAGAGACAGAGACAGAGAGACAGATACAGAGAGACAGAGAGAAAGACACAGACACAGAGACAGACACAGAGACAGACAGAAAGAAAGCACATATTGCCAATTAAAAAAAAAACATGTTTCTTTGATCTCGAGGTGATTTCACTTCACAGCATGGCATAATAGAGATGGTTTAAACAAGAGCCCACAGAACACTGATTACCCACATGCAACAGGTTATGCACTGAAGATATTAGCAGAAGATTTAAAGAGGTGAAGAAAACAAATCAACTAGCATGGTCATACCATACCTTAGTGTGGTCATTTGGCACTGCTTTGCTTAAGTGTAGACAGAGAACTCAGGGTTTTGGGCTCCACAGCCTCTGCTGGGGTCAGAGCTTGACATTAAAAGGGACAGAAATGGAATGATAGTGATCAGGAAAGGAAAGGAGACAAGAAACAGATACAAGGAAAAGGAGAAGGCAAGAGACAGAGAACACAGAACAAAAAAAGAACAAGAGTACCAACTAGAAGCACAGTATACCTGACCAGGAGCCCCAAAAAAGGTCAGCATAAAAGAAAGTGGACTATCACCCCAATATTTGGTCCTTACTGGGCCAAACTGAAGCTTCGTAAGCTAGGGCATCTGAGTTCATTCAGGAATCAAATCTATTGAAACTAAACAAGCCCAACCAACATTGGGACAATTTGCTGCTAAGCCACACATGTACTGGGCACAGAGCACCAACTCTGACCAGCTGACAAACCGAATTTTGTCACATTAAAACCTACAGTCTCCACAAAGCCATAGTGACAAGAAGACAATATTGTATCATTGCTACAGAGATTATTAGTACAGTGATTTGGTTAGAAATCAATAAATGAATTTTTTAATCATCCTTGAAGCCAAAAACCATTGAATAGACTGCTGCAAATACCTGAATACCCTGTGATTTATTTTACTGCTGTTCCAATTGCAGTACTTATTGAGAACACACACTACTAGCTCTGCTTTATAACCAGACATGGTATCATTATTTTTACATGAGAAAAGGGTTTGCAATTTTGAATAAGAACATTTGATGGGCTTGGTATTACTATGTCTTTCAAGAAAACTGAAAATAGCTTGAGGAATAAAAATGAGAATATATAGAAGTATAAACTCTTCAGAACAAATATCATGTCTGCAATGGATGAAATAAATTAATATCTTAGTCTAGTGTAGTACAAGAAGATTAAAGACCACGTATACTGCTTCAGCAGATCACCAGCTGCACCATGTCATAGCCCTGTTAAATTGGTACAGGACAGGATTTTGCTTAGCATAGCCCCCAAAGAAAAGCTGACTTGATAACCATCATAAGAACATTGTGCATGAGTCACACTCTGATACATAGATGGTTGTTGTCTGTGAACTCTCTCACAAATTATATTTATTAACAATGCTGTTGACACATTCACGGATATAAATGTATTGAAGATAGAACTTACATATAGAGGTAATTTTGATGGCCATTATCATTACATAATGTCCTTTCCCATCTCTTTGAGAAACATAGGCATAGTACAAAGCCAGTTGTCCCTGCGGTGGTAAGAAGATTACTAAGGCTCTCAGAGAATTTGGGTCAGTGCAGGAGAATGACTGTACAGGATGATTTGAGCCTCTCTGTGTCACCTGTCTTCTTCCCCTCTCTACTTTGCAATGTTCACTCCTCCTTGAAGGTAAAGAACCAGCCTTCCCTTGCCTATGAAGTTGTCATGGCTTTTCTCAAAATATCTGAGAAATTTATAATACAATGTAGTATCTTGGGTTGTTTATGCATGCACATCTCCTCTTCCCCCGCTGCTTTATAACATTATAATTATCATCATCAAACAGCATGCTGAGGTCCCAACATATACTACAGTAGAGGAAAATAAAAATATGTGTAGAGATAGAAGTTCCCATTTTAAAGGGTCTGCTTCTGTACTCACAAAGCACATGATTCTGGAAAAGTCACCTTATTTGTCTGATTTTAATTTCTTCTCTACAAAATAGAAGATAGGAGTTGTTTTAATACTGAATGAACCTAGGTTCTGTCAAATTATCATTATGATGCCAAACAGACATAACAGTGGCCCTAGAAAACTATTTCCTCATCTATGAAATAAGAATAGCCACGCCCTTTATGATTGCTCTTTTGGCTCAGTCAATAACATACTTGAGGCACAAACATGAAGAGCTATACTAAGATCTTAAGAACCAACATAAAAATGTCCAAATACCTGTATTCCCATCATCATGTTGGAGGTGTGAAGCAAAGACAGAAGGATCCTTGGGCTTGCTAGCTAGCAAGTTTAGCAAAATCAGTAAACTTCAATTTCAGAGAGAAGCTTTGTCTCAAAAATACAGTAGAGGACTCAGTAGGTAAATGTGGCTGCCATCAAGGTGACAGTATGAGCTTCAGGAGAAAACCAATTGTTTTCACATTTCCCACAAATTGTTCTCTGACTTCAGAAGCAGTTTGTGCTTCTCTCTCCCTCTATCCCTCCCCTACCCCCTCTCCCTCTCCACCTTTCCTCTCACTCTCCCACTTCTCTCCCCCTCCCCTCCCCCCTCTCTCCCCCTCCCTCTCCCCTTCTTCCTCCTCCTTTCCATTCCCCCCCCTCACACACACATGCAGTACTATATAAATAAATAAACAATGCAGTTAAAAATAATAAGATTGGAGTACTGGGGTGATGATGGTTCAGTGGTAATGAGCATTGCCTGATTCAGTTCCCAGCATTTACATGTCATCTTACGAGTGTATTTAACTTCATTTTCAGGGGATCCAATGCCTTCTAACATCTACACATCTACATATATCAGGTACATACATGGTATATATATATATATATATATATATATATATATATATATATATATATATGTGTGTGTGTGTGTGTGTGTGTGTGTGTGTGTGTGTGTGTGTGTGTCTAGGAAATCATTAATATATGTAACATCAAATAAATAAACCTCTTCCAAAATGTTGGAGAGTGACAGAAGAAAACGGCCAAGTTTAAGCTTTGCTTCCATGTGTATACACCCACATCTGCATGCACACTGGTGCTCACACATATACACATACAAATAAGTAAATAAATGAAAAATACATAAATAAAATGACCTAGGTCTGGTCCTAGTACATTACAATGCCTGAAACAAATGATAGGGACTATTACTGTGCTCCTGCTCCTGCTCCTGCTCCTGCTCCTGCTCCTGCTCCTGCTCCTGCTCCTGCTCCTGCTCCTGCTCATTAGTCACATTTGATCCTTAATGGTATGTAGTTAACAGTTCTGAGAAGGAAATAACTCGGTGACCCGTTGGAAACCTGAGGGCTAAGCTGTCAGGACAGGCAGGGCATCCAGAGCCTGACAACAGAGGGGAAAGGGAAAACTCCTTGAAGCTATAGTACTCTGGCTAGTTTTCTGTCAACTTGACACAAAGGAAAGTTGTCTGAGAGGAGGGAATCTCAATTTTAAAAATGCCTCCATAAGATTGTGATATAGGCAAGCCTGTGAGGTATATTCTTAGTGATTGATGGGGGATCACCTAGACCATTGTGGGTGGTGCCATACCTGGATTGGGGTTCTGGGTTCTACAAGAAAGTAGACTGAGATAACCTCAGGAAGAAAGGAAGCAGTACCTGTCCATGGTCTCTGCATCAGCTCCTGCCTCCAGGCTCATGACCTGTTTGAGTTCTTGTCCTGACTTCCTCTTATGATGGCCGCTATGTGGAACTGTGAGTAAATTCAACCCATTTCTTGCCATATTGCTTTTTGGTCATGATATAGTAACCCTAAGATATGTATTTATATGGAACTATACACAGGTAGTGATTGGAGCCTGAATTAGACAGCCAAAGAACAAAAGGATATTTCAGGCAGGAGGAATGTATTAGAAGTAAAATAAAAAATAAACTATGTTAAAGACTAATACATGGATCCATAAATGTAGATGTGAGAAGAAAAGGCTCAAGGCTCGAGAAAACATACTTTCATTTGTTCCCCAAAGGAAATACTCATTCTATGATTTGCACTTTCTCACAGCACAATCTAAACAGGCCTTTCAAATATCACCCTATATGCAAAGAGAAATGAATGAGAACTTGTCTCATATTCATTCTGTAAGGCCTTTCTCTGGTCCTTCCTCTCTCCTCTCTCACTGGTCTCCCTAGTACCCAAAACAGCCTTCACTAAAGGAGACTTCTAGGCACTAGTTAGTATTAAAACTTTGCTAATGAAAATATGACTAAGATGGTATATATGGAGTTCATCTGGAACTTGACATTCTTAATAGATGGGTTTTAAACTCACCCTACCAAATGGACTGCATTGGATTATGCAATAAACATCACACAGGCTAAGGAGACAACCAAGAGGACTCCAGGAAGGGAGGAAAAGGAAAGCACCAGGGACAGTCCCCAAGCTGCACCTCTGTGTGGTCACTTTTTTTTTCCAACTCAAACTAGTTTTTTTTTCCTCTGTTACTTTTCTTTTTTTTTTAATTTTTATTTTCTATATTCTGTTTACATTCCAAAGGCTTTCCCCTTTCCCAGTTCCCCCCTCCCTATGTCCCATAATTCCTCTCCCCCCCAACTATTCCCCAGTCATCCCCCCTCCCCCCACGGTTTCTCTACAAAACTGGATCCAATCTTTCCAGGCCCAGGGTCCTCTCCTTTCTTCTTGGGAATCATTTGAGTTGCTAATTGTGCCTTGAGTGAGCTAACCCAGTCACAAAAGAATACACATGAAATGCAATCACTGATAAGTGGATATTAATGCGTGGTCACTTTTACTTCTTATGAGCAAGTGAGGAAGGAAGCCTCTAGAAATTTCCAGATGACTTCAACAGCTTGTAACTGTCCTTTGCACAGAGATCATGCTATTTTTCCATTGATAATTCTGCCTTTATAATAAATGAGACCCTGGGGATATAAAAGTGATTAAGACTCAGACCTTCTCTTAAGGTACATAGTAAAACAGACCAAAGTAAATTATCTGTGGCGAAGTAAATTGACATTGTCAAGAAAATGTGATAGAGGTACATGCTAGGTACCTTCATAAATGACTTCCAGACCATTATACTACAGAGTAAGTTAACATATAAACACCTTAGCTGTGTGGAGAGAAGCATATTATAAATTGTTTCTGTGCAATGACTTTCCCCAATTTAGAGCAATTAGTTATTTATTACAAACTCACCACCTATAAGAAACCTCTTAAAAAGCCAAGGGGGAGGAAAAACCTCGGCCCTGCAGATGGAAAGCAATCAAAACGCCTTAGGTTGCTGATAAAATATGCTGATCCTGAAATATTTATCCTTTGCTGCTGAGGAAAGAACGATTGGGTTATGAAAGATGCCCTCTCAGGCCATCTGCCAAGGCTAAGTCTGAATCTCCAGTGGATCTTTGGAAGAAGAGTTTAAAATAAATATTTATAGATGTAAGCAAAGAACAGGAGAAAGATGGAAAGAGGAAGAGATACAGGAAGGAAATGAAAAAGGCATGGCTGTGTGCTTCTGGTAGAAACCCCTCACCTACTGAAGATTCTAGTGCATATGGATTGTGAAATCTCACTGGTAAGTAGGTACTCAGTCCCCATGAACATAAAAATATTAACTGACACTGAATAGAAGTCAAAGACAGTGATGATGAAACATCATGAGAAGGGGAAGATAAGCAGCAGAAGTAGCAATAGTGGTCATGTTAATGAACACCTAGTGGTACCTCACCTAATTACTGAATGCACTGTGGAGACATAGCAAAAGGCAGAGTCTGGATTCAAGTCTTGTCTCAGCCACTTTCTTCCAACCTACATCAAACTTCAGCTTTGTTATCTGTAATGAATTCATAACCTCTATTCTAACTTTCTGGGCTGAAAACCAAATGAGATGATGGAAGTGAACATCCTGTATAGATGTTAGTTCTCATGTTTTACAATATTTTGCCCATGGTGGAACGCTGACTTTCCCATGAAATAGTGTGTTTTAAGTGAGGTGTGGTGACCAACAACTGTAATTCCAGCAACCAGGAGGCCACAGCAGAAGCATCTCAAGTCAAAAGACGGTTTAGACTATATATCAAGACTCAACAGAAAATGCCCAGTCCCAAATCCCTGGACATGAATAGACACACAAGGTCTGTTTTGGCTGCTGCTTTCACTTCGTATGCACACAGCATGCATAGGAAATTGTGTACAAAAAATACACCATGTGGTTCAAATATCCCAAGACTTAGGACACTGATTGCCAGCAATTGACAGCTATGGGAAGTGGGACAGATGTTCTAAATGGAGATCTCTTGAGACACTAGTGCCTGCTTTGTCTATGAAGTCCCCACAGAACAATACTGTATGGGTTTGCCTCAGAAGCAGAGCCCCAATAATAGACATAGTATAGACAAGATTTTAAAGTGTCCCAATTTGGCAGAGTTTAGAGAATCCTGTGGAGGGAAGGAGAAAGGATTGTAGAAACCAGACGAGCCAAGGATACAAGAAAACCCACGGGATCAACCAACCTGGAGTTAGCTCATGGGGAGTCACAGAGCCTGACCTGTGACTAGGGAGTCACTATGCATAGGCCTGTTCTGGCCCCTCCACGTATTTGTTCCAGTTGTGGAGCTTAGTCATCTTCTGGAGATCAGGGGCTGATGACTGTTGGGCCCCTTGTCCTTCCACTGGGCTGCCTTATCTAGTCTTAAGATGAGGGGAGATGCCTCACTTAATATGCATGATTGGTTGCTACCAGAGTCAGGCTTTCCCTTTTCTAAAGAGAAATGAAGGAGGAGAAAATGGGGGGCAGAAGGGAGGTGGGGAGAAGAATTGGGAGGAGAGGAGGGTGGAGAAACTGCAGTAGGGATAAAGAAAGAAAAGAAAGAAAGGAAGGAAGAAAGGAAGGAAGGAAGGAAGGAAGGAAGGAAGGAAGGAAGGAAGGAAGAAAAAAGCAAAGAAAGAAAGAAAGAAAGAAAGAAAGAAAGAAAGAAAGAAAGAAAGAAAAAAGAAAGAAGAAATAGAATGAATTTATTTACATAAAAGATATATGCCAATTCAAGTCATGGACAGATTTACTTGGTCATTTTTCTTTTCTTAATAAAAGAAAATCTTCTAACTTATAGAAATGATTGACAATATATATGCAAGTAAATAAAATCAACTATAACATACCATAAGTGTACTAACTATAGATAATGAATTTTCATGTATATTTTAAGATTTCATTCTGTGCATATGCAAATGGGCTTAAATAACAAAGATACATTTTTGTTAAGACAGGACTTTGACAGGCTTCAGTCATGGCCCAGTCATATGAACAGGAGGACCTGAATTTAGATTTACAAAACCTTCTAAAAATGCCAGGCAGTGATAATCTCAGAGATGGGAAGTCAGAAAAGGAGAAGGCCTCTGGGGCTTTCTGGTTAACAAGCCAAGCCAAGTAAATGAACTCTGGGTTCAGTGACAGATTCTCCCTCAAATAATAAAATGTGGAGCTAGTGAGGAAGACACTAGCTGTCACCCTTTGACATCAACACACATATGTTCATATCCACAGACACACATAGTGCATATGCAAAAAGTAAACAGTGCAGTCATACATACAAAAAGCAAAGGGCTTTAAATAAGATGCAGCACTTGGGATGCAAAGGCAGGCAGATTTCTGAGTTCGAGGCCAGCCTGGTCTACAGAGTGAGTTCCAGGACAGCCAGGACTACACAGATAAACCCTGTCTAGAGAAACAAAACAAAACAAAAAAAGATGGTAAGTGGATTTTCTAGAAGAAAAACATCTAATGAATCCAAGGAAGAAATGAGGAGAAATGGTATCAAAATCCCCATAAACTGTGTACTTTCCATTCCCCTTATAGTTAGGACCTTGTCCAGTGGTATCTGTCCCTTCTCTGGGACAGATGTGGCCATCTCATGAATATTATTTATAAGTATATCAGAACTAGACTCCTGGTTGCCAATGAAAGAGAAGAGAGAAGAGAGTGAGATAAGGGGAAGAATGGGAGAGAGAGGGAAAATGAGAGGGAAGGTGAAGAGATGGGCTGGGGTAAGATGGGGTGGGGTAGAAGGGGTGGGATGGGGAGAGGAGGGACAGAAGAGGAGAGGAAAGAAGGGGAGGGAAGGAGAGGGGAGAGGAGAGGAGAGAAGGGAGAAAAGAGGGAAGAGGAGGCCTAATCTACAGCTAGGGAAGGTGAGAGGGCAAATGTACCACATCTGTTGAAGACATCCTAAGTACAGCTGCAGAATAGGGATTTACATCACTCATCCTGGTTACTGTAAGGAGGAAGGGGGCATTCACAGACCACCTGACAAATATTTGCTATGAGGACTAGAAGGGAGCTCAGGACTGAGTTATTTGATATCCGAGAACACTTTTCATCACTGTACAGCACCTCCATGATGCAAGGCTGGGAGATCCTTGGTGCCTTTGTAACATTCAGGAATTTTCTTAAGGAAAGAAAATCTGAGGCTGAAGGCATGGCGTCAGACTACAAAGACGAATGATGTCTTCAGCAGTGATGATAAGGATAGAACTGGGGCCACCTAACATTGAGTGACTTTATTGCTTCTAAACAAAAAAAAATTTGATTAAAGTATATCAATATTAACTCTATTTTGTAGGATTCCAGCATTTCTGCCAAGAAATTGTGTTGCAATGCCACAGAAATTGTCCCCAATGAAACTATTTCAGTTTATGAATGCTATCTATTTCTAGAAAAAAAGCACACTGCTGCTTGTCATAAATGGGAGAAGTTTACATAAGAGAAACAAAGCAGAACACCCAAAATGAACAGTACATTTAAAATAAAACACTTTAGCATTGCCAAAAATGAGCATAACAAATAGCTCAGACATTTCCCCATTCTATATTCTTTACACATGAAACGTTTTTCAATCCCCAGGTATTACCTGACACATTAAAATTTAATCATTAAATTAAGGGGTAAAGAACCCCTCCCTCCTCAGCAGAGAGCTAAACAGAAAATAAGATTCACAGGCTGTGATATGTCAGAAATACTGCAAACATTTATCCTATAAACATTTGGGAGGAGTAACAATCATAAATTCTAAGACCAACAAAAACTGAGGTCTTATTTTCTTTTTTACAACAAAGAAAAATCTGCTTGCTTCTTATGTTCTGAAGACAGAAAACCCACATGCTTTAGAGTCAAACAGACATAGAGTCTTGGCTCTAATTGTCTCAATGCATGATATTTGTCCAAATGTCTTCATCTCTTAGAGCCTTCTATTTCTCAACTGTCAATTGCGGGTTATGTTATACTTATTTCACAGGGCTGTTGTGACATTAAATAAAATAGATACGTACACAATTCAACACTGTACATGTACTAACCTCTCAATTGCCATTAAGCATTTAGTTACCCTGTCTTTTTTATAATCACAACTTAAGATACAAATCTTATACTACACAATTCACTCTTTTAAAGAGTATAATTCATTGATTGTTTTGAAAATCCACAATTGTATAACTCTCTTCTTACAGTATCACCACACTAGGCATGAGTTTGCATCCAAAGAATGCAGATAAAATCAGGGCAAGCTTGGTGGCTTCCTATAGTCCTGATACACTGAAGGAAGAGATGATGAATCCCATTGCTAAGCTCCCTAGCTAGACCAGAAAGAACTGGCAACTTCAAGATTCGGCAAGAGACCCTGTGTCAATAAATAAAGTACAGAACAATTAAGAAAGATATCCAAAATCAACTTTGTTGGTCCTCCACGGGTACATACACACATATGTGCAGAAGCATCATGCATATGAGTCCACATGCATGTAAATGCACATGCATGTATGTGTTCATAACACACATGCATACACACACACACACACACACACACACACACACACACCTTGGGGCTAGTCAAAGCAGAATTCAAATACAAGGTCTACTATATGCTAGCTGTGTGGCCCTTGGTTTGTTGCTTCCCTTTACTCAGCTTCAGTTTCTCCTCAGTGAAGGGAGGCAGTAAAAGTACCTGTCTAATAAGTCCACTATACAAATGCAGTAAGGTCACGCACATGGAGTACCTACTCATTGCTAACCCATAGTAAGTGCCAGAAAACAGGCAGCTGTCAGTATTTCAACAATTCCCTCCTGCACATTCTGATTATTCTCCCCTTCTTGTCTTTGTATCATTCTTCTAGAATGATTCCCTAGACTCTAAAACAACACCTCATTCATAATAAGTCTGACATGTACTGCATGTATTAATCACTTGTGTGCATACACAGGTGTATCTCTCTCTCTTTTTTTTTACCCTAAGAACTATCCCAGAAAATAAAAATGTTTCTAATGGCAATACACAGAATAAAAACCATAGAGAAAAATGTTCACATTTAATGCTAATTGAAGATAATTATATCCAAGGGCTATGTCTAGGAATACTGTTGTCTAAATATCAAAATTAATGTCTAGGGTCACTTGCAGAGAGATAGTGAAATTCAGCCACATTCTATAGCTCCACAACAAGCAACTATCTCCCCAGGATTTTCTCTTCTTTCCAGTATATAAACCCATACCAGCCAGGCTCTCTGACAGCTCTGAGAAATTTTAATTAAAGATTCACAAAGCTAGTAGACTGTGAAGTCACAATTTAGAAACAGGTCACCTCACATCCAAGACTACTACACTCTTTTAGCTATATTATATTCCAAATTTGGTAGAATCATTAATGTGTTTTCAAGCAATCAAAAGGCTATACCATTCAAAAGTAAACATTACTATTTCAAACCCGGTGGCAGTTGATTATATTTGCTCTATTATTCAGAATGCAATCTTAAATTTTAATGAATCATTTCCTTCCTCTTTAGTAAAGACCCATTCACAATTCTTCACACCTGGCGATAATGTGTTTTACACGGTGCATATGTGACGACATGATGGAATAGAAAGAGCAGAGAAATGGGAGGCAGATACAGGACCGCTGACTGCTTTGACTTAGCCAAATGCCTGCTGTTCTGAATCTCCATTTCCTATTCCAGAAAATTAGAAGGACTGAACTGTAGATGACTAAGAGTTCTTCCGGTGGTAATACTCTCAGATTATTTGGTGTCTCTAGGCAACATAAAACTGACATTGGAATTTCTTAACACCCGCTTAATTTAAATAATTAATGTCCTTGCAACTCCAATGACAAGCCATCAAGTGACTTAATCATGAGTTACTCAGAGAGGAGTAGAGAACTGAAGTCTCTTTCCAAACCCCAAGTCCTGGCAAACTAGAAGCTGGCTTATTAAAGGAAATGAGGGAAAATACACATTCATCAGGAAAATGCCTTCTGTATAGAGAGTGTCAGAATTATTTTGCCTTGGAGTAAATAAAGCAAACCCCACTAAGCAAAAAAGAAAAATAATTCTTCTCTGAAAAATACTATAATAAAAAATATGAACACACAAAATTAATGAGTCTGGGGCAACTGTTCACACAACAAAAGGAGACAGGTAGATATGTAGTTCAAGAGACCTACCTGGATTCAACTCCTGACCCTGATGATTAAATTAGGAAAAAAAAAAAAAAAGAAAGAAACTAGGATGGTTCTGCTTATCAAATGGACATTTATTGATGAAATTTGTGGCCATATGTCAGGATATGGGCAATCAGACTCAATAAGAATTAATTTCCCACATAAAATGATTCATGCTCTAATGGGAAGAGCAGATATGTGAAAGGGAGGTTTATTGGGTTTGAGTTCACATACCCAACTCCTCTCAACCTACTTTATCATAAAAGATAGAGACTTTTGTGTTTTTCCTCTATCTTAATATATTCATATTTCTTAGAACAGTGCTTTATATTCATTAGATAGTTCTCAAAGGAGACAGGGAAGATGACTATCTTTTTCTTTTTTTTTCAAATAACCTTTATTTACTTTTTTTAAAAATTTTTTTATTGGATATATTCTATATTTACATTTCATTTCCCTTTTTCTGGTTCCCCATCCTCCAAAGGTCCCACATGCCCTTTTACCTCCCCCTCTTCCCCCATCCACCCCTTCCCACTTCCCTGTTCTGGTATTCCCCTACACTGATGTTTTGATCCTTTCCAGCACCAGTGTCCACTCCTTCCTTCTTGTCGGACATCATTTGGTATGTGGATTGTGTCTTTGGTGTTCCAAGACTCTAGGCTAATATCCACTTATCAGTGACTGCATACCATGGGTATTCTTTTGAGACTGGGTCACCTCACTTAGTATGATATTCTCCAGCTCCATCCATTTGTCTAAGAATTTCATGAATTCATTGTTTCTAATGGCTGAATAGTACTCCATTGTGTATATACACCACATTTTTTGTATCCATTCCTCCGTTGAGGGTCATCTGGGTTCTTTCCAGCTTCTGGCTATTATAAATAAGGCTGCTATGAACAGACTTTCTCCTTTTCATTACTACATAAAATACAATCTCAGTATGTAGTACACATTTTATGTTCACATTCACATTCATAACTCCCCCTTATAGACATAATATCTTCATGAAATCCTGGATGTGGACACAAAATGTCAAGTAGTAGTATTTCTACCTGCAAATTATACAGGAAATCTACCAACCTTCTCAAAGGCAATGTATCTCTAAGTAAACATTTGCTATCCAGCAACCTGCTCTTCCCAGCCTTCCAAAGCTCAAAAAAAGTATTACCATTTATCCATACATCCTTCCAGTCTCTTTCAGATCTGTCCAATAACCTTTCCTAACTGCAAAGTACCCATTTTATTCAATGTGACTACGGGTCTAGATAAAAGACATGTCCAAGCCTTTTTCTAAGTATGAAGTAAATGAAAGTCATTGGGTGAGACTTCAAAAGACTGAACTCTAATAGAAATGTCATCATTAAGAGGACGACGCTTTGGCCTCATCTGCCTCCTCTCTGATTAGAAGACTGTCAGACATATTAGACCAAGAAAAAAGTTTAAGCATTCAAGCTTAAGAAGTGAGCTTAACTCCATAGTCACCTAACAGCACAAAGCTCAAGGAGAGTGTCTAGTGACACTCAAATGCACCCTTTACTCTGAACTACTAGCTCCTAGGTTCCTTTCATATAAGAAATGTATGGTCAGTCTACTATTTTGAAAAGTTTCTGACATTTTGAATTGAATATCCTTTCTGATACAAATTCTCCCCCCAAATATTTATTGCCTTCATAGTATTTCGTACCAGTTTTCAACAAATATTGATTTCATTGTTTTGACATTTTGCTGTTTGCTTCCTCAAGCAGGAATGAATATCAAGTACTTGACTTTACAGACTGCTTGGTTCACAATCACGCACCACATGACTGACACATAACAGAAGTATAATTAATACAGATGAATGGTTAAAGCTTGAATATGGTGTCAAATGTAATGGTCACACTATTTGTTCATCTCATTGTGAATAAAACCACAAGGGGTACATGAATTCAAATAATAAATGAACAAATATAATAGAACTCCTCAAAATTTTATTGAGCATTGACTAGTTGCACATTAGCACAACCAACCAGACTGATTATAGACCACTTTGAAATCTTAACATAGAGTACAGATTGCTAATTTTCTTTTAAAATATAAAATTTCCAAGATAGTGAGAGGTTTACATTATGACATTGTGATTAATATCTTTAGTTTATTTTTTCTCACATTAAAAATGTTATTTCCTATGCAAATCAAAACAACCCTGAGATTCCACCTCACACCAGTCAGAATGGCTAAGATTAAAAACTCAAGAGACAACAAGTGCTGGCGAGGATGTGGAGAAAGAGGAACACTCCTCCGCTGTTGGTGGGATTGCAAGATGGTACAACCGCTCTGGAAATCAGTCTGTCGGTTCTTCAGAAAATTGGGCATGACACTTCCAGAGGACCCTGTCATACCACTCCTGGGCATATACCCAGAGGATTCCCCTGCATGCAATAAAGACACATGCTCCCCTATGTTCATAGCAGCCTTATTTATAGCCAAAAGCTGGAAGGAGCCCAGATGTCCCTCAAAGGAGGAATGGATACAGAAAATGTGGTATATTTATACAATAGAATACTACTCAGCAATTAAAAATAATGAATTCATGCAATTTGTAGGCAAATGGTTGGATCTGGAAATATCATCCTAAGTGAGTTAACCCAATCACAAAAGAATACACATGAAATGGATATTAATGAGCCCAGAAGCTCTGAATACTCAAGGCACAATTAGCAAATCAAAAGATTCCCAAGAAGAAGGAAGGAGAGGACCCTGGTCCTGAAAAGACTGGTTCCAGTTTTGCATGAGAGTACCAGAACAGAGAAAGGGTTGGGGGGTGATTTGGGAATGGGCGGGGGTGGGGTGGGGGGGGAGAGGACTTATGGGACATATGGTGAGGGGGGAACTGGGAAAGGGGAAAGCCTTTGGAATGTAAACAAAGAATATAGAAAATTTAAAAAAAAAATGAAGGGAAAAATGTTATTTCCTGTCAGGATTTTTCCTCCTCGATCCATAAAATTTACAAACTAATATTTCTAATTTGTCCTAAAAGAGTGACTTGTTTGAGATAACTAAGATACAACAGGCTATAACAATCCAATTGTAGGAGTGTCCAATCTGGTAGTTGAGTTTTCCCCATAAGTACTCTTGCCATCTTCATGAATCTTGCAAAAGGCTATAAATATTAATACAAAAGTGTCTCTTCCCATTGCTAGCCTAGACACTGATTTTCATGAAAGCAATGCTACATCCAAGTTGTTCTGGAACTTGAACCTTGTTGCTCCTAGTTGCTGAAGAATGGGGGAAAAAGGAGGAAGGAAAAATTACATTTTATAATAGGGCTTGTTAGCCAAGAATAGAGAAAAGGGCACTGGAAGGAATGTTAAGGAGGCAAAGAAAGGCTAAATCAAAGAATGTACAACAGGACAGAAGACAGTTCATAGTGAACATGCTCCCTTCTTATCCATAGTAACCACGTGATTTCTGAAGGCTAGGCATCCCTGAGAAACACTAATGAAAAGCAAATCAGAGCATTTTGCTATTAACATGTACAATAAGAATATCAGTTACCACATGAGCTGAGAAATTGCCAAATGGTAAGGATTTCTGAAGGGATTCATAACAGCAATAACATTGACCATTAAATGAGACCTGGAGATGCTCTCTACTGGAGGTGATTTTGTACATGATCCTAGTAGCACTTAGTAATGTCTGGAGAGACATTTGATTGTCACAACTGGAAAGTGGATACTACTGGTATCTAATTAGTAGAGGCTCAGGATGTGTTAACTGTTTTTAAATGTATAGGATGATCCCATGCTGCAAGAAAATAAAGAAATCTAAAATGTTAGTGATTGAGAAATAGGATTTATGCCTTTCCCCTATGCTATAAAGTAAGAGATTATGGTCCAGAATGAGTATATGTTGCTCATGCCTCTCATATTATCTATTGCAATCCTGTATTTCCATCCATCTAACCATCCATTCATGTATCCATTCTTTCATCTGTTGTCCTTATCTTAAAATTTTATTTGAAAATGGGATGCTGCTGCTTTACAAAGTATGAAAAATACTTCTTAATCTAAAGGAATGGTGGAAGAGTTGGAATGCAGGTGCTTCTTTTTTTGAGCCTATTGATTTCCAGAAAGGCACATAATCTTATGATCTAAATCCAGAACACACACACACACACACACACACACACACACACACACATACACACAAGCATATACACACAAGTTGTACCCCATACATATCTCCTTACTGCTCAGGACCCAAACAGTGAGTTCTCTTGCCTATGATTCTTCAGTGGTCTATGCTGCTTGGATCAACTCTGTGGTGTATGGAACTAAGTTTGGGATAGAGTGGGAGATAAAAATGCGATAATTAATGAGACAGCTCTCTTCCGCCAGGGATTGCCCAAGATAATAATGAAAGAATGGAGTTTAAACATGAACAATCTCCCACCAGGTAGGCTAACTAACAGCCTCTGGAGAGTACCCAGTTCTGCAAGAACCAAAATAGGAAAATGGAGAAAAAACAGCAGTATGGCAATCTAAAGGTGACTTCCTATAGGAAATCACAATAATAGGATCCTGCCTGGACAAAGATAAGCAGTAGATTATAAATAGGAAGCAAAGGGCTTGTGCATTGAAGACCCACTGCTGGTAGATCATTAATGAAACTATTGAGAGATGAATGAACTACGAGAACTCTGACTTGATGAACTGATCAACTCATTGTATATTTAAAACTTAATAGTTATATTGAGGTTATAAGACGACGGGGGACCTATTTGAGGGAAGTGCATCATTGAACGGTACATTTCTTGGAGATTATACCTTATTCAGGCCCCTTCCTCTACAACTCATTGCTTTCTGGCCACCAGGAGATGAAGAATTTTCTATCATACCCTTCTGCCATGATGTACTGCCTTATCACCTAAAGATACACTTTCAACTCCATTTTGCCATTGGAGGAAACAAAGAAGAGAAATGTGATATGAGTTGCTGAGATCATTCCCCTGATGCAGTTCTGAACAGGGATTCAAGCCTAGTTTCAGGAGGTCCAGAGATGACTGCTTTCCACCATGCTACACACCATCCTAAGGGGATGCATGCTCTGTGGTACTTGCCAGAAGCTCCCATCTTTAACAGTTACCTTGTTTTGCTGAATTCTGAAGCACAGAGTGCTTATAACTTAGTCTCCATATGGCCTTGCTTACTGCTATAAATTATCAGTAGCAACAATTTCAGACATCTAAATAACCTTTCCAATAAAATAAGTCAATAAATAACTTTTCCATATAAGGTGTGCCATTTCAATTAGCTAACATAAGTACATTCATTTATTCTAAACAAGACCCTATTATCTTAATTCCTACCTAGTAAGTGAGGGACAAAACAATAAAAGCACTTGCCAAAGGCATTTCAACTAGCAAACCATCAAACCAGGTTTAAATTTAGGCAATATGGTCTCCTGTTGTCTTCCAAATCACAACCTCTTACATTCAAACTCATTTTATCTGCACATTAGCTCTTATAAGTAGATATAATCATTCCTATTTTACAGATAAGGAACCAGAAGTTCGAAGATGTTAAAGAATTTGTCCAATGTTCAAGAATCCTAAAAAGATTTGGGATTAGAATCTAGTCTGGCCCCAGAATTTATATTCATTAGTTAACACACTATTTTTAAATTTTAATTATTTTTACATTTTTACATGAGCTCTTTGCTCATGTGTACCATGTATGTGTATGTGATGCACAAGGAAGCCAGAAGAGGGTTTCAGACCCCGAGAACTAGACTTATTGATGACTGTGAGCTACCTTGTAGATTCTTAGAATAGAATCTGGGCCCTCTGGCAGAGCAACAAGGCTCTTAATGGTTGAGACATTTCTCTAGTCCTTACATTATATTATTTTAAAGCGATATTCGTGTCTCTCTACTGTTAGACTATTGAAACAATGGACTGAAAAAAGAAAATAGTTTCTTCAGGAATATCATGCTGGGAGAAGAAGAAAACACAATCCAGAGGAGGAATTTGTTTCCTTGTCAGACCACCTTACATAATGACACTTAAACCCACAGAATAATGGGTCAATGGTGGCTGATCAACATCTACACCAGGACTGCTCACAAGGGTTTGTCCTTGGCCCTCTATTCTATCTTTGATTTCACTTCAGAATCCAAACACTGACTGGCATGAGGGGTTCGCTGGATCTCTTTGCCTCTTTTTCAATGTGGCCACATTGAAAAAAATCCCATTTCCTTCTTCCAATTTTTAACTTGGCTCTTTTAATTGACCTTTTGAAGGTGGGTAGCCAGACCTGACTTGGGCACAAGTTGAGATTCCCAAGTTCAATAACACTATAGTCCCTGAAAATCTGAAATCCTCTTGAGTCTCCCAAGTTATATTCCTTTTCTGCCACCAACCAGAGACACCCAGCACTAGCCAAAGAAAACAAATTTTTAACCTCCAGTGCTACAGGCCTCCCAAGAACCTTATTTAGACTTTGATCTCATTTAACTTGGGATATGCCACAGGCAGCTGCATGTCCCCATGGTTTATAGGCCATTCAAAACTCCTGCCTCATGAACTGCAGCCTAAAGTTATTCCTGAACTGACAACTAGACTCACAACTGAAATGCAGATGACTAATGAAGGCAGTGGAGGCAGGGGAAAATGACAAGTGTATTACTCATTTTAAAACTATAAATGGACAATTATAATCTTACTCACTAATAATTTCAGGTGGCACTCTCCTGACAAGGAAGGATGATTTTCTGCCTGTGGTAGAACTACTTTATAGTAGAGAATGGTGAGGTAGAAACACGTAATCATTTATTGTTGTTTCTATTGCCCCTTAGGGTTTCCAATGTAATGATTCTGACATCACAGTCATTGATTACATTTTCTTCTACTCCTCATCAATATATGAAGCCTGTCACATAATGACTTACCAGTTCTCATCTCCCATGAAATAATCAAAATGTATGTACATCTCTACACCCAATGAAAAGTAAGTAGATAAGGTTGAGAGAGAGAGAGAGAGAAAAAGGTGGGGAATGGAGATGGAAAGGAAGAGGAATAAGGAAGGGGAGGAGAGAAGAGACAAGGAAGGGGGGGATAGAGGAGAGAGTGGAAAGCATGGGTCTATATTGGGAAATTTGGATCAGGAAGTGTCTTAGCTTGTATGGTCATGAAGAAGGCAGTCAGCATGTTAAGTCCATGCAAGAAAGAAGATGTGGAAATGAGAATCAAGGTAGATGGGGTTTATATAATAGTCAGTCCTCTAAAATCAGGATGCTTTCCATGCTATATAGTTCTAGGCAAAGAAGAACCAGGACTGGTCAGGAGTCAAATGGCAGGAGGAAAATGTAGCCACAAGACTTCATTGTGGTCTCCATGTGAGGTAAGATAAGCAGGTTTAGGATTAATTGGTTTTAATCAGTTTAGGGGCTCAGTTTCAAGGGTTGTAATCTTAAAGTAATCCTGGGGTAATTAAGGCAGGAAATACTGCACAAGACTTTTTGACCTCTCCATAAAGCTGTTAGTTGGGCTATAGGTATAAGAAGGCACACCTGGCTTTGTTTTTTGTGTCTAGAAAATGGCCAATACTGGAAGGGGTTGTCCTTTCAAAACTATCCCGTCCCTATGGCATCAAAGTGTCAGAAATCAGAGGATATAGTTAATGACAGAATCTCAATTCCATTATCTAAAACAGGAGATAGCAATCATAGTACTGGGTTATTTTGCAAGCAAATATCATTAATATCTCTAAGTTCAAGTCTCTCAATGATCTTTTAGACCCACATAGAAATGAAACTGTTGGTTAAAAACTCACAGGAAGGCTGGGCAGTGCTGGTGCACTTTAATCACAGCACTCGGGAGAGGAGGCAGAGGCAGGTGAATCTCTGTGAGTTCAAGGAGAGCCTTGTCTACAGAGTGAGCTCTAAGACAGCCAAGGTTACACAGAGAAACCCTGCATTAACCCCGCCTCCATCCCTTCCTCCAACACACACACACACACACACACACACACACACGCACGCACGCACGCACACACACACACACACACACACACACACACGCACACACGCACACGCACGCGCGCACACACACACACAAACAGACAAAACAAAAAACCCTTGCAGTAAAGCAGAACTTTATCCAAGCAGGTTTTCCTCCCTACCACTTCACTGGGACTGTGTGTGCAACAATCTCCATTCACTTCCCCATTGCTGCTTCCTAAAATCAACTTTCAGTTCTCATCTCATTCAGCATTCCTGTGGAATCTAAGACTCTAACACTTAAAACCCTTTCTGAAAAGAATGGCACCAGTGATCAGGCTTCCAGTTCTTAGAAAAGGGAAATACAGTTTCCTTAGTTCCTCCAACCAAAATCACCTCACAGCATCAACATGGCTTCTTTTGTCCCTTTCACACTCATTCCCAACCCATTAGCCCTGGGGCAGTGTTTACCTCTTTTAAACACTTTGGTGCAAGTAACTCTTTAGTATATAAGTCTATTCTGTGCACTGTAGTGTTCTAACATAGCAGAGACCAGTAGGGGACACACACACACACACACACACACACACACACACATACACACACACACACACACACACACACACACACACACGTTTTAGAAATCAAATCTTTCCACACATTGCCACATGTCACTGGAGATGTGGTTACTCTTGGTTGAGAACTGCTTCCCTAAACCGATCATTTCTCAGGAACTTCATCCAAGTGCTAGGGAGTTGGATAACATTTCTTTGTCTTCCTAAAGTTTGTCCTCAGACAAGACAAGCATCCAGTCTTTTAAAAGGGCAAAACACATATTACTTCCCTCTTTCAAAACCCTTGGAAAGATCATATTGTATTCTTTGAAATCTTGGTGTCCTTATGACTGAGAAGGCACTACATGATCAAACCTCAGCTATAGCTTTCAACCCTGTATCTCTTGTCGCTTTCCCCAACACCCTCCATATTGCCTCCTTTCTGATCCTAAAGCACAACAAGCAGTTTCTGGGCACAGACTCTTTGAACCTACCTTCCTCCCTGCCATGACTGTTCTTGAATTCACAGAGTCCCCTGTTATGTTGAGGTTACAACTTAAGTATATCATCCTGCAAATGACCTTCCCAAGCTATAATGCTAACCCTTTAAGAGACAGATCACAATCTGATGTTGGGTGTTCAGTCTCTATTAGAATGCCAGCCTCTAACAGACACTCTCTCACTTACTGTATCTCCAACACTGAGACAACATCTCAGCATATGGCTTATGCTAAATAAATGTGATCTATTGCCTAAAATCATTCCATACAGTAATGTGTTGTTTTCACAGGTAGAAAAATCAGAAGGGTCTCAAATGTCCTGAATATATATGTTCCTTACTCGCTCTGCTCCAGCAATATAAACTCTATCCTACTTATTGAAAGGACCATAAATATTACTAATTTATATATGAGTAATATACTTCTATTCTATGCCAACTTGAAGAATTACTCAAAGTAATCAATCACATACTCCCAGAGAACCAGGATATGTTATCCTATTGATGCTACAAAATCTTCTTCCACAGCTCTGCTGTGGAAGAGCATGTGTTTTGTTCATACATAAAACCCATATATATTCTTATAGTATCCAGTATATACATCTAAGAATTTTTCACTCTTTCTGTCAATTAGGACCTGTCATGTTTGGGACCATCTTTATAATGACTCTCTCCATCACCAATGCAATGAATAGTAGGCAACTAAGACAATATATGATACACAGAAATCTGTACCTGGTAAAAGCCCAAAAGATGTGATAATCTAAGCCTTTTTCTGCCAGAATAAACCCCACAGACCCTCTAATGCCCTCTGGATGTCATCTCTGAGACCTTCAATCCTGTAATACTACTCTGGATATCCACAGGATACTCAGATCCTACAAGTGAGAACAGGAACTTCCTTTCACAACTAGGTTTACCACTCACATGAAAGTGGCAAAGACAAGACTAGGGAGATGCCTGAGTGGTTAAATGTACACACAGGGCTTTCCTGGATCTACAGTAGGTCTTTGGCATACATATTGTGACTTCTGTGTGCAAATGAGGGGGTCTCCATTTCTTGTGCCTTCTCTTGGGCTCTTTTCTTCTTGTTTGTTTTGTCCAATTCTGTTGTGTGAATATTTGTTGTATCTTATTGTATTTTCTTTTTATCCCTTAAAAGTCTTTCTGTTCAATAATGAGAGACAAAAACAAGTGTATATGTATTGGACAGGAGATGTAGAGGAATTGGGAAGGATAGAAAGAGGAGAAGACTTGTCAGATTATATTATGTGAGGAAAAAATCTATTTTTAATAAAGGGGAAAGTAAGAATACTAGCTCTTATTCCAGTGGACCTAGGTTCAATTCCCTGCACTTGCATGATGGTTCTCAACTATTTGTAACTCGTGTTCCAAGAGACCCACTATCCTTTTCTGGGCTCCACTGGAATTGTATGCACATGGTGAAAAGACACATGATGCAAAACAACCATGGGTATAATTTTTTATTTTAAGAAAATGACAAAGATTCTAGTGTTAAGCATTCTGGGTTCAATCAAAGCCTGCAGTTCCCATTGTGAGTCTCCCTGGCTAGAGTGCCTCTGTCTTGTGGTCCTGCTTTTCTTTCTCATCAAGACTAAATCCAGTTTTGTAGGAGAGTACCAGAACAGAGAAATGGTGGGGGGGGGTGATTGGGGAATGGGCGGGGGGGACTTATGGGACATATGGTGAGGGGGGGAACTGGGAAAGGGGAAAGCCTTTGGAATGTAAACAAAGAATATAGAAAATTAAAAAAAAGAAAAGAAAATGAAATCAATGGAAAGATCTTTATTGATTTTCCTATGGCTCAATTGGAAATCTATCTTATTTTTCTGTTGTTTTGACAAAACACCATGACCTAGGCAACTTATAAAAAAGCATTTAATTTGGGGTCTCCTAGTTCCAGAAGGTTCCACCATTGCCATTATGGGGGAGGGGAGCACAGCAAAAAACAGGCAGGCATTGTGATAGAGAAGTAGCTGAGAGCTTATATCTGATCCACAAGCAGGTAGCAGAGAGCTAGATGGGAATGGCTGGGCACACCCCTCAGTGACACACCTGCTCCAACAAAGCCACACCTCCTAATCCTTTCTAAACAATTCCACCAAATGGAAACCAAACATTCAAATATGAGTCTAGGGTAAGAGGCCCATTCAAATGATCACAGATGCCCTGTCCACATTTCATACTCAATAGTGGCTATTAATCAACTTAGAAAAGTCACATGGGATACAGAAATAAGCACAGAGTGAAGGGCAAGCAAAATATAAGCCACTGATGAGCATAACAAGCCTAAGCTTCCAAATGGAAGCTTTTCCCACATTTCCTCTGTTATTTCTAAACCTCATCTGAGCTTCATAACCATAACCAGCAACATTTTATCAAACAAAACAGGGATCGATTTCCCCAAAGTGTATGGCGCATGCTTTATGCTGCTATCTATAAGGCAGGAAAAAAAAGATATTTTGTCCATTATAAGGACAAAATAATCATGACATTGAACAAGATCCCAGCAATTAAAATACATACTGGAATCAAAGGGAGACATAAAAATAAGAGAAATTGCTAAACATCTGGCTTCAGGAAAATTTAGAAGTCTCTCTAAAAACAGCCTATCAACAGGGCTATTCATATTTAGGACTCATTATTTCCTAGATGTTTTCAATTTGATTCAGAAGAAAGAAAAAACTGTTAACCCCATCACCAGCAATTTTTTTGGCAATGAAAGGATATCAGTGATTTCTTTCTACTTGCAAAATTATAGATTTTGTAGCATTCCACTTGCCATTCATTTAAAAAATAATTAGTGAAGAATGAAAATAAATTTTTTGCCTTTGAGGAAATGCCAATACATTCTGGAAGAGTTCCTGCATTTATGATGTGGTTCCCTGGCCCTTAACTGAATGCTAGGTAAATTGATTAAGCAAATGTGGGCTGGGTAAACTGTTTTATGATAGGCTAGACCTTAGGGAAGGCAATATGAATGAAGATGCATGGCTGTGCTGTAGAGTCAATACCTTGGATATGGGTAGTGTGTTAGGAATAAATGGCAGGTGATACGTGCAGGTTGCTAGGATAACTCCTGATTTTCACAGCCTAATCTATACATACTTCCTCCAAATTACCTACATGTAAGATATAATATTCCACATACCTGCTACAAATGTTTTTATCCCTGTGCACCTGGGTTTCCTCATCTGTTCACATGAGATGATCTGACAACTGATTGGCCTCAAGCAAGTTAACTCACTCCTATGAGCCTCTGTGTCCTCACATTTGAATAGGGAAGGCAAACATATCTATGTCTTAAACAGGGTACGGCTTGAGCAATGAGTCATGGCTGAAACTAAAGGAAGTTTATATATAGCCTATAGTGCCTCATTGCATTGTGATATAGATTTAAGTCATTGGAAAAGAGGTTAGCACATAAAATATACAATAGTTACCATCTGTGACTGTCTAGTAAAAAATTAAGAATCTCTGTCTTGGAATGCCTTCCAGTTTCTCTACATCTTAGATAAGTATTCAGCTAAAAGTCTCTCCTTCGGGAAACTTTCCAAGAACTTTTGCCCTTCAAAGGCCTAATCCAAGAGAATCTGTACCTGCTTCTTATGTGTACCTCCACTTAATACTCAATTAATGCAGACATAAACGTTTTAATCATACTGGGTTAGTTATTTAAATGAAATCCAACACAAGAAATTCTTTGGTTCCAGGCTCAGTTATCTATGAGTTCTAATGCTGTAAACACAGGACATGGCCTTGAAAATAATTTTTATACCATACAAAGCTATCCCAGTAGGCATTCAACAGTTATCTGGATACTTATATTGACCACTTGAGGGAGATTTTCTCTACTAGATAGCAGAAGTTCAAGGATAGTCAATAAGAAAGTCCAACTTACCCTACTACTTACTAGGAAAGCTCTTTTACCAGGCCTTGAGCCCTAAAAGCTATTCCCAAATCATTCTCCACTCAGTTACCATCTCTTAAGCACAGCTTCTTCCAGGTCTGATGGCTGAACCATAGCCCAGACTTTTGGGTTCCCACCTCCATTATTCCAGCTTAGGACAATCAGCTTCAGCAAAACATACACTCACTACAGCACACACAATCTTCACTACATATCAGCATGTTCGTGGGCCTGTCTTAATTTCAATAGCAGATGGGACACAGTGCCAGAAAAACAGCACTGGACTTGGAGTCAGAAAAGCGATGTTACTAATGGCTCCAGTACTCTTTGAGTGTGAGGTCTTGGAATGACACAGACTTTAGCTGCCTTTTTTGTAATTTGTAAATGATATTGTCATTGAATCTATCTATGCACTCCTCCTATCTGCAAGGAGTAATTCTCAAAAACATAGGAAAATACCCACTCCCTTAAGTATGCAATTTCATAGTCACCTGAGCCTCTTGAGTCTCTGTATGGCACCTTAGGAGGATCTGGAGTACAACTTTCCTTTCATAAAAATCCAAACTAGGTTAGTGGCCTAGAAAGATATCTCAGTGGTTAAGAATATTGACTGTTCTTCCAGAAGACCCAGGTTCAATTGCCACTCACATGGTGGCTCACAACTCTTTGTAAACACAGTTCCAGGGGATCTAACACCCTCTTTCTGGCCTCAGTGGGCACCCAGTATGCATATGGTACACAGATATACATGCAGGCAAAACATCCATCTACTTAAAATAAACTATTTTAAACTATTACTTAAAGAAGTATTGTGCCAATGATAGCTCTTATCTCTCAAAGGTCTGGGATAAGAAAAGAATTGAGAGATTTCACCTCAGACCAGTCAGAATGGCTAAGATTAAACCTCAGGAAACAGCAGGTGTTGGCAAGGATGTGGAGAAAGAGGAACACTCCTCCACTGCTGGTGGGACTGCAAGCTGGTACAACCACTCTGGAAATCAGTCTGGCGGTTCCTCAGAAAACTGGACATGACACTTCTGGAGGACCCAGCCATTCCACTCCTGGGCATATACCCAGAAGATTCTCCAGCATGCAATAAGAATACATGCTCCACTATGTTCATAGCAGCCTTATTTATAATAGCCAGAAGCTGGAAAGAACCCAGATGTCCCTCAATGGAAGAATGGATACAAAAAATGTGGTATATATACACAATGGAGTACTATTCAGCCATTAGAAACAATGAATTCATGAAATTCTTAGAGAAATGGATGGAGCTGAAGAACATCACACTAAGTGAGGTAACCCAGTCTCAAAAGAATACCCATGGTATGCACTCACTGATAAGTGGATATTAGCCTAGAATCTTGGGACACCAAAGACACAATCCACATACCAAATGATGTCTGACAAGAAGGAAGGAGTGGACCCTGGTTCTAGAAAGGCTCAAAGCATCAGTGTAAGGAAATGCCAGAACAGGGGAGTGGGAAGGGATGGATAGGGGAACACGGGGAGGGAAAAGGGCATGTGGGACCTTTGGGGGGCAGGGAACCAGAAAAGGGGAAATGAAATGTAAATATAGTACATATCCAGTAAAATAGACAGTTTATGTATGAAAAAATAGTCTTTTCTCATTAAAAAAAGAATATAATTGAAAAAAAGAAAAGAATTGAAAACCCAAATGCCTGTGTTGCACAAATGGAAGAGGGTAATGTAAAGTGTTCCAACTTTTCATTTATTTTTGGTACTTAGCACAGAGTGCCAGTCTCAAATGGTATACTGAGAACAAAAAGCCAAAGCTGCTAATCATGAGAAAGTTGGAATCAACACTCCTGGAAATCATGAATACTGAGGGGAAAAGATGCCTGTTTTACTTAAGTGTTACTATCTCTGTGAGGAAACGCCATGACCAAAAAGAAAGTTAGGGAGGAAAGAGTTTGACTTATACTTCCACATTACTGCCTATCATTTAAGGAAGTTAGTACAGGAACTCAAGCGGGGAAGACACGTGGGGGCAGGAGCTGCTGCAGAAGATCATAGAGGGGTGCTTACTGACAACTTGCTCCTCCTGGCTTGCTCAGCCTGCTGGCTTATAGAATCCCACAAGCCCAGGAGTGGCACCATGCACAATCTCTCCTCTATCAATCACTAATTAAGAAAAATACCTACCAGCTTGCCTACAGACCAATCATATAGAGTTTCTTGATTGAGGTTCCCTCCTCTCAGATGGCTTTACTTTTGTCAACATAGAACTGTCCAGCACAATACCTTAACTCATTTTTAAGTCTTTAATTAGGAAGCCATACCATACTCAACGGGACTTTTGAATTTCAGATATAAAGGAGAAACCTGTAGCTACTTTTGCCAATGCAATGGGAGCTTGGAATATGTACATAATCATGACCCCACTAAGCCATTGAACACCAGGAGTCAAAACTACTTTAAGAGTATTGCATATGTACTCTTAGGGTACATGGATTTAACATGCCCCAACATGTAATTGGGTAGAAATTAAATAGGGGAAAGTTTGTCTTTCCTACAATCACATTTTGCTTTGGTACAAAGATTGATCATTGCCCTGAGGTCTCATACTTTCAAAATGCTTCAGGGCTCTGTATTCTGAATGTATTTCTGATTCCATGTTCTTTAACCAGGTTTATAGCCTCAGTTCCATAAATTTCTTACTCAGGGACTTATCATTCACCCAGAAGCTTAAGAAAAACAGCATGGAGACTAGAAATATTTGGGTTACATTGGCTCTGGGATCCAATTTTCATAAGTCAGTGTTGTTCACTGTCCTCAAGAGTGAGACATCCAAACCCAGTAAATGGCTGGTTTTTTTCTGTATCCAAGAGTATACGTGTTCTTCAAGTCATCCAAGAATATTTTGTTTTAATTTTTTCTGACCCCAGAGTGCTTGTGCATTATAGTCTTTGCCCTAAATATGACCTAAATTTCTACCAAATTCTCTGTTGTCAAATAAAAGGCCCACCTGGCTCTCCAAACCATTTACTAAAAATTTTCTCCAAGTACTGGATATAAGTTGCTCTTTCAGAGCTTGTGCTAGCCTGTCTGGGGTATGTAATGTTCTATACCAATGTCCTTTCTCACCTGGTCTGTGCCTACATTAAAAGGTAGAAATGTTCTTTCTATCAGATGGGGTAAGTGTTAGAAGCTTGGGGTTTGGCGTGGTCAAATAATAAAATTTCAGCTCTGCTCTTTGTTAGCTGTAGGACCTTGGATAATTTAACTAAGGTCAAGTTAAGTTTATGAAATAGCAATAAGAAGGCTGATTGTCTTGTCTGCTGAGTTTGGTGGTGCACACTATAATCCCAGCACTTAGAATACTCGGGCAGGAGGATGACAGGTTGAAAGTAAGCATGGGCTACATAGTAAGACCTTGTTTCAAACAAAATGAGAGAGGTCAAGAAGAGTGGAAGAAGAGGGGAAGAAGAGTGGGAGGAAGAGGACTAGAATGAGAAAAGAGAGGAGAGGGATTATTATGAGAATTAAAAGATTGTATTCATTCATAAATGTCGATTTGTTTTCCTTTGTGAGATATTCTACTAGTCACCACATAAAAGAGAGGCTCCCAGTGCTGCTAACAAACACAAGGAAATTAGTAAATGTTTTGTAACTACTACATATAACGATAACAATGGCCAGGGAACATTTCATTTCAAGTGTTTACCAGAAACTCTACAATGCATCCTGGCACCTGCATTCTCTGTTTGGGCAAAACAACATTATGATCAGTCAGAACATTGCACTTAATTCGGTTGAGAATTTAGCTCAATGCTAGAGGACTCAGCTCAGAAGTAGAAAGCTCTGTGTTCAGTCCCTGGTACTAGAAAATAGTAAGCAAATGGGAGCTCTTTTGGGAAAGTTCTCTGTCTAATGTTATGGAGCGACTCTTCCCAAGCCTGATTTTTCAAAAAATAATGAGAAAATGTGTATTTATATATCCATAATTAATAAAGATAATATAGAGCATATATAAATTTGTATTGTAAGCACACATAGTATATGGCATGTATATAGATGTAATTAATTAAATATACCTTTTCCACTCTCCCTTATATACATATGTACATTGTATGATATACCTAGTGACAGAATGAAACATGTAATATGCATAATATCATGCAATATGTTTATCATTAATCACACATCCTGGTGTATTAGATCTGAGTAGAAAGGCCACTTCTTTAAGGCACTTCTGGTCAGATAATCAGTTCAGCTCAGGAGGTGACACTCTGGGTAAAGTATTGAGTAAGTGCACAGCAAGTAAAGACACTTTTGATATGAGCATCTAAGAAAGATTTCGTCCTAGAGATGGTCCCAAAATAGGACGAAATTCTTTATTCTGAAGAGGGAGAGAGGGGTCATACCCAAAGCATGGGAAGAAAGTAAGAAGCCCTTGGCCTGCCAGTCACTCAAGCTTCTCACATTTTCTTAAGAAGATGGTGATTAAGGAATGCCACTGTCAGGGTGGCACTCTCCAAGTCTCTCCCACACCGAGGCATGCAGGTAAAACATTATTTTCCTTAGAAGATGTCATTCATATTCACTAGTTCTAGATGAATGTTCATCTTCCTCTTCAAACTATGATCACCCTGCCTTGCTTACTTAAAATTGAGAGTCAGTCTTTGAACTTTTATCTCACAAATTATCCAAATTCACAAATTATCTACGTTCTGCAATAAGGAACTCTCTCTCAATCAAATATTTGTGGAGTGGTGTTTTTTTTTTGACAATGTAGGCACTGTGGTAGTAACAAGATGGGTATAAAACCTGACACTACATGTTAAGCCAACAAATATAATATTTTTGCCATTTTTGCCATTGAAGCAAGGTATTTCTCCATTTATTTAATGTCTTTTACTCCCCTCATAAGGATTATAGAATTTTATTCCAATAAATCTCATGTCCCCAATCGAATTAATATTTGAGTATTTAACATATTCTGACACCAATGAGAATGAATGTCCCTCATTATGAATACCAGTTGTTTGCAATTAAAAGCATGTGTTAATTTCTTTTGGAGTTCATGATGTTGCTAAGGTCATTTATACCTACCATCTTATGATAGGTTTGTGTGCCTTAGATTTACACAGTCTTTCTAAGGTACAGCCCCAGTACCTTTCACAGTGCCTGATATACCAGGTCAATTAAAGATTGGTTTGGCCTTGTTTACAAATGGCATTCATCTAATTTCTTTTTTCTTACTAACACCTATGGCTCATGTTATTAAGATTACTTTTGTAATAATAGCATCTTAGTCCTGTATTCATCATTTTAATACTTCCTATTTATTATGAGGACCCATTATTTTCTACATGTACATGTGGGAAGCTTGTACACATATGTGTAGAGAGGTCTGGGTTTAATGGTGGGTATCTTTCTCAGTCACTTTTTTTTTGGTTTTTCAAAATAGGGTTTTTTTGTGTAGCCCTGGTTGTCTTGCAACTTGCTCTGTGGACCAGACTGACCCCAAACTCAGAGAGATCCACCAGCCTCTCTCAAGCACTGGGATTAAAGGTATGCACCACCACTGCTCAGCCTTCTGCCTTATTTTTTGATACTGGCTACTGAGTTCACTGATACAGTTAGTCTAACTTCCCAGTAAATTCCAGAGATTCTTCTGTCTTCATCTCTTCAGCACTGGAATTACAGGTATACATGGCCACGACTAGTTTTTATGTCAGGCCCTCAATGCCATTTCCAACTATCCACAAATAGTACTCTTTATATTGTGATTACAATGCTTATTTCCATTTTATCATCTTGGACCCCTGAGTGAAATTTCTACCTGGAGACTTTGTATTTCCATTTTTATCTCAGCACACCCCAGGCTAGCATGGAGCTCAGTATATAGACCAGACTGGCCTTTCTCTTCCAATTCTCAAGTGTTAATATTAAATGACATTTATTACCAGTCCTAGCACAGATGAAGTTTTAAGTGGTATTATTGTTTATTTATAATTGTCAATAAATAATGAATATCCAGAAGGGTGGTTAGCTTCTATGTTTCTTTCTTTATCCTTTTCCTGATCTTAATATTGATGTAACATTTTCTCAAAGTATAGATTAGGAATAAGAAAAACTAGTACCAGTGAAATACCAAAAAAAATATTTCTAAGAATTTTTTGTTCTCATAGAAAAATATGGCATAGGAAAAAAACTGAAGTTTATAGCCAGATCTCTGGAGTCAGATCCTAGCTCCTTAGTTTATTTGCTATGTTATTCAGGCTAGTCATTGAACTTTCATGAGCCTATATATCAGCTGTAATGTGATTTTACTAATAGCCTAATAGTCCCATATATAATTAGTAAATGGATTGGAACAGAGGTGTTGGGGGAGAGTGAGAAAGAGAAGAAAGAAAATGGGGAACAGCAGGAGGATGAACCAAAGTAGGAGGCAGAAGGAGAGGAGAGAGTGGTAGTAGCAGAAACAGACAACCAATCAAAGTAGTAAATGGTATAAGATCATTATTAGCACTGCTCTGGCCCTTGGACTTTTATATTAATCTACCGTGACTAAATATCCATGAGCTTTGTTGGTTGCTGGGTAATAATTCAATGGTTTCTTGTATTTTTTCCTCTCGTATTGATTTATTCATGTTTCCTACTTAATCTTGCATGAGATTTTATGGTTTGTAATTTTGCAGGGAGTCATTCATGCTCATTCTGATTTATCTGATTTATTAGCATACAGTAGAAAGTACTCTTTCTCATCATATTTCTGAATCTTTTATATTTGTTGCCAGGCTTTCCATCTCATCCTTAATTTAATGATTCTGTTTCCTCCTCCTTTTATAGTTAAGCACACAATTGCAATTATTATTTTTTAAAATCATCTATATACTCTATCAGCTTTTTTGCAGTGGTTCATTTTAGCTTGTAGACTTATTATTCATCCACCCACTGTTTCTGCCTTCTGGCATTGCCCCTACTTAAAGACAGAAGGTGCAAGCACAATTCATTAAGTATTACCTTTCCTTTCTGAAAAACATAAATATCTAATGAAACTCATCTTCCTTTAAGCATCATGTGAGCAACTTCCCATATTATATTATTATATTGTTATATTCAACTCATAAAAGTTCAAAAAATTGCTTGCTTGTGTTACTGAAAAGTATGAGGGATTGGTTTCATTATTCTCTCAGAATCAAGGTGTTAGGTTTTATTATGAGTATACTGTTAATTTGCTATTTATCTCTTAATATGGCTTCAATAAATGCTTTCTTGGTGTTTTTATCTTTTCATATTTACAAAGTATGTATTGTATTCCATGCATACTATTAATTTTAAGAATGGGCTGTACACATTTGTGAAAAAAGTTTGATTACATCTTCTGAGTGAATAATGTCATTAGCTTGAAATTTATGTTGTCCTTTTTTAATTAAAATAAGAGCAAGAGGACTCTAAGAAATGTATGTTTTACTTTCCAGATTCTAATCTTAATTATGGGATTTTTTCCAAAGGAATATTAAATGCTGTTAGTTAATTCCCTAATGTTGTTATTTAATATAAGAATGACACTTAGTTTAAGCAAAATATTTCAATGTGTTAATTTTAATCAAATGTAGGAATTCATGACATTTGATGTGACTAACACAATAAGATCTCCAATTAACAGAGTAAAAATGCAATTGAAATATACTCATATTTCTAAGTAAACAGCAATGGTTCATAAGAGAAAAGGCTATGCACTTCTTGGTACAAAAGAAATGTTACTCGGGATAAATACATATTCATAATTCCAGGTTTTACAAAGGTGTTTTCATTGAAAATGTTCTTGGATTTCTTAGTGACTGATAGAGATTACAAACCATTAGTTCCCAGTGTTTGGCCGTGTAACCCTTCATTGCTCAACATGTTGAAAAACTAGCATTTTCCATGAATTATATTTCAGAAAATACTGTTGATAAATAACCAGAGATTTCCAAATATAGGGCTGCCTGGCTTCTGGAAGAAGGTTTCCTAGGCAAGGACAAATCTGCATCAACAGAATGCTATTCAAGTTGAAGGTAAGTAAGAAAGGATTATGAATAAAAAACCAAAATGTTAATAGGAAGCTGGAGCACAGAAATTATAGATGATTAAGTGTTGTGGGAAATAATAAAAAAAAAAGTAGAACCATCACATTCCCACACTTGTGCCTCTGTCCTGGCGGCCTGGCTGGCCATGCACTGGCAGGCAATGGCCTACCTGTTTTTATCTTGTGGAGATTCTGACTCTGAATTCCACAGTCTCTCCACCCAGCTCACTAAGTTGCCACTGGGTAAGTCTCTAACACGTCATCTCCCTGCTTTATATCCCCCATGGCCTTTGTGAAGCACTTCAGGTAAGCCCATGTTTGGCCACTCTACCTTTCTCTCTTGAAACCAGATGAGCTGCTGTGTGAAGAAAAATGCAACACAAACTTATTTCAGAAACAATGGTAATTCAATCTCTGGGAGCAACAACTAAAACCTAATCTTGTAAGCCTTATTAAAATCTGATCTATCCAGTGGCAGATCCTTGTGGACCTGCCATGATACTGGAAACTATAGCAGCTACATCTTACCCTCTGCTGCCTCAGCTCCAAAAAGGAAGTCCCTCTCTCCTGCTTCCTCTCTTCTTCCAACCAACCCAGAAGTCCTGCTTACTCTCCCAGTGATTGGCTTTATTCCTTAGAGGATTGGATCACAAGAGCAGCACCAGGCCTATCCACAACAATTAAGATGTGGCTTGCCCAGTGACTACTGTATACATTTCAAAGGACCAAAGGCAGAGACTGTCCTTCTCAAGTTATACAGAATGCATGCCAAAAACCCCACAGGGACTGGTGCCACTACATATTCAAGTTCTCTACCTCAAGTGGATGTTCAAAGCTGTTAGCAAGCATCCTATGTGTCCAAGTTCAACTTTTCTCCTATTTTTCAATCCAGCTTACCTTGTCCATTCATCTTTTTCTTCAAGCATGAGTTCACTATCTATCAAAACAGCTCCTTCTGCCCTCTCCTTCACCTGCTACTCTTCTACTACACTCAATTACACATATCACAAAATGTATCACAGGTTTTTTTTGGCACTGGAACTTTGTGCTTTTTCGTCTTAGTGGTTTTCCTATTTTGGTTGATTATGACCACACTTAAACACCACCTCCCACACAACCACTGTACCTGACTTACATCCCAAATGCAAAATAACTTCCTCACATACTCATAGTTATCAACTAGTATGATTTCTATGCAAGACAACTTATCAACAGCCAAGCCTTCCTTAAGTAGAGGAACTTTGTGGGTCACTATTGAGACTATAATATACAACCTAGAGTAGTTTATGATAGAACATATATGATGAACAATTGAGCATAAAGTCATTAAATTAAATGGACATTATCCACCACTTGGAAAAGCTTTCTATTTCTCCTCACCAGAGCTGGGACAAATGCTCCTTCTGTGTGCTACCCCAGGTCACCAAACTTCAAGTACTAGACTATAATATCATGCGTATATAGAAGGCCTTCTAACTATTGTGAACTTTGTGAAGGGAAAAGAAAATGTCTATATCGAAATCTATAACAACATGTCAGAAGACTCAAGAGCAACCCCAGGTTTCACGATTCACTGGGATTCACAGAATTCAGGAAATGGTTACACTCACATCTACAATATATTCCAACAAACCACACAAAGCAAAATTGGTAGAGGGCAAAAGGCACATAAAGCAAAACCTGGATGAAACAGGATGAAGCTTCCCAGGGAAGCCACACAAAATATACTTAATTCCTCCAGCAAATTGTGGTGACACATGTGAAATGTCAGGCACACTCATTAAACTCTGTGCTCAAGGATTTGGCAGGCAGAAGCTGGCCATGCAGATACTTTCTGCCAAGCATATAGCAAAGTTCCAGACACCACAAATGAAAGGAAGTGTTCTGCATGAGCCACATTGTTGGCTCAGACAATTTAGACACCATGTCATTTAGAAAACTGTTGAGAAGCTTCTGAAATTCAAATTCTCAGGTGCCAGCCAACAAACAATCATGTCAGCTAGCCATTCAAAAGAGAGCTAGCAGGTCTTCTATGTCATCTCTTGTCTTCACAATCCATAAATCCCAGGACTGTTCCTGATACTGAATACTCATTCATGCCTCAATGCATAAAGAATGAATGAGTGGCAGACAAAGAAACAGACCAATCACTTGTGTTATCCCATGGCTTTTCACAGTGATCCTGCAACCAAAACATCCTTAATATAATTGTTAACAGATAAAAACTGGCTCTGAGGATTTAGAGAGCTTATTCAGAACCACAGCAATAAGGCTAGAATTTGATTTCCTGGATGCCTAATATACATATAGTGCCACTGTCTTCATAGCACAAGTGGCTATTTGGAAAGAATGTAATAGCAGCAAATAAGTCAAAAGATGTAGCAGAAATAGTGTGGTTAGAGAGAAGAAAAATCCCAAAATGCTTTTAGACACATACCAGATAAGTTTGCAAAAGTTCTCAAGAGGCATTCATTGGTTCATGGGCATGTTGTACAGAGAGTGCCACATCCTCTTTGGGATTCCTTCTATTCTTTGAAGGCAACCACTTAGCTGAGGGAAAACTGAGTCATAGAGGTTTAGTGGTCTGGTGTGTTCCAGAGGCCCAGCCATGCTCATCAGGTCTAAGCAGATGGAAGCCCATCGAAGGACTCAATTAAAGTTACCAAGTCTCCAGATTCTCAGACTCTGCCAATAGGGATCAACAGGGGAAAATGTTTCCTGCTCACCTTAAAATAGCTTACATGTGCCTAGGGGAAAAAGATAATCTAAACATTGGAAGACTTCATTTTTGTGTATTAAAGTTTATTAATTTATTCTTCCAAGAAATGACATCGTAGAATAACATGCCAGGGTAGATACTAGATGCTAAGTCATCAGAGAAAATAAGGTACAATATGCAATGTAAAAGATATACAAGGAATGGAGTAAGAAGAGAGGTCTATGCACTGGAGAAAAGTATACAAAGGCACTTAGGTAAAAGTGATTACACAGTACCACTCTTTTCTTCTCTAAATACTATACTGTTTTCTTTTGGCGTATCATAATGGTTCTATTCCATCTGAACTTGAAAGACAGATCTCTTACTGAGAAGAGTGTCACAAACATATTGTCTCTGGAGTGCTTTTCTAAGTCAATGCTAGTTCAAACTGAAGACATTTTACCTACCTCTCCTGACAAGCTGTCCTATGTCACCTATTCCTAGTAAGTCATACCACCATGTTGGTCGATTCAAACAAGGAACCAATTTTTACTCTTCTTTTGTCTTCACAGAAGAACTCTACACTTGACCTACAGTTTTCCCATCAGCCAGCTCTTAAGTTAAGGTTAAAATTGCTATGATGAGACATCATGGCCAAAAGTAACTTAGGGAGGAAATAGTTTATTTTACTCACAGATCCATATAACAGTTCACTATCAAAAGAATTGAGGGCAAGGACTCATTCAGGGCTGGAGTCTAGAGGCAGAAGAAGATGCAGAGGCCATAGAGGAGTACTGATTACCAGCTTGTTCCCCATGGCTTACTCAGCCTGCTTTCTTATAGAACTCAGAACCACCAGCCCAGAGATATCACCATGGAGAACTGGCCCTTCTCCATCAATCATTAATTAAGAAAATGCCCAACCCCAAATTACAAGCCTAGAGATGTTTTTTAATGACTCTCTAGGCCTTTTTTGGTCTACTTGAATTTACAGTAAAGACTAACCATCACAACCAAAAATATAGATATCAAATGTATTCTACCAAGTTGTCTGGTTCCTAAAAGGCACATAGTAAGGACAATAACAATCTCAAAGCAAGTGTCTGACCATGCAAATCAGTGAATGTTATGGTCTGTAAACACAAGGCCATGGTCTTGATATAATCTGGGAATAACGCACTGATTATTTCAGGACCAGAAAAAGAGGTCCCTGGAGTTAAAACTGAGCAGAGACATTTCAAGACTCAAATAAATCTCTGTCAGAGGAGTCTAATGTCAAAGTGAACCAACCCCATGTCTTCTATGGAACCTAAACTGGTACCATAAACACTGGTTCTTTAGAAGTACATCTGTTTTCAAACTGAGTTGTGATAAATGTGTTTCATCACATTTTTCTAAGCTGTAAGCAATGACTGAGATGTTTATTGTCAATATTTTAGTTGTCAAGTGAGAAAATAGCACAGATAATCAGTTACAGGTTCTGTGGATAAAAATGACAACTGTAAGAGAAAATGATAAAAATATCACCACATAAAAACGTAAATGGCATCACAGACAATCAAATAGACAAAGTGTAAAATTTTAGAGAATAACAAAATTCTTTCCAAGAATACCTCAATTAAGTACACAGTTCTTCAAAACTTGTTACTAAATAGCATATCTTTATTTCTTAATAGTTTAAGGGAACAAATGGCTTTAGACTTTCAGGTGTACAAAGGTTAAGAACAAGGACTGCCTATATTTAACTCATAGTTCAGTTACTTTGAAGACCTGTGTCCAGTGTTATCTCTTTGAGCCTTGTCTTCCTCCCCATCTTTGGAACAGCAGAAATAATCCCTGTCTCAATTGTTGCTATAATGGTTAAATGCATTAGTATAGAAAAAGAACCGAATGAACACTCACCAAATGTGCCTTACTTTCATAGTGATGGTGGCTGTCTTTATTCATATAGAACATGAGCTGAAGGCTGACGAAAAAGCAGGCAAGTGGTAGCTCTGATAGATTTTTGAGTGAAAAGAAAAATGGGTACTTATAGAATTACCCAAAGCTATTCATGACAAAATGTAACAGCACAGTGTCAAAGACAGGGCTTAGCAGTGTAATTTTTGTTGCCCTCCCCTTGGTACTGGTAATTGAACACAGAGCCTTGTGTAAGTTAAGCAAGCACTCTACCACTGAGCTTTATACTCAGCCCTAAGGCTTAGCAATGTAAATACTCTCTTCAAGCTTGAGAAACCAAATAAACAATACAAACAACCCAGGAGATTAGAGTGCCTATGAAAAATGTCTTGCCTTGAACCATACTATAGTGATTTTGACCAAGGTCTTTAAGGTCATTTATATCTAGACATTTATTTGGTAATCTGGGTTATTGATTCTACATAACTCTTGACTTTATTAGTAGACTTGGTAGTTTAGAAAATCCTCAATGCCTCCATGGCCATATGTAGGATTCCTAACACATTTCCAATTGTGCTGTGCATTGCTAAAGTCAACAGGTTTCCACACATCAGCCATAACATGTACCTGACTGAATGTGTAATATTTACAAAATATTAACAGTTGAAGAAAATAGTTATTATGCCCCGGCTCCCATTGGAATGGGCACTAAGTTTGGATTAGAAACATTCACATGAATGGAAGTTTACCACAATGTAAAGGGGTATATATTTCAGTATGGGATTCCTGGGGTTACAGGAGATTTTTAGTAAGGTAAGTACTCTGCGGATGAGATGGCTCAGCTAAGGAAGGCTGTCCCCTTTCCCTCTGATTTGGATGTGCTTAAAACAATAGTAGTTTTGTAGGCTTTCTAGGTCATAATACATTGTTTTGGAATTTTTTGTCTTTCTGTTCTTTTGCTTGTATATAGTGGTTTCAGATTGTGTTTCTCTATAGATTTTGTTGCTGTGTGTTTCCTATGCTTGTTCTTCTTTCACCCTACATTCATATCATCAGTCACATCCAGAATATGCCTGTTTTTTAGAATAGAACTCCATATGCTACCCAGAAACTACCTTCTTATATGTACGCACCATAGTTCATGCTAAAATGTCTCAGTACCAAGTATAGTATTTCTCTAGTAAGAGAATATGTTTGTTGGGAGTAGCCCATTTAGAAAAGCATTAAATCTAGTTTTACAAATGAAGAAAATGAAAGAATGACTGTGGCAGGAATTACCCTAAAGATACCTTTCCAAAATAGTAGCGTCAATAGGCTGCAAAATCTCTAAAAAGCTTTGTTGAAAAACATGAATAAGTAAATATTGTATGTCTGTCTTCAACACTCAAAAGCCAGGAACGGTCAACAAAACCCACATTTAGAAATCTGCATTTAAGCTGTTCAGTTTAATGAATATGTTCCAAATATGGGGTGTACCAACACAACAATCCTGTAGTCCCAGAAGCCTGGATACCTGGGACTTATGGGAATAATCTTGAGATGGGTCTAGTAGGATCCCAAACTCCCTGCCCATAACACAGAAATTTGTCAGACAGGTAAGTGGCATAGGTCCTGTGTCTATTTTGTCAACAGTACCAAATCTTAAGTGCAATTTTGAGTTACTCAAAATAAAATTACTTTTCAAATGCAACTTGGACTTGGTCCCCTGCAATGGTAAAATGGCCTTGACCTTTTGTGCTGTCAATCTGGGTGATGTTGATAATGTATTTACAAAAGCCTCTTATTTCCCTCCCAGATTCTTTTTCTCTACTTTTCTTCAACTTTTCCCTCTATTCATTCAGAATGCTCACACTGATTTTTTTTTAAATTGTAATACTTAACACATCATTCATTTGCACAATTTTAAAGGCCTTCTGTTTCTAGACCTATCTACATAATACAGACTATTGGAATCCTTGGGATTAAGGATGTAAAATTACTTTAGAAATATGTTATTGAGAGGAAAAGAGAGAATACATTGAGTAAACAGACACAGGGACTCAATCTTCACAAATGCTGAAAACTGAAAGTTCTCCCATTTGTAAGGGATCCCCACTCATCCTATCTGTCCAGGGTGTGTGATGAGAAAAAACTGTTTAAGTTTAAAGTGTGCTAAGAATAACAGCTGAGTATCTGGGTCAAAATTCCCATTCACGTAATTACATTTTCCCAACCAAATGCTAATTAGCACTACTTACAAACACTGTGAGATAGTGTTACTTGATAAGATTATTTGACCAGATGCATGTCTACAGAACTGAAAGCACCGCAGATACGCACATACATTACTTTTTCTATGAACTAAAAGTCTGTTCTCTCTTATTCAAAGGTGAGTCTCTGCTAAAGGCACATTGACAGCTCATTAAGAGAAATAAAATTCATGGGTATGTTCTTTCTAAAATCTTCACAACTGATAATGGACTAGTCACTGATTTGACCAGAAAAAAAAATCTATCCAAGTAGTCCACTCCTCCAGAAACCAAGTAATAATGGGAAGAGGAACAAAATAGGTCTCTAGGAGGTGCACACTTGTGAAGCCTGATCATGCTCCTGTGTGCAAGTGCGCGCACGCGCGCACAAACACACACACATACACAAACACACACATAAAATACTTTTAAAGCCAAAATTTGATCACAGTTTGAAACCAGCTTGAACTAGTTGAGAGTCACAGATCAGCCTGAGTCATAGAAAAATTGGATCATATTAACATTAAAATGGCATACATTTATAAATTGATAATCTACATAGTTATTTTATGTTATATTTATGTTATAATTTCTCTACAAATGAAAAGTTCATTCTTAACAACTTTTAACTATCTAACTGAATTGTAATTTGATTTTTTCCTTAATTATGCAAATTATATATAATATTGTATGCTATAAAATATGTAAGCTTTGTATTTCTACTTCTTATAAAACACAAATATATGCATAAAAATAAAGATTAATTTATCTTTGTTATTCAAATACCATGTGTGGCCACTGGGAATGGGCACTAAAAAAGCTTTTTAGAACAGTAGTGAAAATTTTAGAAAACTGGAGAAAAATGAAGATAAACTCATCCATTGCCCAAACAGAAACATATTTCACATGAAGAGAATTTGAATTAACAAGGAAGTACATTTATGTACCAAGATCAGTGAATTAAGAGGAAAACATTCCTTAAATCATGTGCATCAAGGTAAAACACATACCCAGGGAAATAGTAAGTTCAGCATGAATAAGACCAAAAGATGGAGGAAGCCCCAGGGCAATTACCAGGGTGATTAAATTAAAAAACAAGGTCAGTCTGTACTGAGCGGTAAGAGCTCCTGTGGGGACAAGTGCACAATCCACACACATAGAAGCCTTTAACCATATGCTAAAACCTAAAAACTGATGTACCAAAGGAAACAATACACCTTTAGGGTATGGGCTACACACTGGGGCTAATTGTGAACTAATGTGTGTGTGTGGGGGGGGTGGCTAAAACAATGCCTCGACCCAGAATGGACAGATTGTCAATTGAGTTCTGCTTATTCTCATTTTGGATTTCAGGGTTCCCAGCCTCAATGATCATTTCCCAGCCTAGACTTGTTATATGACGTTCCACTGTCCTGGGAGAGGGGAATTAAATCTCTAAAAGAATGTTTAAAGGTGTTTTAAAAGTTTTGATCCATTCTATGGCAGAATTCAATATGTTTCCATGCTTCTGCCAATAACCCACCTGCAGGTCCTTGCACACAGCCTTCATTTTGTTCAGGAATGTACTCTTCTAACAATTTGTATTCTCTGCTACTCCCTTTTCCTTTTCATTTTTAAGTCTCATTCATTCCATTTTCTCCCTTGTTCACTCTGAACTGAAGCTGAACTGAGTCCTTCTATCTCAGGTCTCTGATAAATGAATCCAGTAGTATTTAAGGACTTGCTGGACTGTAAGCTCTGTAGAGGCAGGGTTAGTCCCTATCCTTTTAATCAATGCAACCCCAGGGCTTACTCCTGATTAACAGTTCATTCAAATATCGATCAGATTCAACTGAAATGCATAGAAGAGGGACTTGGCAACTGGCGAGGCTTTGGACTGTTGCTAATTCATTCTATAGACCACTGAAAACTTCAATTACAGGTAGTTCACACCTGTATTCTATTTTTCCAGCTAGTTTTCTTTTATAGGAATTTTCTCACTGTCTATTGCTACAAGAAATTCTTCAGCCACAAGGGCCAACATCCTTATGAAGACATTTAAAAAGTCTTCAAATTTAAACTCAAGAAATTTAAGAATCTTGACAATGTGTTCAATCCCTTATTGGGCTTCTGATTTTTCCAATGTTCACTTTGTTCCAATGTTGACTCAATGCATGGAATTAAAATGAGTGAGACATAGTTTCTTCTAACTCCCTTCTTCAGGTTCTTATGTTAATTGTACTTAATTCATATGAATCAAAGTATCCCTATTTCACTGCGTAAAATGGAAGGATTTCATTTTCCTCAATATGAGAAGTAGGAGAAAGAAAGAGGAAAGTAGATACTATTATGGATTAAATTGTATCTTCTAGAGAAGAAAGGTCCAAATCCTCTCCCTCAATAAATAGGAATAGGACTTTATTTGAAAAATAGCATCTCTGTAGATCAGCAAGGTGAGGTAATGTCATAATGGATCAGAGTAGGCTACAATCTAGGGATTTATATGCTTCCAATGTGAGAGAAACACGGACACAGAGAATGGGGCAATGCATGCTCACATACAGAAGGCTCTGGGAAGACAGAGAAAACAAACTGAAACACCAACGGCTTCTAGCCACTACCAGAAGCTAAAATACTCTTCTCTTGAATCTTGAGAAATAACCCGACTCTACTTGTTTCTTTAGCTCAGGCTTCTAATTTTCAGAACTCTTTAGTATATATTACTGTTGTTTCAAGGAACTGAAGTTGTGAACATTTGATCCTGCAGTCCTAGGAAACTATCACAAATACCATATTGAGAACATACCAAACAATTTTAAAAGTCTCCTCATTTCATATAAGATCTAACATATCTGGACTGCTCCTTATAGGCCACTTCTCATTTTCTAATAGTGGCATTTCTTAGGTCTCCTGGCAAGATGGGGCTCTGGCTATGTAGAAAGCCAGCACATGGGCAAGAGCCGGAAAGGAGAGCAAAAAATAGCCTTGCTTAGAGTCATATAAGGCTGGTCTACCCAGAACATTTTGTACTGAACACAAAACAGTCCATAACTCATCATTTAAAGTTCACCAATGAAGTGATGTATTTACCAAGACAAAAATTTACAATGAAGTGGTACCCCAGACAACATATCAGCTGTCTTAAAGGGATAGATAGCTGTGGAACATACTTCTGGGACCAAACAGTTATGAACAAGGGCTCTTCTGGAAATATCAATTTAGAGGAGAGGACCCAAACAATCACTGCATTTTAATTTTAGATGTCCCCAATACTAAAACGACAATAGGAACTGAATACTGGCAATAACAAAAGACTCAATTGCCTTTCATCAAGCAAGGCTTGTAGAGACAAAAAGTACAGTCTTATGGTAATAAAAAATGATATGAAAAGTGCAGTCACAACCCAGGGCTTAGTCCACAGTTCTGAACCTACATTAGGGAAAATAAAAACCCTGTCTTTGTATTCAGAAAACACTGAGCCCAGAAGCACTGACTACCCAAGACACAATTCACATATTAAATAATTCCCAAGAAGAAGGAAGGAGAGGGCCCTGGTCCTGGAAAGGCTTGATGTAGCATTATAGGGGATTACTAAGACAGAGAAGTAGGAGGGGGTTGATTGGAGAAAGGGTAGAGGGAAAAGGACATATGGGACTTATAGAGATGGGGGAACCGAGAAAGGGAAAATCATTTGGAATGTAAACAAAGAATATAGACAATTTAAAAAAGAAAAAAATAACACTGAGCCACAGAGAATCACAATGCACTTTCCATTTGTATGATAGCTAACATTAATCCAATAGCCCTTAAACTATACCAAGTACTCTTGGAAGCCCTCTTATTTTGAAACATCTAATGTAAGCCAGCAATACTGTGAGGTAAATAACCATAAGGTATTCATCCACTAGATTATGAAATGGAGGCTCAGAGAGTTAAAGGTCCATCACATATCATGTAGCTTATATGCTAGAGATAGAGAATGCCAAGTCAAGCTGTGTAGTTCCCAGAATCTGTTTGGAACTTTCTTACTCTCCCCGCTTTTTTTAATTTTAATTTTAATTTTAATTGTAATTGTAATTTTATGTATTTTATTGTATTGTATTGTATTGTATTGTATTGTATTGTATTGTATTGTATTGTATTGTATTGTATTGTATTTGTGGCAGCATATCTCTGTGTGTCCCTGGCAATCCTGGAACTCACTTTGTGGACCAAGTTGGCGTTTAAATCAGGGAGATCTTCTTCCCACTGCCTCCTGAGTGCTGGGATTAAAAGCATCCACCACCACTGCCTGGACTGTTTGGAACTGAATGGTCTACATGTACCTTTTAGAAGCAGGAGCACATGTAGATACAAACAATTTATCTATGGCTGATAATAGGTTTATAAATAGTAAATGTTCAATATATGGAGCATCAAGGAAACCCCTGAATTATGTGTTTAGTGTTAGGTTAAGACCTAATGCAGAAGATAGTTTAGTCTACTCAAGCTATCTTCCCACAGAGAGCTCTCCTGTGTCAGAACTGGTAAAAATTGCTACCAGAAGCAAAATCCCTCAAGTTCCCACCAAGAAATCTAATACTCAGATGGGATCTGGCAATGTGATCTAATTTTTTTCATTTCGTTCCTTGAGACAGGGTCTCCAGTATGTAGTCCAGGTTGGTTCTGCATTTGAGATCGTCATGCTGAGGACTTGCTTAACACTTTTACTTCTAAGGAGGGAGTTAGCATCAGCAGTCTGCAGCTGTGGACTCCCTGACTCACCATGGTAGAGTAGGAACTTATAATAGCTTAGGGACAAAAAGAGCAGCAGAAATGTTCAAAGGCTCATACTGACCAAACCCCAAAAGTCTTGCTGTAGTGGTGATTGTGGTACATTTATGAGGGATAAGTGTGTCCCTGCCGAACATCCAGTGACTAGAGAACAACATGGTAAATACTTTCCATTTGCTTAGCAAGAACTCCCAACAAACACCAGGCCAGACAACAAAATAGTCTTCTGAAATTCATCCTCTCCACACTTCCAAAAGTACTTAGAATACTGACTTAGAGATTCCTCCCCCTATTATTATTACTATTATTAAACCATCTTTTCATAGCAACTGCCAGGCCAGGGATAGGCAAGCCACAGCTGGAGGCTGTTTATTAGGGTAAACCACAAACATCAGAGGTTTCACCAATGAGAGCAAAGAAATCACTGAAAATTGGACTCCCGGGAGCTTCTCTGCATGGTGGCACTAGGAAGCTTGCCCCATGACTATAAGAGGTTACCTATGCACTTGGAATTGACTGACTGATCTTTCCATTTAGCTCCACACCCAGAACCTATCTAACTGTCTTGAACAAATATAATCTATTTGTGAATCCTTTATTAAGGACAGAATTCAAGGTTGTGAATATAAAATTAGACATATAGCTTTGGAAAGGACCTTACCAAAAATTAGATCTATATACAAAATCTTTCAATAATAAATCCATCTTTGCATGCAGATCCTTAAATATCGTATGTGAAAAATGACCTCACATTTCATGTTCATTCATACATTCTATAGTAGAGCAACTCTAAAGCACGACTATGCATCTCACTCCAGACTTTAGTGCCTCTATGTAATTATCTTCTATTAGGTGTGTTTTGATTCTGAACAACAGCACACTGTATAGGCGATAAGATATATGAGACAACATATGCACAACTATATTTTATAAGAATGCACTAGCCATCTCTTACTGGTTGGCTTAGAGACTTTTCCCTTGATGTGATGAAGCACTATGATCAAGGCAACTTAGGGAAGAAAGAGTTTACTGAGATTGTACAGTTTTAGAGGAGGAGTCCATGACCAGCATGTCTGCAAGCATAGCTGAGAGTTTACTTCGGATCCGCAAACGTGAAGCAGAGAGATGGAGCTGGGAATGATGCAGGCATTTAAAACCACAAAATGGCTCAGCTCCTATTGGCACACTTCCTCCAACAAGTAACACCTCCTAACTCTTTTCTCAAATGATACCACTAACTGAAGACCAAGTATTAAACTATATAAACCTATCCATGGTGGACACTTTCAAATATAGATCTTATTTCTTAAGTTTTATCAAGCATGATGCTAACCAGGAGAACTTGTTACAAACTAGATCTCATTCCTAGTTCTTTCAAAAACTCTAGCAGAGGAGGAACTGTTGTTTAATAACATGGGACTTTTGCTAAACTTCGTTAATCAGTCACTCCCATTCATTTTCCTGCCTGCAATTGCTCTACTTACTAGAACTTTCCCAAGTTTCTCCTCTTCTCTCACCTCACTAAGTTCTCATATTGAACGCTTTCCTGATCTGAAATAGTTCATCTCTGTTGTCTATTTTTTCCATAATGATCTAAGCATGATCTTCCTAAAACTATATTAGGAACATCATAGCTCTTCCTCAAAAATCTTCAATGGCAACTCAAAACTTTTTAAAAGGATCACTCACATAAAAAGTAAATTTATAAAACAGCCAAAATACAGAAAAGTTGAGATAAAACATATTCATGATTGGATATTATGTAGCCATTATAAGTGCTGCTTTAAGGATTATTTAGTCACATTAAAATATATTTACAAAAATATCCACAATAATATGGAGGGAAAAGAGGAATGCATGATTTCCCCTGAATAAACACTAAAAGTATGTCCCCACAAAATGTGACTGTTTTATTCCCCTTGGTTGAATTATGCCACCCTTTTTGTATATCTATATTTTTGAGGTTATGTATAATGCACATGTAATAAAGAAAACTATAGTAACATGCTATGTAAATAATGCATAGACTTCTCAGGTCAGATTCATTCTGCTAAGCCTAGAGTTGACAAAGTACAGGATTCTTGTTACTTGGCTCAGCAGCATCAGCAAACATACCTACTCTCTGGTCACAATGAAAAAGCATGTTCTTCCTCACCTATGTACCATATCCTTTACCACAGGGTAGTCATCATGGAAAGATACCCTCTCTTTTGTCACTATCACAACCATTAGACTTCTTGTTCAACTTTCAAGGTTCATGCCAAAGTCATATCCTCCGAAATTGTTTCTCTGACCTCTTCCTGATGAAAGGCACCCCTTTAGGCTTCTCTATAGCAAGCCGTTTGCTAGTTTGCTTGTTCATTTCTTTACTGCTCAAACGGCTGCGTGTTCATGTGCATGGCAACTGAGAAGCCTTTCCTTCCTGTCACAAAGACGGACTGAACAGTGCTCAGTGCCTCACTTGACCCAAAGGCTTAGCAATCGCTTGTAATAAAAGGAATGCTAAAATGAAATAAAATATACAAAGTAAATTATGGCATCTTTTGGAAAGTCAGTGTCATTTGATTCAATGTGATATCAACTGCTAAATTAATTCAGCATGCTGAAAGATAAATAAAGTCATCAAATTTTCAAGCTGGGGGCATTACCATACCACATCATAGGTTAGGCAAGGTACAGTAGAATTTACAGAGTAACACATTTGAGATTTATAGCATACAATATATTAGGGTAAGAAAAAAGTTCCAGCATCTCATACTAGGACTTTAGTCAAAATGAAATGAATATAAAGCTAAAGGAACTAGTCATCACAAAACAAGACTACAAGCAGGCTACTAGGAAAATTCAAGACCAAAGGACACAATTCCAGGTACAATTTGAAGAAACGGATTGCCAATATGAGAGCAGTGGGAAGGGAAGTGACATATACTGTGACTCTACCCTGTGCTCAGTGGGACCAGATATGTCACAGTGTGCCTAGGATGCTTTTAGGATTATTTAGTTCTCCCCATAGCCTATTGTCATTCTCATTTCCCAGATAACAAACTGAAGCTCAGAAAAAATTACATTCTCAAGATCGTACAACTATTAAATACCAGAGCAAGGACTTAATCCACACCATTTTTACTTCAAAAATCAATGACGGGAATATTTTGGCTGTAGACAAGGTCTATGTAAAGATGGTTAACTTTGAACTCTCAGCTCTTGCCCCACTCTTCTGAATCGTAGGATCATAAGTCTCTGCTTTACTTCAACGGGTCTTCACACTGCATCTGATCAGAAGAGAACACTGCTGTCTTCTATCAGATCACTATTTCAGGAAAGAGTCCTTTATAAAACCTAGTAGTTATATATTCAACTCCTTCTATGTAAAGTTCTCAATCTATTTTCTATTTCTTTAAAAAAAAATCAATGTCTAAGCTCCTTACCATGGGGCCTGCAATGCTTCCTGATCGGCCCCAGTGTTATGGTTTGAATGTGAATGTCTCATAAAGGCATGTGCTTTGAGAGCTTGCTCCAGAGCTGGTGGTGGTATTTAGGAATGATTTGAAAACCTTAGGAGATGGAGCCCAGTTGCCAGAAATAAGTAAATAGGGTAAGCCTTTTAAGAAGCAAGTACTTCCTGTTTCATGCTCCACTCTCTGCTTCTGGCTCCCATGTGATGTGAGCACCCTCCACCTACTCTATGCCTTTGTCAAAGAGGACCGAACTGCTTTGCTATGCCTTCTGTGCCACAATGTTAGACTGAAACTATGAAACCATAGTTTAAAGGTAACCTTTCCTTGTTGAAGTCATTTCTTTCCAGTAATCTGAACACAGTGACACAAGAGTAATCAGTCCAGTCTGTCTCTGTGACTATCCCCACCATCCCTCTTACCTTTATACATGCTCCTCACTCTTTCTGCTCCTGAGCATTTACAAATGATATTCTTTCCAGCTTTCTTTTTATTAAAGATTTATTTATTATTATATGTACACTGTAACTGTCTTCAGACACCCCAGAAGAGGGCGTCAGATTTCATTACAGATGGTTGTGAGCCACTGTGTGGTTGCTGGGATTTGAACTCAGGACCTCTGGAAGAGCAGTCAGTGCTCTTAACCTCTGAGCCATCTCTGCAGCCCCACTTTTCTGGTTTCAATGTTGTAAATTTTTATTCACTTACCAAGACTCAAGGCAAATATCACCTCCTCTAAAAAGTCTTCTTTAAGCAATTATCTTATACAAAATAATAATTCCTTTCTATTATATTCCTTGAATATAATATGTATAAAATCAACTGAAGTGCTTAACCAACTGTTCTACCTCCTTGACCAGAGTGTGAATTATTTAAGGATGACATAATTTCTGCATGCATTGTCCTGGCCATGGTACCTAACCTATGCTAACATTTGATAAATGTTTATGGGAAGATAACAGGCAAATATCAATTCAAATATATTCTACATACAAAGACAAAAGTATGCAAGTAAGTTCAGAAATCTCTGGTTTGCACACACACACACATATACAGACACCTAATTAACTCGTCAACACTGTATTTATCATAGAAGCATAGAAATTCAGTTCATGACAATCTTCTAAGTTTACCCTGAATAACATTCTATTACCAGTATTTGAGGCACACATAATGTCAACACCTGAAAATTATGAAAATATCACTCTGAAATATGGTAATAATAGAATTGCAGATGAATTATACCCAACAACATCAATATATCAAATATCTGGGCAGCTGTCAAAACCTCAACTGACCTTGATTCTTCACAAATGATATGTAATGCTGCTGTGAAAGATTCTGATCACCAATGTCTCTGAAATGACATACCTATGTCAGAACCAGTGCATTATATCTGAGCTGATAAGCCATAATGTGTATCTAAAGGGGAAGCATACAAATATTCAAGATTCCTTGTGCAACACTAGTAGTGAGCTACATTGGTAAAGGAGCTTGCAGCCAAGCTTGATGGCATCAGTTCAATCCCAAGAACTGATATAATGGAAAAAAACAATTCCTGCATGTGGTCATCTACACACACACACACACACACACACACACACACACACACTTGTTATAAACAATAATAGGAAAATATTAAAACAGCAAAAAATCTGGGGCAATGTCATAATACACCTTCCAGAAATGGATTTTAAGAAAACACTGAGGTATCTTTAACAGGTTATAAAATGTAACTTTATCAAAACACAATCTATAAGCACCTATCCTTAAGAGAAGACTTCACACTGCACAAATATAAGACTGATTTGGAAATGCAAAATCGGGATATTATTTAATGCTTAAATTCATGCACATGAGAGCACAGTTCACAGATGCTTCATTTGATACCCTCTGAGAAATGAACTGTTTTTTTTTTTTTTTTTATGACCGTACAACACTAGGTGGGCAAGATGCCAAATTTCTTAATTCTAGCAACTGTTAAACTGGATTTTGTAAATTCTAACAATAAAATCACTTGACCAAGATTTAGTAAGTTTCAAGTTTAGTAAATATTTTTTTTATTTTCATTTTCAAATACATTTTGAATTGAATTTAAATAGAATTATATCACATTCCCCTCCCCCTTTTCCCTTTAATCCCTTCAATTACCTCCCTTCAGCCCCTCTTATGCTCCACAATTTCTAGTTGATGCACACTTCTTTGTTTATAAATTCTACACATACATGTATGTGAGTGTATATATGTGCATATACAAAAGCTGAGTAGTCTACCTGAGTAGTAGTTGTGTGTATGGTTTCATTCAGGCTAACCACTCCTCTTGGACATCCAATTAGGGAGAACATCTCTAGGAAAGTTTAATTCTCCACTCCAGCAGTCATTAGTTCTTTGTTTAGGAGATAGATCCTGGGATTCCTGAATCCCATCTTACCATGTCCATTGACGTTGCCATCACTCTGGTCTTGCTTGTGCAGCCATTTCTAGGAAGGATTGTTTCAGTGCAGACTTCAAGGTATTTTGGCTTGCCACTCTGTCTTCCATAAAGTTCCCTGATCCCTAACGGCTAGGTTGTGATATAAATGTTATCAGTTGGGACAGGATGGAGGCTCCCTATAACCTGTTGATCTCTACACCAGAATATACAACTATGCAAGTTGTCAAAGGAGGGAAACAGTCCTATGAAGTTTCAACACATATGAACCATGACAATTACAAGCATGGTATGATAGGCAATCAATAGCTGTCTAATTGAATGTAAGGTCCATTCAACAGGAGGGAAACCTTACCTGCAACTGGAAACTTAGCCAGCTTTCTAGCTCTAGTGAGGTCATAGACCTCAGAAAATAATCTAGTGCCACCACATTGGTAGGCAAGCACAATTCCATACTACATTCTAACTCTTATCATTATACCTACAGATAAGTGTAGCTACTGCTCCTCATCCAAGAATCTTCTCTGTACAGTAAATGGAGACCATCACATAAAAGGTGCACAATATTTGTGATTGGTCTGTCATTATAGGTAAACCTCCAAAACTGTTTTGTTACCTAAATTCAGTTTTGAAACCACTATTTGAAATATAATCCCCTTTACTTTTACAATAAGAAAGGAACATTCTTCTTGATAATGCATATCAAATTTTACTTTCTTACTACACAAGTATTTACTAGCATCTATATTATGTAACGGATGAAGAAAGGGAAGCAGCTGAGTAAAAATTACCACAGTAAAATCTGTCTACATGAAGCTGAAATAACGAAAAACAAATGATATGCTGTCAGATCGTAATAGCCACTGCTTCTATATCTACAGATTCAACCAAATATGAAGAATGTTTAAAAGTATAAAAACTGGATCCATACTAATCACATACAATTTTTTCCTTGTCATCCTTTCCTAAACAAGGTGCTGTAACAACTACATTGATTGGAAAGGTGATTTAAAACATCATTAATGTATAGACAAGGAATGTGCATGGGTTATAGGAAAAGATACAATTTTATGTAATGGGCTTGGACATCTTTGGTTTGGGGAATTAGTAAGGGGTCCATGAAGCAATTACCAGAGGCCTGGGTAGGATGATATTTTTCTTGATACTTACAAATAGAACAGCAACATGTTATAAAGCATGGTTTTGGCTTACACCAAATTCAGAATTTAACTCCCAGGCGTGAGGGCAGTAAATAAGCCATAAATAAGGGAAGGATAAGTGAGGGACTGGATCAGTAAATGTTTTGTTATACTGTAGGATAGGATCATTCTATGAGTTCTTACTTAATCATTCAGTGTTTAGATTATTTTTATAGCTGAAATATTTTGGACCAACTTTTTTTCACTTATTTATTCACTTTACATCTGGCTCACTGCCCCCTCCCAGTCACCCCCTCACACAATACTTCCCCTATCCCCTTCTCCTCCCCTGGATATACCCCTCACCCTGGCAGATCAAGTTCCTGTGGGGTTTCCTCTCCCACTGAGACCAGACAAGGGAGCCCAACTAGAAGATGTATCCCACATATAGGCAACAGCTTTTGGGATAGTCCCCACTTGGAGTAATTTTTAAAGTCAAGGTTGTAATTAATTTCTTAAAATCTTGTTTAAAAAAAAACTAACAGTAGGTAAATGGTTAGACCTGGAAAATATCATCCTGAGTGAGTTAACCCAATCACAAAAGAATACACATGAATGCAATCACTGATAAGTGGATATTAATGAGCCCAGAAGCCCTGAATACTCAAGGCACAATTAGCAAGTCAAATGATTCCCAAGAAGAAGAAAGGAGAGGACACAGGGCCTGTAAAGATTGGATCCAGTTTTGTAAAGAAACCGTGGGGGGAGGGGGAATGATTGGGGAATAGTTGGGGGGAGAGGAACTATGGGACGTATGGTGGGGGGGGAACTGGGAAAGAGGAAAGCCTTTGGAATGTAAACATAGAATATAGAAAATAAAAATTAAAAAAAAAACTAACAGCAAAAGGATGCTCACTTTGTTAACTTGCAGGCTCACTTGAGAAGTTTTTCATAATGTGAAGTTTTCAGTCAATGCTATAATTGAGCAGACAAGTAAACCACATTCTGATTACAAATAAAGAATATTAATAACCAAAACGTATCAAGCATTTACCATATGACAGGTACTGTGTTGAGCATTTTATGTGAATTATCTCCTTTAATCTTCAAACAAGCCTGCTGAAGAAGGTACAAGTTTGATTTATGTTTGAAAGATAATACAATGGGTACTCAAGAGGACAGAGAAATAAAGTTCCCGCAAAAAATAGCTAAATTCTATTGTCTAAGGTGTGGTTATGACATTGCTTTGATACACAGCTGATTCAAACTTTTCACAAGTGAAAACTGATTTGTTCCAGAGTCCTCTTTCATAAACTCTTGACTCACTCCATTGCAAAAGTTTGCTTCTTCCTTTCTCGAGAGATACACAGAGACAGACAGACAGACAGACAGACACACACACACACACACACACACACACACACAGAGAGAGAGAGAGAGAGAGAGAGAGAGAGACAGAGACAGAGACAGAGAGACAGAGAGGCAGAGAGACAGAGAGAGAGAGAGATCCAAACATATGTGGAATGTTTTCTCCCAGTGGGCCCTCAATAAACTTGGTTGTTGTAAAGTAGCTTCAATATATGACTCAAATATTAAAGCTCAAACATGGCTCTATTTCTGTTTTATTTATATTAAATTCCCTGCTGTCCCATAACAATCTCTCCGATTTTTACAAACACTAGGAAAAGTTTGAATTGATTCTTAGTCCCTTAATAACAGTGGAATTCAAGTTGAGCAACTGTGTATGAGATGAACCTGATGGCTTGTCGACAGATGCTGCAGGCAGTCTAGGAAGCTAGCCTCAATGAAGGGACACATTAACCCTTTCTAGACAGGACGTTATCCAGAGAGATGACAATCAGCCAGTCCAACAGCTCACTTACTTCCTGATTCAAGCATCAGGCTTGCGTCCAGACTGCTACTCACATTGCTCACACTTTCTGGTTCTTCCTTCCTCTCATCCTCTCTCCATTTTCCACCCTTACCTAATCTGACTTCCACTTGGCTCTCAGCACAAGCTTGGTATTTGATCCATCCTTGGTTTCCAAAGGTTTGCTTTCAGCAGTGCAACAATATTCAAGGAAACTCTATACAAAGTTCTAAAGACAGAAATCATCAAAGGAAAAATAAGGTCAAGTTTTTTCATGATTGGCAGACACCACAAAGCTCTGGAGACAATTTAGATAGCATCCCACAAACCCCAATGCCAATACTCTGAAACCTTACATTAATCTTTATATTCATGTTCACCAGGCAGAATCTGCTTGCAGACATAATTTTTTCAAATCAAGATACAAATTTTACATAACACCTGACTAGACTAGGAGACTTGCAAATTTTATTACCCATGATTTTTTTTAACCTAGAATCAAGAACCAAAAGATACTTTTAACTTCCAAGCTTATATTAGAAATTTGGCAGCCCTTAGGTGACTTCTAATACCAGACAACAAATATTCACCAAGCTTATATTTCAGGCTAACTGTACAGGGGGAATTCAAAGATGATTATCAATTGTGGCTGGTCCAAATCCTTAGACAGATTATAACATAGAAGAACAAATAGCTATGGATTTTAAAATTTCATCTTCTAAAGGCTGTTTGCAATGTCAATGAATGGTAATGTAAAAAATGATACAGGAGGTGCTTTTTGTGACACTCAGTATAGCAGAGTCCTACCTTCTTCCCCTTCCCCATAGAAATGTAATACCTGACAGTGAGGGAAAGAAAGGCCTAGTCTCTGAGAAAACTTGCTTTTATTTCTGATTCCATCTGGTTCATTTTCCTTTCTTCTGAGTTCTCTATAGTCTTTCTCCCCTATAGTCACCTTAGCTGCCAGTTTCAACAGGTGTAATCAATAAGCATCTTAAAGCAAAGTGTCTGAACCATATCCTAAGCAAGAAAGACCCTCTTGGCATTTCCATACCTCTACATGAGGGGTCATATGGTAATGGTGTAAGGTAATGCTCAATAAGACTACAGACAGACCCAGACTATGTTGTCTGCTACCATGGAAACCCCCAATGCATACCTTTGTTTGTTTTCCCTTCAAAACATTGACAGTGCTGTGAGCTCTTCAAAGACAGATTCTTCAGATCATTAAACCTTTGTGCTTCCCAGTGTGGTCATGTTAATCATAAAATTTGTTCAATGGGATTCTCTGGATCCAGGACATTATGATGTCCTAGCAAAATTTTAAAGACCTGACCTTTAATGTAAGATATGCCAGTATTTTTTTCCATGATTTTAACCAGTAGTTTGATTTCTTTGGTTCTCAGCTGTCTCTTTTATACAATGAAACAAAAAAAAAATATGTTCCGACTATTCATCGATGTGTTTTAAAGAGAAAGAAATATGTTGGATGAAAAGCAATTTCCAGAATCTATACTCAGCTATACTCAAATCTTTGGATAAAACCTTTGCCCTCTCTGGGCTTTACTTCTGTTACCATAATAAAAGGTACAGATTGCCTGCTGTTTGGAAGCCAACTTGGGGATAGAGCAGAGTTCATAGAAAGTAATCAGATGCAGTCAAAGGGCTGAAGTCTTGATGAGATAGGAAGAGCCGCTGCCCACATAATACATTTTGGGGAACCTTGGAGCACGGAGAGATTTTACAAAATGGGATAGGAGGAATAGCGAGATAATGGGCAGGGAAGTAGCAGGTTTTTTCTCATCTATGCTATGTCTGCTTTCTCTTCTTCAGAGGAAACTTCACCTGCTGGTACATGGCCCTCTTCTTGTTCAACAAACATTCAGAAAACTAAAATCCTAGGAGGGACATTGGAAATATTTTCAGAAGTTCCAGGTTCTACAGATGTAATATTAATACTAAGTATCTTCAAGAATTAGGTAGAAGTAAGAGCTTGGCAAACTCTGCTCAGGATTACTCTTATAAAGAGCGTCCCCATTATAGTTTCTTCAGTACAATGGTGGGTTTGTCTCTTATGTTCCTGAGTGTATGATCCTGGACATGGAAGTAGAGGATGTAAAGTCTATCACTTACTATATGCTATCAGAAGGAACTTCCAAATGTTAATGTTTATAGTACTACAGAAAATGTTGCGGAGTCTATGGGTTTTATCATACTAACTTAAGGTTTCCAATGTTTCCAATCATGAACTTAGAGCTAAAGCCTACACTATGAACCACTGCATTAGGTAGGAAACTTTTATGTTACTGTGAATATTCTACAACTCCATCAGAGCACTAAGGTAATAATAACATAAAATATACAAAACACAGCAAAGTTAGATTTCTCATGATAGACTACTGAAGCAACACACCAAGACCTAATCCTTAATTTTAGTATTTTGTTTACTCTTCCAATGCATGTCAAGTTTTCTTAATAATTTTTCCTCTTTTCCTAATTTTTATGTTAAGAGAAATTATAAAAAAAGATGTATTTTTCCACAGAAAATCAGTCTTCAAATTTTATTTCTGCTCATATATTTAACCAAGCAGTTTTATGATTCTAAGATATAAAAAAATACATCAAAAGACAAATTCATCTCTGTGAGAAAAGGTATCTACCAAAAATAATTTGGAAGGAGAGTAAAGATCTCATTTGGCCCAGGGAATAAGCAGTGTCTGTCTGTCAGATCAGGCAGGGTCTGACAGAGCACAGCATTTAACATCAGGGCAGCCAGGAAACAGAGAAAAGAGAATGCTTCTGCAGTTTATCTTAACAACCTACTTCCTCCAACTAGGTTTCATCTCCTATCTTTTTCACCACCTTCCAAAACAGCCATTATATTATCACCACATCAATGGACCAATACATTCAGTTGGTCAAAGCTCTTGTTATCTAATTGGCTCTGGAAAAACCCACACAGGCATACCCAGAGGTAGGCTTCAACAAATGCTGTAGTCATTAACAATCACAATTACTTCTAACAACTGAGTTAAGGTCCCAGCTCAGTTACTGCCTTACAGCATGGTAATGGGCAAATAATTCCACTGCTAGATACTTTATAGTCTCAAGTAATAATCTCATTTTATTTCTTAATTCACTAAATTATATAAGATGAAGACAAACCTAAAAGCAACCTTTTCTGTAATTGCATGTGGCAAGTATTTTGTAAATAGAAAATAGATGACTGTATTTTAATATTAACATCTACCTGTGAATATAGACATGATTTCGATGTGTCTGATGTATTTCTATGTTGTAAGTACCCTATATGTTTTGTAAGACCAAAGTTACAACTTAATAGACATTGGGTAATAACATAAGTAACTGATAAATAAAAGACTGCATCTCCTTTATGTTCCCATGATATGCCAATATATATTCTGTGTTCTTTTGCCCCTACTATTTATCATAAATCCAAGCTTAACATAATTTACCAAATAAATTTTAACTGATGTATGATTTGGCTAGGATAGCCCATCCATATTTAATAGTATTCATCTCTCTCTCTCTCTCTCTCTCTCTCTCTCTCTCTCTCTCTCTCTCTCGATCCTATTTGAACTTCAATTCCTCACCTCTACTGCTACTGCCATAAAGTCTTTCCTGACATACATCACCCTTACCATGTTACTTCTGCAACTTTAGAATACACCTTTACCTTTTTATGCATTGATATAAGATTTAGCTTTATTGATTTATACTCTCAAATTCCTGACCATCACTGCAGATTCAAGCATCTGTGATCACCAATTAGCATTTAAACTCTTCAGAGGCAAATACTTTTTTTCTCACAAAGTCTTTATAATAACTAGCACCAAGCTAGGCACTAAACTCAGTGACGATCTTTCAGAACTTATATTCCATAAATAAATGCTACACACACACACACACACACACAGAGAGAGAGAGAGAGAGAGAGAGAGAGAGAGAGAGAGAGAGAGAGAGAGAGAGAGTGCTCCAAGCTGAAGTAGCCACTAAAAGAATTGGCCAGTCTTAAATTCTAAAAGCAACAAACAAATGAGTTTGCTCAGATTGAAGATGATAAATTGGAGGCACCCAGAAATTGCTAATATCCACTAGAGTGTTTCAGTGCAGACCAGACTGAGCCTTGTAAGACTGGTAGAGATTTTGGAGAGCAACACAGTGGAAGGTAAAGACTACCTCAGTACTTGGAGCATGAAGCAGAGAGGGAAGCATAACCGTCGTAACAAAGAAAAAAGGCAACAGAAAGCACTGATCTCAAAACTAAGCAGAATTTTAATCAAAAATCAGTTCCAGAATCAGTGTGTCTTAATGAACATAAGAAAGTACTTTCTACTTTTTGGAACTCCTTAGTGGTGAAGATACAGGAAGTTTTTCTGGGTCTGTGGCTACAAGAATATACTATACTATGTCCAGGAGCTCCCAGCCCAGTGCTGGCCTAGAAATCTGGTCTAGTAGCCTGACTAGGAAACACTCAGGATCAGATGACCTGAGAAATCATTCAGAATCATTGGGAAGATAAGAAGAAGGAGGAGGAGGAGGAGGAGGAGGAGGAGGAGGAGGAGGAGGAGGAGGAGGAGGGGGAGGGGGAGGAGGAGGAGGAGGAGGAGGAGGAGGAGGAGGAGGCGGAGGCGGAGGCGGAGGAGGAGGAGAAGGAGAAGGAGAAGGAGAAGGAGAAGGAGAAGGAGAAGGAGAAGGAGAAGGAGAAGGAGAAGGAGAAGGAGAAGGAGAAGGAGAAGGAGAAGGAGAAGGAGAAGGAGAAGGAGAAGGAGAAGGAGAAGGAGAAGGAGAAGGAGAAGGAGAAGGAGAAGGAGAAGGAGAAGGAGAAGGAGAAGGAGAAGGAGAAGGAGAAGGAGAAGGAGAAGGAGAAGAAGAAGAAGAAGAAGAAGAAGAAGAAGAAGAAGAAGAAGAAGAAGAAGAAGAAGAAGAAGAAGAAGAAAGGAGAAGCTCCCATTTGGGAGCTACTGATCAGGGAAGCTCACCGTCAGAACATTCTGTGGGTACATCCAGTGGTATCTGGTATTTATGGGAATGGAGATGAACTGTAAAACCTTGGAGTTCCAAAGTGCGGAGCAGATGAGATGCAAAAACAGATTACTGCATTCCTGTAGGGCTTCCCCATCAATGATCAGACAGCTGAAGGCCCAGCAGATGAGGAGCAGCAATCAGCCCTGCAGAAATCTTGACCATTCATTAAAAGGAGTAAGACAGCCCAGAGTAATCAGAGCAGGCTGGGCCCACAAACCAGACCTTGTGGTTGCTAGGCAAACTGGGGGGGAAAAAAGAAGAAGAAAAAACCAAATAGCATGCAGACTCTGTTCTCACCAGGTAGCGTGGAGCCTAAGTGGCCATGGAAAGGAGAACTAGTCCAAATTTCTCACTGCTACGCACATGACTGACCTCCTTAGAGGATTACAAGCCTGTCCTCTTGTTTATTTTTTAAAAACTCTATTTCAAGTTCTACCTTTTGTTCTCTTTGCTTTTATTCTTTTCTAGTATTACATTTTGTTGTTTTTTTTCCTTGAATTTCTATAAGGATGTTTTTGTTCAAATTGACTAATTCAAATATGTAGATAGAAATTTTATTCCTTTTCTATGTAGCATCTTTTCTGTCTCATCATTCTCTTACCTCTTTTTTACCTTTAACACCTAATGTCTTTAACTACATTTGTCTTGTCCTATATTTTTTTTTCCAAAACAGGCTCTTGGTATTGAAAACCAGGCTGGCCTCGGGCTTGTAGCTGTCTAGACTCAGTCTCCAGAATGCTAAGATAATATGTATCAGTCATAAGATCAAATATTTTTTCACAGTTTTACTTGTTAATGTAATGTTGCTTGTTTACTTTGATTTTTCCTTTTGATCATAATCTTAGCTAGACTTCTCTGTCTCATCTTTTCTATTCCCTCCTATTTACTTTTCTTTCTATTTTTTCTCTTTTATCTGATATTTTCCTTAGTATTATGTTTCTTGTTTTTGCATTTGTATCCTTATTAAAAAATATCTTCTGAATTCAAGCAGTACCCTCTTTGCACATTTTCCCCTCTAATGTTATTGTAGTGGTCATTGTTTTAAATTGGTTATTATTGTATTTTCTTAGCTTTTGTGTTTCTCTCTTCGATGTTCTAAGGATCAGATCTGATAGCTTGAACATGTTGAATTGTGTTTTATCTACTGAATTACTCCCAGAATCCATTCCTGAGAATGAATTCATTCTACCACAGCCTAAACCAATTTGAATCTCAGTTAACTAAAAGGATATAAAAGGCAAAATTTTCCAGATGATGAATTCAATGAAAACCTAAAACAAAACAAAAAACAGCAGAGTACAACAAGAAGACATGGAAGGATATGAAAGAAGAATTTAATAAAGAGTCAAAGGTTCAAAAAGACTCAAATTGAAGTTTTGGAAATACAAAGAGCCAAAAGTCAAAGAAAATGTCAATTGAAAGCCTCCCAAATAAACAAGTGGAAAACAGGATAATGAAGACTGAAGGACGAAGCAAATGAACACAATGTGATAATAATGAAAAACAGGTATTAACTGCAGAATGTGCAAGACCTTTAGGATACAATGAAAAGGCCAAGGTTGTAATTCCTGAGTATAGAAGAAGGCAATAGACCTAGGAAAAGGCTTAGTGACATAATGCCCAATACTCTTATATCTTAGGAAACACATAGTGAGGCATGGGAGACTTTTAGAGCCCCAGCAGATTTGAGCAGAAAAGAATTGCTGCATACCACATCATAGTTTTAAAGGTACAGAAAATAACAAGAAAACATGAAAAGATGAAAAAGAGAAGTACCAGGTCACATAGAACAGCAAACATATCAGAATAATAGCACATCTCACAAAAATAACTCTAAAATCCAGGGGAGCCTTAACAAAAGGAGCTGGTACTTTAGATTATGCATCCAGCAACCTTATCCTTCAAAACCAAAGGAAAAAAATAAAGACAATTTCCGGTAAACATAAACGTGAAAATCAACTCAGTTCTGCACAGGATACTTAATGAATACTACAAACAAAAAGAAAGATAAGCACAATAATGGGAGTATAGGAAATATGAAATGTCATTATAAGAGTGACAATGATTTTTAGAAAGACTCAAGCATCACAGATAAACACAATGGCAAGAATTAATACATTCCTCACAGTAATAATTTTGAACGTTAAGGGTCTCAGTTCTCCACCTAAAGGATATAGGAAGGCAGGCTGAATGTTATAAAGAAGAGCCAACTGGCTGAAGGAAGTACACTCATTGTCAAAGACAAACACAGTCTGATAATAAAGGCATGGAAAAAGTTATCCAACAGGTCTTTAAAAGAATGGCTACATCCATATCAAGGCAAAGTTCATCATAAAAGACTAAGATATACCTCTGCACCTTATTAAAGGAATAATCTACAAAAGGATAAAATCATGCATACACCAATCAGCATTCCTAATGTCATAAAACAAACAATACCACCAAAAGGCTCAGGCAGATTTCCAACACTACCAGTGGGTGACTTGACTTCAATGTGCTATCTCATCAGCATCTATGACATACACACAGGGGGGGGGTAAGAGAGTAGAGAGAGAAGAGAAGAGAGAGAGGAGCTAGAGGAGAGAGAACTCTATATACTATTTCATGCAAGAGATTCAAAATGAGCATTCTTTCCAGTAAGTTATAAGATTTTGTCCAAGATAGAACATATTTTAGGACATAAAACAAGTCAGAGGAAATATAAGAAACTTTCAATTATATATTATATTTCATCAGATTATAGTGAATAAAACAAGAAGTAAACAAGAGAGAATACAGAAAATTTAAAAATGAAGATTGACTTTGGAATGTAAACATAGAATATAGAAAAAAAATTAAAAAAAAATGAAGATTGAATTGTACAAATTTGAACAATGTGTCATCCAAGAAATCAATATGGATTAAACAAGAAAACTTAGAAGTAAATGGAAATATACTTCACCAGAACATGTGGGATACAATGAAAGCTGTTCTAAGAGGAAAATACATAGCTATACTATTAACCACTATTGATGAAATGTCAATATAGCCACTGTGGAAAACTATATGGAAGTAACTTGAAAAGAAAATGTAGGCGAGGGGATAAGGTAAACATGGTACAGTTACACACTGGAGATTTATTCACCTATTAAAAATGAAATAATGGCACAGGAGAAGTGGCTCAGTAATTAAGAGCACCTCTGCTCTCAAAGAGGACACAGGTTCAGTTTCTAGCAACCACGTGCCATCTCACAACCATCTGTAACCAGTCCGAGGGGATCTGATGTCATCTTCTGGCTTCTCTGGGCACTAGATACATACATAGCATATATACAGATGCAGGTAAAATGCATATATATATATATATATATATATATATACATATATATGTATATATATGTATATATATGTGTATATATATATATATATACATATACAATAAAATGGAAAATTACAAACTAATAGAATCCTGGCATTGGGGAGATATAGGCAGGAGGAGAATCACGAGTTTAAGTTCATTCTTTGCTGGCTAGCTATATAGTAAATTTGAGACCAGCTTGGAATACATGTGATAATCTATCAAGAACAAAAACATAAAGGAAGAAAAACTCATGTTTTTATAGTATATGGATGGATTTAGATAACAAATTAACATAAACCTGACTCTGAATGACAATTATCACAGAGCTGGGAGTGATTGCTCAACAGTTGAGAACACTTGCTGCCTGCTCCTCCAGAGGACCTGATTTTAGCTTCCAGCACACACACACGGAGGTCCACAATGGTTTGAATTCCAGTTCCAAGAGTTTCAATACCTTCTTTCAACCTCTGAGGGTACTGAAGGCACATGATGCACTTACATACACATGAGCAGAACATCCATATATATAGTAATTTGTATTTGTTAAATCAAATTATTTTTAAAAGACAACTATCATGAATTTCTCTCATATGTAACGATATTTTTGATTCTCTGTTGATTCAACTCCTTTGAGGCCTTCTTTTCCCCATAAGAACCTAGGCTTTAGGCTTTAGACAGATACTCCAGGCCAATAATCTTCATAATGAGTGTAGTAACAACTGCAATAATAATAGCAAATACTTATACAATGCTTACTGTATGTGTTGCTATTCTAAGTATCACATGCATTAAATAATTTAATCTATATGGCAACTATGATGAAAGCTAATACTGTTATTCTCATCCAGCATAGCAGAATTGAGGTACATACTATGGCTGTTTATCTAATACACCAACTCAATGTCCTTTTTCAGTATAAGATTTTAGATGTTCTCACTAGTAGTGGACTACAGTGAGTAGTATAAGGGCTACTTTGATATGAATTTCAAAAAGGTAACAAAGTACAAGTAGTGGGGTTCAGCAGTCAACAGGATCATTGGGTTTTTTTTTTTTAAAGAAACTGAAGCATCATCATTTCTTTTGAAATTAAGTATTGCTCTGGTTCATTTAGAAATAAAGATCTATAATGTTTTAATAACTTAATGACAGCAAGGAAGAAGAATCATAGGCTTTCCTTTTGACTCGAAACTACCACTATCATAATAAATTGTTTTCTATTTAATAGTAGAAAATTGTTCATGTATTCTTTGGGGAGTAAGAGGTTATCCAGATGAAATAATCTGAGGTTGGAGGGATTTCTTAGTGGTAAAGAGAGCTTGCAGAGGACCTGTATTAGGCTCACAACCACTAGCAATTCCAGTTACAGGAGATCTGACACCCGCTGAAGCCCCCAGGCACCCACATGGTGAAACCAAGCATATGTTCTTACATGTGTCTAGTGCTAACTTAGGGGAATGTCTTGACAAAACTACAACTAAAAAAAAAAAACCAATATTCTATGGATTACTTTGATAGAAGGCCGTTGACCAATAAAAGGTCTTCCAAAAATATTAAGTCTAGTAATTAAACAAAGTATGGTGATTCCACATACATTGTTCTATTTGACAAACTTAGTAGGTGCTCAATATTATTATTATTCTAGTTGTAAAGATCTACAAAACTGAAATGCACCAATGGTCCCAAGTTCTTGGTTTCTTTTAATTAGGACACTGCCACCACATATACACCAAATTCTATTACAGACAAACACTTTACTGAACATCAGTGGTAGGAAGCAAACATATGACCCTTTCCTGCATATATAAGTTATTTGTCTATGACATTGTTGTTTGTAGATAAGCACAAAGATTTAAATATCACACATTCAGAGTTTGTCCAAAGGAGGTTGGAACAATCACATTTTGTTAGGAGTTTATGATATTCCTACTAGATAATCGACTGTGCTTCTCCCAAGCAATGAGTATTGCCGCCACTTGTCTATCTTGGATATAGGAAGTATCGAGGACTCTTAACCCTTAACTCTCACCAAATACTAAGCAAGAGTCACTCATTTTCATAATTCTGAATCACATTCCACACAATGCAAGTGGAACCATTGTTATCACCTATATACTGCAGTCTCCAGAGAAAATGGTTGATCTAGCTGATAATTCCTCCTAGTTTTAGGAGTCAAGTGGTTCAGAACAGTTTAAGCTAAACTATGCAACAGAGAGATGCTCATTCTTCAAAGAGTTCAGAATATTTCATGCTTTCTTTCCTAGATATGAAAATCCAGCAAGCTTGCATTTGTAAATAAGCAAGTAGTTTTAGTGCCGATGCAGGTATGGCCATGGGTACATAGCAATTTAGTGCTTGTAAATGTTATCTGTGTGCATATACAGAAATTTCCAAGGCTGCAATGCAAAAAAAGCTGTTAGTGCACTTTTAAGACTCATATAACTGGAGGCCACATTTGAAATTCTGCCTTGCAAAAATTCTACAGAAATGTATTTAGAAAAAGTGATTATACTCCTCTTCAATAAAAGCAACTCTAAACACCTGAATTCTGGATGATACAAGTTTTATTTTTATTTTCCCCTTGCAACATGAAAAATATGGCAACCCGCTTCTCCCACATAACTTCATGGGTGTCTCTTAAGGTTTTACTCATATATTATCTTCTCATCGAGTCTGTCTCTGCTCAACAAAGTCATAACTGCAACCATTTACAGTACATGGGGTGGTGGATGGGCACATATACACTCACAAATTAAAATCAAATGGAAGAACCTTTATTTTACTTACTACTATATCATTAATTGTAGAATACTGACTGCCATATAAAATATTGTGCTGGCTAGTTTTATGTTAGCTTAACTGAGCTAGAGCCCTTCGAGAAGAGGGAATAGCAACTGAGAAAATTAACCCACAAAATTGGCCTGTGCTCAAGTCTATGCATTCTCTTAATCTGTGGCTAATGAAGAAAGACTCAGATAATTGTAGGACCACCTTGATCTGGTGGTCCTAGAGCATGTAAGAAAGCAGGCTAAGTAAGAAAACAAGACAGTAATGAACATGTTTCCATGGCCTCTGCATCAGTTCCTGCATCCCAGCTTACCATCTTGAGTTTCTACCTTGACTTCCCTGGATGATGGATTGACTACAAAGCTGTAAGATGAAGTGAACCCTGTCCTCTACAAGTTAATTTGTTCATAGTGCCTCATCACAGTAATATAAACCTTAACTAAGACAGTATTCAATGTACAGTTGTTGAAAGAATGTTGAATGGGAAAGCTTAGTTTTAAAATTAAAATAAAATATATAACTTGTGTTATTTTAGAGTAAACAACCTATTTCATGTCTTTTCTTGACAACACATTCCTGATTTACATGACAGTGTTCTTCTGAGAAAAGCATTAGTGCATACTATAGAAAACTTTATTAGGGAGGCACTCATTATGATCACCTCAGATGAAACACATTTGGTCCTAGCATAGGCACAGGGAAAACCAGCCCTCGGGAATACCTGGATTAACCTTGTCTTATACTGGAGGAAAACTCATTAAATCAGACCCAATAATAAGGAATTTATAAACATCACAGTGCTAACCTTTAACTATATATGGGTGAGGGTATGCTGAGTATATCATATCACTTTCTCAAAGCTTTTATTGCAACAATTACCTTCAAATGCGACACAAAAATTGACTTATATTTCTTCAGTATGACAAAAGCTGAATTTCAGAAATTTTGTTGGTTAGAAACTTTGATTCTTTTTTGTATTTATACATAATAAAAACAACTATCTCTTTTTAAAGCTGTAACATCACACTGGCATTGCAGACTACTGTTCAGACACTTATCCTCTGATGGAATGGTTCCAAATCACTGGCCCTATCTAGTGCTCGTCTATAAATCGTCACTGATGTCCATGCTAATCCATGCCCATCTTCCCTTTAACTAGTAGTTGTTTTCTTCTCAGTTGAAGTTTTTCACTTTTCAATTTGGTGTTTTCATACAAAAGAATAAGCTCCACAGACTTCTGCATAGTGGTCTCTTTTTGTTAGCCAAGTTAGTCCCTCGGCAGTGGTGCCCATCCTCCCTTCCTACTAACTGCAGTTAAATATGGAGTAAAGTTAAAATGCAGGGTTTTTTCACAATGGCTCTTTAAGAGCTTTCCTCTGCCACACCACACCCTCTCTCATAACAATTATCTGTAAATTCTTGGGGGAAAAGGTCTATTTTTCTAATAATAGCACCCTTAAACCTTAATTCAGGAGCTATCATTATCATCCAAATTTTACCGATAGGACTATTGATATAAAGCCCTTAGATGGCTCACTGGTGTGGAGAGGTGGCTCACTGGTAAAGGGCATGCACTCCTTTTACAATGGACCCAGGTTTGTCTCCCAAGATCCACATCAGTGGCTCACAAGTACCTGTCTTCCTGCTTCAGAATATCAAATGACTCTAGACCCCTAGGATACCAGCACACACACACACACACACACACACACACACACAACTAATTTAAAATATTTTTAAAATCAGAGAGAGAGCTCAGTAGGTAAAGGTGCTTACAATTGTACCTGATGACCTGAGTTAAATTTATCAAACCCACATGCTGAAAGGTGGAAGGATAAAACCAATTCCACACAAATTGTCTTCCTGCCTCCAAACATTCCACCTATAAAGCATGTGATGGGGTTATGACCTTTATGTTTACATTTCCATTTGTAGTCCCTCTTCCTCTTCTTTCCTTTGTTCTATTCTTTCTTCTTTGTCTTTAGATGTGCTATGTCATCTTCTTGTGAATCTTTTGTGCCTCCTCTTTGTCAGACCAGTTGCTACTACACTTTTCTGATGCTTTCAGATCCCTTCCTCAATCAAGTGCTGTGCTCCGAGCTTGCATAGCTCCAAGGAGCACTCCTATGACATCGCTGCCCATACTTGTCCTGATTCCTCTTGTCTGTCATTTTGCTGGAGTGTGTGAACCTCTAGAGGGCAGGTATCATCCGAAGTACAATAACTTTTGGCAATACCTACAATCTAGCCCTACACACACCTGACACCCAGAATATAACCATAAATACATGACATGAGAGTACTGGAGAGATAGTTCAAAGGTGATGAGAATTGGTGACTCTTATCGAAGTCCCTGATTCAAATACTGAAATCAAAGCTCAGAGGCAACGTGAGTGATGATTAACTTGAAGTCAGAAATGAGCTGTGTTCTGCCTACTGACTTCCTACAAGGTGTCAAGAATAATAATACTGTATGCTAAATATTGATGATCTTTTTGACTTGTAAAAAATTTATGACCTACTAATAGCAGCCATCTACCTACATTTTTGTGATGCTGATCAGGATTCCTTCTGGCCTCTTGTCCCTTACATGCTGCCAAAGAGTTCACATTTCAAGTACCTTAGCCCTTTTGATTCTGATTCCAATAAAGAAAAAAAAATGTCCAGCTCTGAGGCATAGATGGCCTTCTGATCATGGAGCACACAACTTACTAAACAAAACTCAGAGCTATCAACCTTTCCCCAGGGAAAAAAAAGTGGATTCTACTTGAGATCTAATGAAGCTTGTTTGTTTTTTGTTTATGTTTTATCATGAGATAGAGTCTCCTGTGGCTTTGGCTGGCCTTCAGCTTGCTATGTAAATCAGACTGACCTCAAACTCACAGGGATCTGCCTGCCTCTGCCTCCTAGGTTCTAAGATTAACAATGTACACCAATACTCCTGACTGATATCTAATGAATTTTGTTAATTGTTTAAAATTTATCCTGGCCGGGCGTGGTGGCGCACGCCTGTAATCCCAGCACTTGGGAGGCAGAGGCAGGCAGATTTCTGAGTTCGAGGCCAGCCTGGTCTACAGAGCGAGTTCCAGGACAGCCAGGGCTACACAGAGAAACCCTGTCTCAAAAAGAAATTATCCTGAACTTTTGTTTGAAATCAGCAATTAAATAACTATGCTAACATTGAATCTACTTCTTAACACACATATTTTTTTTTCCTTTCAAGAAACCTCCCCGTTAATACAAGGAAAACAGTATTTTATACATCCTCCTTGAAAAAATGTGTCATCAATGGCATTGTCCCTTGGAGTTGTGATGCTGTGATTCAACATGTTTAAGGACTCTCCATGAAAGTGACATGACTCACTCCTCCAGGAATAAGGGATTTCCTCCCATTTTTAAGTCAGCCATATTCTTGCTCATCCTCCAGCCTTTATAAGCAATGTTTTCTCTTTCCAAAGCATGCTTCTTCCTCCTCATTAACTGGAAAATATTTGACAGATTCCTGATCCTACTGTTACCACTGCCAATGACATTAAGCTTCCTTTATTACCTGGATTGTCTATAGCATTCGACTCCTGCTCCTCAGCTAGAGCAGTATCTCCCTGCCATTTATCATACTGTCAGGTCACAGAGCACACTAGGAGGAACTCCCTTCCACACTACTGTTTCCTTAGTGCATAGCATTGAGCCTTCCACAAAATTAATTATCGTTAAGTGAATGGAGTCAAAATGCATAGGCATGTGTCTTTAAATTGTTGTCTTTCACCTGAAAATAAATGTATCTGTATGTTCCAAGTCTATGTTACTAGAACCTTTATTAGAAAAGGAGTCTAATTTGGGAAATGTCTATTTCTGGAAAGTTATGAAGCTGCTGGAGCAGGTTCAGAAGTCAGCAGGGGGCATGAAAAACAAGGGTTTAGAGCTAATACATGGAGTAGAAAATCTCTGCCTTAATACAAGCACGGCACTCACAGTTCTAGCTGTTCACCCTAAAGTTACATGCAATATCTATGCACACTACCTTTAGTGAGAGCTGGGAGAAATGAAAATGCCTCTATGAGAAGAGCCCTCCCAAACCAAACCAATACCAAAGCACAGGCTTGGATCATTCCTCCTTTAATGCCAAGTTTTCAACAAACATTTTTGCCACTCCTCACAAAGAATTAAGGACATTGACCCCATACTTAAATCTAACTTGTGCTCCTGAACAGAAGCCATGTATCACACAGGAAGAAGCATATAGAAACAAAAAAATGTCAAATTGTTGCAAAATTAGGGTGGATGACTTTCCTAGATGAAAGAATGAATCAAAATTCCTATTCATATAAGCATTTATTCTATTCTATTTTATTTTATTTTATTATTTTATTTTATTTTATTTTATTTTATTTTATTTATGGGCAAGGTTCTGTCCTAAATACTGGGAACCCAGAGAAGAAAATTAAAAACTCTGTGTCCAACAATTTTATTCTATGGTGCAAAGCGCATAGGAAGGCATGGTCAACCCAAATGCAGGTATGGAGGGAAATAGAAGTAACCATACAGGAAACAGACACTTTGACTTCTTAAGGGAACCTAAAATAGTCCCAGACTTCACTCTCAAATTCTAAAGTTGTAAGTCACTTGGTTTGACATTAAAATTTGGAGATCTTGTTTCATTATTTACTATGTGTGGTGATGTTCATTGTCAACTTGACTGGGCTCAGAATTACCTAGAAGATACAAGTCTTGCTGTGGAAGCAAAGAATACAGGCCAGACCATCCTTCCCCCTGGAGCTCCTGGGAACTGGACCACCAACCAAAGAGTACACATGGTGGGACCCATGGCTCCAGCTGCATAGGTATCAGAGGATGGCCTTGTCAGACATCAGTGGGAGGAGAAGCCCTTGGACTTCCCAGTGTAGGGGAATGCCAGGATGGGAAGACAGGAGTGGGGGGCAGCACCCTCATAGAGGCAGGGGGAGAGGGGATGATATAGGGGGATTTTTGAAGGGGAGACCTGGAAAGGGGAAAACATTTGAAATGTAAATAAATAAAATATCCAATAAAAAAATAAGAATATTGTCCAGGACATTTAACTGAAGGGAAAAAAAAAACCTACCCTGGATGAAGTCAGCACCAGAACATGGGCTGATAAACAGGATGGTTCTAAAGTAAAGCACAGACTGACTGCAAGCACTTCTCCCTGTCTCATGACTGCACACATGTGACCAGTTCCCTCATGCTTTTTCCATCATGATGAGCTGTACCCATTCAAACTGTGAGCCAAAGTAAAATTTATCTACCTTACCTTGCTTTTGATATTTGATAACAACCATGGGGAAAGTAACTAATTTATTGTGTCATTTTAATTAATCTAATTATGTTAAAATAATCTTCCCCATCAATTAAGAGTGGGGGGAAAAAGATTTATTCTTGTTCTCTTGAGATTTTATTTATTTTTACTTTTATGTATCTGTGTTTTATGTTTTTGTTTGTTTTCCATTTATTTATTCACTTTATATCCTGCTGCCCTTGTTCCTCTCAGTCCTCCCCTCACACAGTCCCACCCCCATACCCCCTGAACCACCAGTCAAATAGCAGACATGGGCTGGACTTGCACACCCCACACATATGTAGCAGATGTGCAGCTCAGTTTTCATGCGGGTCCTCCAACAGCTAGAATGAAGGCTGCCTCTAAAGTTGTTGCCTGTATTTGTGTTTTATTTACATGCATGTACGTGTAGAAATGAAAGTAACTTGGTTTGTTTTTTGTTTTGTTTTTTGTTAAAGACAAGATCTTACTGTATAGCTCTGAGTGATCTGGAACTTGCTTTGTAGCCCAGCCCAGGCTGACCTTGAACTCACAGAGATGCCTCTGCCACCCTAGTGGGATCAAAGGTGTGCACCACTAAGCTGAGTAATACACTCATTTTTCTAGCAGTATTATTCATAATGACCAAAAAGTGGACTCTAATTAAATGTATACCCACGGATGAGACAATAAAATGTGATCAATGAATTCTTATTTAGCCTTCCAAAGGATAGAGATCTTGACACATGTTACAAAAGGGATGACCTTCAAGGGTATGATGTTAAGTAAAATCAGCCAGTTCCTAAACAGCAAACACTATATGGCTCTGCTCCCATGAGTTATCTAATGTGGTTAGCTAATTCATGAAAGTGGAAATTAGAACGGCCGTTGCCAGAGAATGGGAAAGCAGAAATGAGGAGTTGTTTAATGAACATAGTTTCAAATTTGCATAAGAAAGCTATAGACATTGGTTACACATACAATACTACCAAACTTCACACACTTAAGATGGTAAATTTTAAGCTATATTTTACCTCAATTAAAAATAAAATGAAATTTAAAAGAGGTGTTCATTTATAATGTCCACTTGGGAGAACAGTTGTGAAGCTCTATCCCAAGAAAACATGGTTTAGGACACAAAATCCCAAATGTGTAAACTGTGGAGAGCTAGTCTGTATTCCCCTAACACATAAATAAGAAAAAAAGGCAATGTTTTTGTTTCTTAGTCACTAGTAAATATAAGGGTATCAAAAGAGATGAACATACTTTTAGAAACTGTTCTTGCTTTTATGCAGGAAAACAAGGCAAGCCTTCCTATTTAGGTCACAGCAGTTACTGTAAACATTCCAAGGAAAGCTTTTTATTAACAGCCACCCACAAAGGGCCTGGTTTCAACCATCGCATGTCACAGAGTCAATGGAAGAAAGGTCAAGGGAGAAATCTCCTGGATCATAAAAATCAAAATATAAGTAACCTCTTTAAAATTTAGAAATTGCAATTATGTTTAAGTGTAGAATTAAGATTTGACAATATCTGAAAGACCTTCTGGATCTAAATCACATTTGTTTGTTTGATGAAATGATCAAAAATCATCCTAAATGTTTATGTAAAATCTGGATTTTGCTATTATCATCACTAAAGAGTACCCTGGTTTCAAATTGTGGAAAATTGTCCGATGAGGAATAAGGCAGTGCTTTGTTTCTTTTTTTTTCTTTTTTTTTCTTTTTTTTTTCTTTTCTATATTCTATGTTTACATTCCAAAGGTTTTCCCCTTTCCCAATTACCCCCCCCACCATATGACACTGCTTTGTTTCTTAATCCTTGGACATGCCACTATTTCTCCAATGCCTGACTATTCTCTAAAATGGCAAGGTTGTACTGAATGATATAGTGTTCCCTCCAGCTGTTGAATCTTTGACTTAGAACCTAGCTAGAGTCAGGCATGCCAGTAGATGCTTATAATCCCAGTACTGGACAAGGCAGGAGAAGGATGACTTGAATTTCTCTCTCTCTCTCTCTCTCTCTCTCTCTCTCTCTCTCTCTCCCTCTCTCCCTCCCTCCCTGCCTTCCCCCCTCTCTCTCTGAGTTGACTCACACCACACACACACACACACACACACACACACACACACACACACAGAGAGAGAGAGAGAGGGAGAGAGAGAGAGACAGAGACAGAGACAGAGACAGAGAGATTAATGGAAAGTAATTAAAAATGTTTGAAAATCTCAGAAGCAAACATAAAAGTAGGCACTTTGAGTAATAGTTTATAGCAAGAAAAGTTTGGCTTTTCTTTTTAATCAAGCATCTTTTGATACCCAAAGAAACATCTTGGTACTCTAGAGATAACAGTGTTAAAAGAAAAACTTAATCAAACTCTTTCAATATTGTAACTGCCTCCCAATTCACCAGTGATGTCCAATCCCTGGTATGGTTTCCATAAACTAAGCTTTGCCGTTATATAATTTACTTCAGAGAAATATGGCCAGACAATGTCTTACTCTCAGGAGAGCAGTTATATTCATTTCTTCCAGCCATGTAAACTAAGGAAGTCAACTCTGACTTGGAGGCAGGGTACAGGTTTATTATCCTTCACAAGGTTTTTCAGATCCTAGGGAGATGCTTCTGCACCAAAAATCAATACAAGATTTTCCAAGGTATTCAGTTTTGTCACTTGTCTGAATATAATGGCCTCAGAAGAGGAGATGAACTGCCTTACTTCCTTTTCCTCCTTTTTTTGTGCATTGTGCCCTTTCAAAGTGTGCTCTGTGTGTCATAAATTCAAAGGTTGCTTTTATGTCCAGTGAGGTAGGAGGAAGCTGGTTATTTTTTTAAATGGTGAAATCTGTCAAAGTCCCAAAGACTCATGTGATACAAACCAGGTCATCCTACCCATCCTAAACTCCCAATTCTACCAGAGAAATAGCATTTATAACTCAAAATAACTAGCAGTAATAGATCAATGCACTTGATTGCTCATGAAGCAATTATGTCAGAGACCACTTGTTAACCATCAGATGAGAAGAGGTAGGGGCTCAATAGGCCTCACACTTGTAGTCCTTCCAAGAGCTACCAATTATGAAGAGGAAAGTAATATTTTAAAAGGATTATTCTCTACCTCTTCCTGTTCTAGACTGGAAGAGCAATCTCTCCCACCCGTTGCCCCACTCAGAGTCAAGCTATGAGAATGGTCAAAACATGGACATTGACATCTTCCATCTTAAGAGTGTCAAGAGATTTGCTAGCTCTGAATGTCATCTTTAAAATTCCACTGTTCTTTGGAAAAACCTGAGTTTTCTAATTTCTTCCTATCTCCATTTTTTTCTTTAAGAATAGTTAGGGTAAGAGAAAAGATGGACTTAATGAGAAAGAAAGGAGGAATTTTTAAAAAAGGAGGAAAAGAAAGCAAACAACTCCATATTCTATTCAAGCTGTGACCACAGTTGTAATTGTGAGGGCCTGAAGCACTCAGGACTGACGATAACCCCGATCTCAGGGCAATAACTCACCAACTAGTTGGTAATTATTTGAGTGTCTAATTCCCAAGGACCTGTGAAAAACTATACACTCTGCTCAACACAAAAAAAGCACATTTACACAGTTTATGGGAACCATGTGACTGCTTCTGGGACAATGTTTTCCAAACTTACCTGGAATTAAGAATCATGCAGATACATACATACATATATATACATATATATATGTGTGTGTGTGTGTGTGTGTGTGTGTGTGTGTGTGTAGCTTTGTAAGCTTCCCACTCAGGCCTGCATAATCAGATGATCATGGTAGGCCATATATGTTGTAAGAGATGATGCTAATGTCCACGCAGACTCTGGAAACACAGATTTGATGGTTCCTAGACTGAAGGTCAACACTCTGCATCTACATGTTATCTGACACTCTTGATAGATTAGCCTAGCCAGAGCCCCAGTGAGTATGTGAGTACTAGATCAAGAACTCCTGGACACTGGGTGTGGATTCATATAATTAACCCCAGCAATGAAGAGGAAAAAGCAGCCAGACCCAGGCAGATTGAGTTCAAGGCTAACCCCATCTATATAAAGAGTTCTAGGCTAGTCAGAGTTGCATAGAGAGACACTGTCTCAAAAATCAACAACAAGGATTCCTTGAAACACACCCCAAAAAAGAGCAAAGTGCCTTCTACATGAAGAGTCTGAGTCTCAAGCTTAAGCCTGCAAATAAGGAGTTCTATGATGGCATGGGTTGATATGTTGCATTTACTGCTGTATTCTCTGTGTCAAAGGCAGCACTAGCACACAGAATTTATTAAGTAAATCAATTAATTAATGAATTAAAATACAAATTAGTAAATAGGAAATAATTTAAATTGGAAGTGGACTGTCAGATACAAATACAAATCTACAGATTCATTTCTATTGTCCACAAGCCCTTTAATAACAATCCTCAAACTTACATAATCAATATGAAAGTCACTATTATTTCAGTAATCTTACCAATATCAATAATGACCAAATCCTAGGTACTATTTTTCTCTTTGGTCCTTTCCATGTGTTAGTTCATTCAGTCTGTAACATGAATGCCTTGAAATTAGGATACATACATACGTACACACACACACACACACACACACACACACACACACACAGTAGAGACAAAATCCTGACCCCTAAAGTCAAAAAGGTGTAATAAGAACTACAAACACCAGAAATATAATTTTTGTAACTCATCTGCCAGTTAAACTCCCTGGGTCCCACAGTTAAATATATTTATACGTATCACCTGCCTTTGTTACTAAGATAGGGAAGGAAGAGATAGAATGGCTTTATCCCCAGTATAGGTCCAAATTGCATGTAAATCCCTGGTGTTTCACCATCTTTTGTGTGCTTCATATCATTTTATTTTGATGCCTATGAAAAGTTGAACCTGAAGCCAGGCCTTATAACAGGAGTCACTGATAACAGATTCTTAAAATAATCATGTAAGATAAAGATGACTATTTTCAGTGTAGGAGTTTAGAAAAGAAATAATAGAGAAAGTTAGATATGAACTCAAGGCTCTAAAAATCCATATTTCCAATTATGCATCATTTTTATATAATAGGTGACCTGTTGTAAAGTAGAAGTTCACACACACACACACACACACACACACACACAAGTTATTTGATAATTAATCCAGATGGATTCTAAGGGCTTTGAGTATATATGGGGAGTTTTTGTTTGTTTTTATATGTAATTTATTTTTATTTCATGTTCAATGGCTGTTTTGCCTGTATGTATGTATGAGTGAGGACATCAGAAGCCCTGGAATTGAAGTTACAGACAGTTGTGAGCAGCTATGTGGGTGCTAGGAATTGAACATGGGTTATCTGGGAAAGACATCAATGCTCTTAACCACTGACTGGTCTCTCCAATGCCAAGCCTATAGTTTTAATGTCATTTAAAGAAATCTATGAAGGGTGTGAACACTGTCACTAGGTAAAACATTTGTTGAACACCTGTCATGTGAAGAGATGGCAACTTAACAGGGGCAAAAGATAGAAGCTGATAAAAAAAATAAAAAGTAAAGCATGAGCTATCTAGAGTTGCTACACATACTGCCAAATGAATGGTCTACAGCCTAGTTCAGGGAGAAAGCAACTCCTGTTCCAAGGGACAAAAGACTCCCTGGAGAATCAGACTTCCTAGAGGGGACAGGCTAAGCTGGTACTTGAATATGGGCAATACAGAGCAAGGAATTGCAGGAACTGAAGCAAAAATGTCAGTCTGAAGGCAATCAATATCAACATTTTATTGATATTATGTCACAATATTAATTATATATTTATGTATATATCCGTTGAAAACTGAAACTATGAGTAAAAGATATAAATATCTAAACAAACTACCTAAAATACTGGCTTTTAACCTTCCTAAATGCTGTGATCCTTTAATACAATTCCTCATGTTGTGGTGACCTCCCCAGAAACATAGAATTATTTTTGTTGCTACTTCATAACTGTAATTTTGCTACTGTTAGGAGTCATAATGGAGATAGCTGATAGGCAGAAAATATTTGATATGCAACCCCTGTGAAAGGCTCGTTCATCTCTGAAAAGGGTCGAAACCACTGCTCTAAAGGGTCCTTTGAGGGGGCTGATGGGAACATCGCACATTCTAGACAACCACTGAGCTGTATTTCCAGCCCTTTGTGTATATTCTTAGAGGATTATTCTAAGGATTATACATGTTGTGTGTTTAAACATATACATAGGTGTCCACATGTCTTTAATTTTGAATTTGCAGTTGTGTGTGTGTGTGTGTGTGTGTGTGTGTGTGTGTGTGTGTAATTTGCATGCAGTCCAATGGGAAGGATCCCAATGAGGTGTAGAAAAACTTTGATTCACAGAAAAAAATTCACCATCCGTCTCTTACCATACCCAAGTCCACACCCAGTACACACACCACAAATGATAACAGATTCAAAACAGAAGATGATTCTAATATAAGGGGCCTGCCAGAAATGAAGATATCCTAGAAACACTTCTGTCTCTCAATCTATCAGACTGTAGCAACATTGGACCCCAAAGAAATAAAAAAAAAATTCCCCAGAAGTCTCATGCTGACAGAAAGAAGTCATGAGCCACAGAAAGAGACTTCACACATTTCTAATAGTGTGTTAGACATGGATGGGGCCATGGTCGGCAGGAATACACGTTGACCAGGATTGCTTAGATGTGAGATTGACCAGGACTGCTTCGATGTGCAAATCCTTGGACTTCTATTTAGACTTTAATCTCAAGGCAGATTTTGTGGGCTCACTGAATCACTCTGTCCCTTCTCACAAGTAACCATACTGAATAATCTCCTTTTTTCTACTTTCGCCTATTAATTTGAGTCTTCCAATTGTCCTATTGCAGGTGAGGGCACAGGCTGTTTAATCATACTAAGATGTCATGGAAGAACAATGAGTAGCTAGTGGTTGATTCTGTGTGATTCCACACATATATTTCAAACGATCCATGTCTATGAGTATGTTGAAACATGCATAGAGGAAACACTGGAAAGAAAATATTTTAAAAACTTTATCTGCAAAAGAAACCTTGATTGATATTTTCTTTGTGCATTTATGATGCTCCAAATTGTCCTCAGTGAACATGCATTATTTTGTAATCTCAAAAAAGCAATGCAATGAAACATAAGCAACATAAAATCACAAATAAATTCAAAAGAGCCGAGAGCACTTTGCTCAAGATGCATGCTCAGTTTGGAACAGCTAAAACTGAATTAGCATTAAGCAGAATACAGACTGCAAAAGCAAAATGCCTTGGCCAAGCCATTTCTTCAAGGTTCTCAATGCAATTTTGACCTTTGGTGTCCGTCTTTGAGGTGTGTGTGTGTGGCAGAGAACTAGGTCCTGGTGTGCAGGCAGGGAGGAGAGCAACTCCTCCAGTCCGCGCAGGGGTTGTGACTGCAAATCTCAGTGCTGCTCCCAGGCCTTCAACCAGCTGGAGCACTGGAACCCATGGCAGTCGCTGCCCCAGGCAGCGTTCCGCATCCAAACCACAGGCGTCCTAGCCTGAGCTGCGGCTCTTCGGGCAGCTTCACACTCCAGCGGGTCACATCATAGGCATGAAGTCTGCTGCCCTTCCTGTCCATGGCTGCCTGGAAGGAGATTTGTCATGCCGGGCACCACGCAGCTTCTCTCCAAGTTTCACCTTTGGTGACACAACTTTTCCGTGTTTCTTTTTTAGGCAGCTGCCACATCACGAGGTTAATGAGCACGCTGAGGTTTGTAATAAAACCGCCCGCCAGATACATGGGACTGCAGGACACCCCTTGACCGGGCCTCCAGCAGGAAGGCCAGAAAGCCCAGTTCCCAGCTACTGGGGAAAACAAGCGCTCCCTGAAAAGAGAAGAGAGAAGGAGCACCCTGCCCTGTTTGCAAGAGAATGACTCTCATTGTTCTGTAAGCTCCAAAAACCAGTGCAAATCCTAGAGCTCTTGGAAGACTTAACATTCGATAAACCCCCCCAAGGGGAGAGGCGAGCATACATACAGACAATCAAAGGCGAAATAAGCAGGTCAATTCTCAATGCTTTCAAAGTCGGGCTTGAAAAAGATTCTGAAAATATCTATGGGCATATTCAAGAACTGCGTTCAGCCTGCCTTCTTTGGGTTGTTTACTTCTACTTTTATCAGCAAGATAAATATTTTAAGAACTTGAGCTGTTTACTCGCCCCCAGTTTCAGAGCGCATGGAATGCTACCTACATTTTCTAGAGGGATTTTTAAGGAACTGGGTTTCATGTTTGTTATTAAACTTACCTATAACCACTCAATAGACCCATCACTGTTAATTATGGCTGTTAAATGTAGGTTCCTGCAGCACAGAGGAAAACATTACATTATTCCTAACTTTGAGAACTATAATTAATATGCTTATTCAAGGAGGGTGTCTCTGTTAACAAGATATATTTTTGGAAATATTATCTAACAGAATGCAGCATAAATAGTATGAAAAGTAAAGCTTACATTTTAATTTTTCCATTTAAAATTAGTTATATAATAAGTAGTGAAAAGTTTATTCCATGCAACTACGTTTCAAGGAAGTACTGGGGGGGGCGGTGATTTCACTCATCACTGCTAATATAGCTATCGAGTGAGAAAAGCAGAAATGAGATGACTCCAATTAGCCTAGCACCTCCAAAGAGAACACATTCACGTAATCAATCCACTGACATCTGTTGACAAGACTAGGAAGGAGGGAATAATAGGAGAAGAGGGAGAACTGAGTAGGAAAATGAAACATGGTTCTGATGAGCAGCAGACTGAAAGCATACACCATGTAATGAGAAGAAAAAGAAACAAGTGGAATTTTACTCAACAGTGAATTAAGTGTGTGCACAGGAACACAGGTGAAAAAAGCCCTCCCAGATATAGTGCTGGAAAACTGTACTATTGTATTCCAACTAACTCCTCACATGTCATAGTCATATTGCATGGCCCATTCCTTACCACAAGGGCTCAAGGGGATGGGAAAGTGATGTAAAACATATTTTGCAAAATGAAAAGTTAAAATACCCAAGGTCGGTAGGAAAAGAAAGCACAGCTTTAACCATAGGAATTGGTTTCTTTCAATGCTTCAGTCCAAGTCCCACCACAGTATGCTATAAACCAGTAACTCAAAAAAGTTGAATATTTGTTTCATCAAAAAGACTACAATACTTAGCAAACATAAATATATGAGACATTCTCCCTAATTACATCCATGTTAGTGAGTAGATTTAAACTTATGTTTATGAAGCATGGGATTTGAAATGTTCTGTCTAGGAAAGCTGTATGTAACGATGGTTACAAGGTAAATGTGCCCTCAAACAAACCTTGGTCAAATCCTCATTCCTTTATCTTTTTATTTCTGAAGCATACATACAAAAACTTATGTGAAAGTTGTACTTGCTCCACAATAATTAACCAGCTACAAGTACATTTAAATTAATGTGTGTGGACAACATAAATGTCAGAATGATCTTACTGACTTTAAGAGCTGTATTCTGACTCAGTTCATGTCAGTGAGAGACAGAGACAGAACCACAGAGTCAGTGCAGATTGACAATGACATCAGACCACTCCAGCAACACCAATGTCATTATGACAGTCAAGCATTATAGCACATGAATGGTATAAAGGTCTCTGGTCTATGACTCTAATATCTTGATTATGGCACAAGATCGTTTCCATCTCAGAGACTCAGTTTTTTTCATCTGTCAAAAGTATAGAAAGTATGTATATTTTATTTTTATAAATTATTATAAGGATTTAATGAGGCCTTTCATGTCAAAACTCTGGCATATAGTCTTAGGATGAACAGCAAAATTTACATCTCCAACTTATCTAGGTATTAGGTAACCATTGATTGATAACTTGTTCCTTTAGTTTAAAGCTTTGTCTCTGGCGATCCTTAGTTACAATAGAGATATGCTCAGGTGTTGATGGGATTAAACCATCAAGAGGCAATGACATAGCCTTTCTCTCATATACTGCTTTCTACCATGAAGACAAAGAATTGAAAAGAACATGGTAACAGCAATGCTTTTGTTTTACCACGTAGTTTGCTTGGAACATGGTTGCAACCGAAGTTCTTCAAACTCCCAATCCTCTGCCTCTACATCCAACGAGCTAGGATTACAAGAGTGAAGCGCCACATCTGGCAGAACCAATGACCTTTGGTGGATTCATATGGCACATCATTCAACAATCATTTATTTATTACTGTAAAACCAAGCATGAGCTAGTGATTTACAGCTTACTAGCTGTATAACCTTATACAAAGTATACAATCTGCCTGGGCTTTACTGGTGCCATTTCTAAAGTTATAGTGTGCATATTATATCATAGTGCAATCATTGTTTAATTTGGCCATCATAAAAGCAGAACATGGGCTAGAGAGATGGCTTAGAGCAGTGGTTCTCAACTTTCCTAATGCTGCAACCCTTTAATATACTTTCTCTCTCATGCTATGGTGACACCAACAATAAAATTATTTCATTGCTACTTCATAACTATAGCTTTGCTACTTTTATTAATTATAATGTAAATGTCTAATATGCAGGATATATGATATGTGACCACTGTGAAAGCATTGTTTCAACCCCACCACCACCACCAAGAGGTCACAACCCACGGATTGAACACTTAGAGTTTACATGTGCTTGCTATTATTCCAGAAGACTGGAATTTGATTTCCAGTATTTACATTGTGCAGCTCACAATTGCCTATAAATCTAGTTCCAGTGAATCTGACATCATCTTCTGGTCACATACACTCCACACACATCCACACACACACACATAAATAAATAATTTATTTATTTATATATTATATAATTATTTAATTATTTAATATATATTAAATAAATAATTTGTTTATATATTATTTATATAAAAAGACTGAATGAGATATATAAAATGATATATACCTTATAAGTAGCAAGTATTCGATAATGTCTATGCTACAATAATAATGACAATGATGATCATTGTTCTTCAGTGATATAAACAGAACTTGCTGCTGCCCAAAGAATTGTTTGCCTTACGTAGGTCATTGAATAACTACTTCTTATTGCCTAACCAAATATGCAACTATTAAGCGCTCTAAAGGAAGCAAAGTAGAGGTTTTCAAAGAAACAAGAGAACAAGACAAGGAGAAATATTAACAGGTAAAGGAAGTATACTGAAGAAGGTGAGGTGGTGGGCTATCAAATACAAAAGAGAAAACCACAGTTTGCTATCTGACCAAAGTATATTAGTAATAGAAATCAAAACAGTAGTTTTCCTTTAACATGATAATGACTTGAAAGAGTCATGAGAGAATGCTGTAGGTTGGCAATGTTCTAGATACTATAAACATTTCTCCAAACTCATCAGCATGTATCCTTTGGAGAAGTACATGTTACTACAGGTAAACTTGGAATACTGAAAAATGCAGTTGAATCCATACTATTGACTAGTTTCTAATTTGGCTTCTTATTAGATCTAACTTTCACCAGATTATTATTTTCTTTCTTTCTTCCCAGGATCCAGAAAGAATAGACACCCATAACTAGGAATTTCTTTGAGCCAAATCCAGACCAAATCTGATTCTCTACAGATAGACAAAGCAAGTAACCTGACTCAGACCAGACAGATGGCACTCTCTAGAATGTCAATAAAACCCTTCTTCAACAAAAGCCAAGGGTACTGCTAGATTTAAGAGAACCACCAGGAACAACTACCATCCTCTGGCCTTAGCCTGTGGGGAAGGTCATTAGTTAGAAACACTAATAATATTTCCATTTGAAATTGAAAGATTAAATTAATTTAGTGACATGGAGTCAAGGGTAAGTCATGAGACCTCCTTTACAGTAATTTCCATACATAGTAATTGTAATTTATGCTTAATACTTATCACAACTCAGATATTGTAAGGAAATTGCCCTCTATCTTTAACTATACCTCAAGATCAAGAATATATCTCTTTTAAAAAATATAACCCCTCCATTTTCAAGGTTAATACCCTAGAAAACATTTCCCTGGAGAAAACAAATGACCATCCACTCAAAACGAAAATAAAATTAAGCACTGGAATGATAGTCAAAATGACTACTATTATGAAAAACTAAGTGCATTTGTCCGTAAATGCACACCCTAGAATTGTTTCATCAAGCTATGACATTCATCCAGGTATGGTGGTGTGCACATATAATCACAAAGCTTATAAGACAGAAGCAGGGACATCATGAACTCTAGGTTAGCCTGGCATTCACAGAATATTCAAGATTAGCTTCCAACCTTGTCTCAAAAGAAGAAAGAAGAAGAAAAGAAGAGAAGTGAAACTGTCAAATACAAGATTTAACCAAAAATTCGCACCTCATATACCATAAATAAATAACCTATATTTCAGATTAAACATGAATGATGTTTTGTATAGAAATGGGCCTGAAACCTACTACTCAGTCTGTGATGATAAGCCACCGTGATGGCTGTGTCTTCTGAATAGGAAAATGTACAACAGTGACTACAGAAAATGAGTTACACATATCTGTGTTCTGGACTAATTGTTAAAACTGCACTATGTGCAGTATCATCACATCTCAAAGGTAATGTTAAGTTGAGCACAATAACAGATGTGTAGGCTCCCCTGTACCCGTCATTCTTTAATTCATGTGTTTTTTTTCTGCTTTGAACTGTTTAATCTTGACAATTATTTTCCATTCCTTTCAAATTTCTCAACTCCAAAAATATAAGCCATAATGAAGCAGACACTAGAAAGCCTTTTTATTGGCTATATTTGAGGAACTGCAACACACTCTGGTTGTTCTGTGTTGATTGTAATTCCCAGAATGAGGAGTTGATTTGGGCATAAAACAGCACAGCTGCAGAGAGACCTGAAATGCTAACAGCTACATCTTCCTACTCATTGCTTCAAAAATGAGCCTTCTGGATTACCATCCAAACTCATATCCCAATGTCCTGCCTCTAATCTAGTCCCTGTATTCAGAGCCACTATGTATCTCTCTCCCTGACACACATATGGCTCACAATGACTTCCTTCATGTCACAGCCCACATCCTGCTTCACTTAAGACTTAACCTAACATCCATTTCTACTTCACCTTTACCCATATCACTAGCCTTTGGATGCAGCCTGTCCCCCTTTAATGACTTGAACTCTATTCCTAAGAGACCTTATAGAAATGGTAGTAAGGTAGAGAGAAGCTACAGTATCTTTACCCCATGCTTTACCCTGCCCCCCCTCTAGCTTCAGCATTTGTCAACAAAGAAGCTGTACATATCCAGAAACAAGAAAGAAGAAATCTGGCAATTGTGAGCATTCATCTCCTACCCTGTACCCATCAAAATGTCAGACACTCTTGATTAGAGACCAGCCCTGGCAAACCATCTCTCTGAAGCTGTAATCACCATCTTCACCACAGAAGGGACTCTGAGGTTCATGACAACTGTCTACAAACCCTGGGTCCATGATGGCATGATGAAAATAAACAAGCCAGCATCTGCATGAGTAATAGACAGATTATGATGACTGTTTTTAAATAAGAGGTCATCTACGTCATGACATCTTACCAGTAAGCACCACCTGTTCTAAACACCTGCTTTGTTTGGCAGAAGAGTAAGCCTGACATTAAGTCCCAGTGGCCAAGATGACCTTTGGTAATGGAATTCAGAATTCAAGCCATGTTATGCTGATTAGCCATAATGTCCAGTGCCTCTTGGGTAGGGGTAGAAAGCCCACTAGAAATGCCTAGCAAGGAAAGGAAAATGAGATGTGTCCATACATGTCACAGTCCACTACAGCAGCAGCTGTGCAAATGGGTGGCTTCATGGACTATGCATGGAACTGGCCTCCATCACTCAGTGGCCAGCATGAACTCAGCTCTGATGCAAGCCCTCTCACCAGAGAACCCACAGCTCATGTAGTCTTCAAATGGCTACACAACCCTGTGGCTGTAGGACTAAGCACAAAGAGGAAAGTGTGGTTATATCAACACACCCAACTCCAAATATGAACCAAATGAGAAATTTGGAATAAAGAATGAGCTAGCACTTTTATTCGATCCTGAAAAGATTTGGTATCGTCACCAGCTACAAGTTGTCGAGTGCCACAGGAACAGCTGCAGTAAATTGGACACAGTCTTAACTGAGTACTTTCCTAACATGGGTGTACTAATAAATCTTATGTGATACGACAAAGAAGGGTCAGTAAACTCAATGCAAATATCTATTTGGACAAATACATGTTATGCAGTTTTCTTGTTCAAGAACTTCATGACCTAAACAATGCATACATAAAACCATTTTAAATTGTGTACAAAGCATAAATTAGTACAAAAAAAGTAACTAGCTATACAAGAGGCTGTTGTAATTAATTTTCAAACAGAATCAAGTACCCTACCCCAAATTCTCCCAAAGACAAAAGTCTAGCCTACCTGGTTACATTTTTGAAAGAATTATCAAAGTTCCCCAGCCCTGGCATTACAAGAAAAGGCAATCCACAATTTATATGCTCTAAATGCCAGTGTTTTCTTTTCTTTGTTTGGGGTTAGGGATTTGCTTGTGGGGGTTGCATTTTGTTTTTAATTTTACAGAGAGTTGTTTTGTTTTTAAGATAAAGTTTCAGCTTGTGAGGCAGACTTGCCTTGAACCTGCCTCAGTTTCTGGAGCACTGAGATGAGAAGTGAATATCAGTCCACCAAACCACATTTCACTCAGTAGTACAAAGTAAGTTACTGATTACTTACTATGTGTGTTTGAGAAAGTCTAGAAATGTGGTGCTCTATAATAATCTTCAATGTAGTGATGATAGGCTGTGGGCATGAGCCCCAAATGATAGGGTGGGAGGATGAATTTAAATGAGCTGTAGGCTGCGAAACAGATTATGACGTTCATTCAAGCTTTTACTACATTATTTGACTTGATTCAATCATTTGTCACAGCATCATTCAAAACTAAAAGTATTTGGAAATGTCTATTAAATATTTGATCCCATAGCTTGCTATGTGACAAACACTATGCTAATGAACACCTGAGCTTTGAAAACAGCAAATGTGACCTATATGTAGGACATTTCAAACAATCAACCCTCCTCAGAATGTAAATATTGTTATTGGTTAAAATACTGACTAGGTAAGGTGTTGTTCATTTCCTACATCATCTTAGTCATACAAGTCTCTCGAAAGGAGGGAAAAAGCCACTGAGCACTTGACATTTGCTATTTTGAGCATGCTCCAAAGTCTAAGACCATCGGCAGGGCTGCAAGGACAATCTTGCTTTTAACTAAGAGAAAAGGCCCATTTCCTTACGTAAGTAAACTCCCTTCTTAAAAGTTGCCCTATTAAATTAATTTATTCTAATTCCAACCACAACTCTACTGGCTAATTCTACAACTCCTAATAGAGGAATGTGGTTTCAAATGTGAAGAGTCAACATAAGAAAATGTCATGACTTATGCCTAGCCAAAAAAAAAAAAAAAAAAAAAGTTCATAATCCATTCTGAACAATTTCAAATTAGAGAGCTAAAACGGCAGGTCATTTTTCTGTGGATTCGTTTGGCTCAGGGGCCTTCAAATGAAGACGAAAATGAACCCTGATTACCACCTGATGGAAATCAGAAGCCAAAGTTCTATCCAAAACGTTGAAACAATCCCAGGTTCAAATGGGAAGGAATTCCTTGAGCAATCAGATGCTAAAAACCTTTAGTTGCCTTCACTTCTCTGAGCTCTAGGTAGAAAATGATACCTGAGGGGTAGGTATCGGGGTGTAGCTCGGTGATAAAGTGATGTTCTCACATGTAAGCTCCTCACATGATCTTCACTGTGTCAAAAACAAAATGAGGCTTCTTAAGTCAAATGTTCTTATCATATGAGGGCATCTTTGAGCCCTACAGTAATTAAGGAGGCCCTGGAAACATGTAAGGACAGTTCTACCTTCACAACTTACTGGAAGAGGTAATGTGTGTGTCCCACCTTGTCCCAGTGGGTCCCCAAACCTTAAGCTGACACCTCTGACCCCTAGCACTGCAAACTTAACCCTCCGTAAACTTCCTGAGCCTTCAGCCAACCACATTGCATCTCCACTGAGAAAAGGGCCCTGTGCTGAAGACTTTGACAACTTTCCTTGGCGGGTGGCTGGGCCTGGGGTGGGGGTGGGAGCTGGCAGTGCCTTAGAATCCCCTAAGAAAGCAAGCACTGAAAGAAGCAAAGAGATGAGAAAGGGGGTGGGGAAAGAGTGAGAGAGAAAGGAGCCCTTGGGCTCCTGGAAGAGTTGATTCCCCCCACCCCACCCCCAGCGCACAATCAACAAGGGCTGGAGTTCCTCCAACTCCCCGCTGTTGCAAACTCACATTACCTGGAGTGAGTTTCTGCATTTCAAGGTACCTGTGGCCCTTAGGACCTAGCCCAGCTCAGCTCAGCGTCTGCTCTGGCTATTTCGGACACACATGCACCTGAACCTTTGCTCACTGCTCTTCCAGACCTTTCCCCTGTGCCTGTCTCTGTGCCCTAGTCCTCGAAGCTGCTGTCTCCAGTTTAACTTCCCTGCTAAGCTGTGTCCTGAGCAAGCACTAGTACAAGCTGGCGGTAGCAGAGAACACCCCTTCCTTTTCTTGAGTTCTTTCCAGCCTGAGCCCTGCTAGGCTGCATGTCCCCATCCTGCCTGCGGGAGGCCCCAGGCCGAGAAGTACACTCTAGGGGACCTGGGACCAGGTGCCTTGGGCCAGGTGGCTATATCCCAGGGAGCTGAGGAAATGAATTATGCCCTCCTGCAGAGGCCCACTCCCACTGGGTACCAGTGGCAAGGGGACGACAGCCTTTGTTCTCCCGGGGCTTGGCAAGGCTGCGCTACTCAGGCGCAACGCGGGCGGCGCCAGGGTATCCAGATTGTTCACTTCTGCACGCGGCTTGTCAAAAGGTGCACGTTCTTGTCTTCCCCTTTGAGTGCAGTGGATAGGAAGTTGGGGAGTAAGGGGTGTGAGGTGAGAAGTATGGGGGAAGGGTTCTGCATATGGGCCAGGCTCTTTGTTTGCATTTGAGGGCACAGCAAGGGGGGTCGAACGTGGGTCTGTGCTTGGGTCCTGAGAGTGGGACAAATTCCTGAGTATGTCACCATGTTGCACCCGCGCAGCTCACATATGCACACTCTCTGGAGCGTACACACACACACTAACACACACACACACACACACACACACACACACACACACAGCGTGGGGTGTCCAGTCAGTAGCAGGCAGCTCTGTTCCCTGCGCTCCAGGCTGCTGCAGCTTCGTCTGCCCGCAGCGCGTCCACCATGCGTTCAGAGGGGCAGTGGAAGAGACTAGAGGCGCGCTGGAGGGGCTACAGTTCCGCCAGGATGGAGGGAAAGTGGTGCAAACCCACAATCCCCCAGAAGCCTAGACCTCCGGGGTTTGCCGGGGTCGCAGAGGTCATGGGCACCTTAGGGTCTAGCAAAGAGACTAGGAGCCACTGGGCGGCGCGCACACAAGGGGGAGAGGGCAACCTAGCGAAGGGAAGGAGGCGGACTTCCCGGTGGGCTTACCCTTAGAAGCATCTTTCTCCTCTTTGGGCTTGGTCACCTTTCCACTCATAGATCCCAGCTTGCTTGACAAGGTTCGTCCAGGAGAAGGAAGTCCTCGCCGAGCTGGCTGGACTTGCGAGAGCGCTTAGGGCGGCAAGTCGCGACCGCGAGCTCTCCGTGTGGCTCCGGGAGGAATCCGCTTTTCTCCCCGCTGTCGCTGCTGCCGCCGCCTGCGAAAGAGTGGGGAGGAAAAAAAGAGGGGTGAAGGAGGAGCCGCCGCCCGAGCCTGAGCGGCCGGCCGCGGGAGGAGCCGCTCGCCGCGCTCCAGAAGTGCAGAGACAAAGCGGGGCGGCCGCCGCTCCAGCGCCCCGCCGCTCCTACCCGCCCGCGGAGAGCCGCGCTCAGGAATCTCGGGGCACCCGGGAGGCGCAGCCCGGGACTCCCCGGCTTCGCCGCTGGCCTGCCCGGGCTCTGTGCGGGTCGCTCGCTCCGCGGGCGCCGACCACGCCGGGAGTTGCCTGGGTGTTCTGCCCAAGCTCTACTGGGTTGCTTTTCCCCCGCCTCTCCCAATCTGCTAAGGGCCGCCAACTCAATCAAAATAAAACACCGAGGAAGGTTTAAAAAAAAAATCAAAACAAAGACAAAAATATTCACTTAAAAATAACGAACCTCCCCGAAAGGGAAATGTTTGAACATGTGATGAGCAACGTGTGAGCCTGTTACACCGCAGAGCCGCGCAGCTTCTCGCCCGCGGGGATTCGGAAAGGGAGGTTCGCTCCTTTCTGTTTAATCCGTTTTCAGATTCCTGTCTTTTGGCCAAAAGAGGGGCCCCGGAGTTGCTGGCCCGCAGAGGAGCGGGAGGCAAAAACCCTTACCTGTTCTCTCTCCCTACACCCACACCCCCTCGGAGCTCGCCTGCTCCCTCGCTGCCACTCTCCAGGCAAAGAACTCTCCGATCCCAGAGAGGCAGGAATCGGCACTGGGGTGCGTTCTATATAAACGACAAGGTGTGGGCACGCGGGGGGCGGGGGGCAGCCGGCGAGGGCGGGGCCCCACAAAGCCGCCTGCCGGCTGTAGTAAAAACAGAGCTCGGCAGGGGCGCGCAGACGTCAGCTGCCGCCTTGCAAAAGCCTGGCAGCCTAGCGGAGTGCGGGCGATCTTGTCAGCGGGGTGTTCCCGATTTCCTCGGACTGGCTAAAGTCCTCCAGTGCTGCTACAGCGGGCTCTTATCCGCTTTGAACAACGGTGCCAGGAGTCCCTCATCTCCACCCTTGTTACTCCCTAGACTTCCAATGCTTGCCTTTCTGTCTCCGCTGGTTGCCACCTATACTTTGGGGACTCCGCTGTTGGCAACTGAGGTGAAATCTGTCCTGGAGTCTGGGACTCTTCACCTCTGGCCAGCTGTCCAAGTTAAGACAGACTGGTTCTCCAGGAAGGGAGAGAAGGGATCTGGCTTGCCAATAGGGCAGAGCGTGAAGCTGACCTAGTGCTTGCTGCTTCCACTCGCATCACACGGATGGCCCCTTCTCCCTGAGCTATAGCCCCGACTGCTCAGGTTAGCCAACCTTCGGTAAAGTGAAGTGGGACAAGCCTCTAGTGCTGCAGAAGAATAAGTAGGATGGCTTATCGCCCTGGCTACACTTGTGACAACCCATGGAAGATCCCTGAGAATTAGAACTAAAAGAAGAAGCAGAAGAAGAAGAAGAAGAAGAAGAAGAAGAAGAAGAGGAAGAGGAAGAGGAAGAGGAAGAGGAAGAGGAAGAGGAAGAAGAAGAAGAAGAAGAAGAAGAAGAAGAAGAAGAAGAAGAAGAAGAAGAAGAAGAAGAAACGCTCGGAAACCAGAAATTATATATGGGATTTACCGGAAAGAAGAAGAAGAAGTCAGGAATGGGAAAGGAGAAACAAGGAGGTCAGAAATTAGTCCCTGGATGTTAAGAAACCTTTCTCCCGACTGTCCTTTCTGTCAGTGGGGCCTGATGGGGGCTGTTTAGGAGTGAAGTGGCCGAGGGCATGGCTTAGTTCCCAGAGCCCTCAACCCATCCATCAAAGCATACACTGGATCCTAAGAAGGGAGATGTGCTAGTGAGCCCCAAGCAGAAAAAAACATTCCCTTCATCCCAGCACACTCCCACCCTCTCCTTAATTTGGTTTTGTTAATGATATTAAAGCAGGCGAAGAAATCATATAGATGGATTCCTCCTACTGAATCCCAGGCAGTAACTCAATTACAAGAGCCTGCTGTGGCTTTCAAAGCCAGGAGTGTGGGCTGCCCCTGCTACCAGCCAGGGTCTAAAGGTCAGTAATCCTCGAAACTCAATTTGCAGCCTCCATGCTCAGTCTGAGAGGAACTGTATGCCCGCTTTTCTTGCAAATAATGTCTAATAACCTGGAGCTTGAGGACCAAATGTAATTACCCAACCCAAGGTTAGACCATTAATTAATATCAGTGGTCTGACAAAGAAGGAATTTCTCTTCAAAAGAAAGAAATTTAAATGATTGAGTGTGTGTTTGGAAAAAGACAAGAGAAAAAAACAATTTAAGGAAAAAAGTTCTTATGTGATCTATCCCCAATAATAGCTACCATTCTTTAAGTGCCTAGACAGTGTCAAGCTGAGGTGCTCAATAATTGTGTCAGTGTCTTATTTAAATGTCCCACCACCCCTAGTAGGTGTTGGTATTATTACTTCCATTTTCCAATGAGGAAATCAGGCCTTGGAGTGATTAAATGATTTTTTTTTAACCAGGCCTCACTATGGAGTTCATACTTGCCCAGCACTCCCAGGTACTAAGGTTCCACACATAAACCACCACGGTTAACTAGCTCTACATTGAGTAATTTTCAAACCGGTCACAGGCCTGGTTATTTGTGGAGCCTGGGTAAGAATCCAGGTGTGTCTACCTCTCACATCAAAATTATTCTTTAGCATATTCTCACAGCTCTTTCCTTAGCCTCTCACAGCAGGACAAACTCTTTCATGGGACGTTTCTTCAAGTTACAAACATCTAAGTCTGTCAACCTCCCTAAACACACACACACACACACACACACACACACACACACACCAGGACAGCCGGAGAGGGTAGGAGTGCGGGGTGAGATGTGCATGTGCTACTTGGCCCCTGTGGACCTATACTATTTGTTTTGTCTAACACCTTTTGGTAAGCTCCAGCAGGGCCATCACATTGTGGTTTTATTTACCAATAATCTCTACCCACAGCTATAGTCAGCAAGACTAACATGCAGCTGGAAGCTAGATATAACTCTTCCTTAAAAGACAGTAAAACAGTAAGCATAGTGAACACAGGGTGAAATCTAGGTTAGCTAATACCATTGAAGTGATATAGAGAAATGTGTGCAGGGGAGAGTAAATGAAGCACGCTTATCCATGAGCACAAGTAAGTAAAATTGTGTTCCCTCAGTAGAAACCATCCTGCAAAAGAAATAATAAGAACTTAAAGAAAATAGACACCTCATGCAAAAATACTATAGTGGTGTGTGCCTGTGGTGAGACAGATCAATGGTCATCATAGGAGCTTTAGTGTCAAACCCCAGGAGTTATGACTATTCGGGAGCACAGTCAGGCAATGGTATCCAAATAAACTTTCTAACTCTGCCACAGAGATTATACCCAGCCACATTTGTAAAGGCAATGGATCTGCTCCATTTTTATCCCCTCTGACATGTTTAATATGAAAATGTCGTTAGCACTGGCTCCAATGGAGCCATACTCTCCAGTGTCCAGCTCTCAAATAATTTGGTAAGCAAAATGACCTGCTGAAAGAGGCACTGACATCTATGCTAGGATGATCAGAAGGTGGTCGCTCCAGTACATATGCAGACCACCAAATGGTTTGGTCTGCCTTGCTTTCTTTTGTTTTGAGGCAAAGTCTCAATGTGACTCACAGACTGGCGTTAAATCCACAAGTGTGATGTTTTTCCCTCCTCTAAGGGTTAAGAACCCTGGTAGAGCTCATAACTTTTTCATCCTAAATTATATGGTAGAAGTGATGCTTTCTTAATTTTAAAGTATATTTGAAATTGCCAGACAGAGATGCCTAGCCCACCTGGTGGCCTATCACACCATCAAGTATGAAGTGTAACCACCCTAGAGAATTTACAACTAGGCTCTCAAGCTGATGGTTTATGCTCATCTCCCTGACAACAACTCACATTGCTGGCAAGTCAAACAAAAACTGCATCTTAAATATACAATCTCCGTTATGAGATACTATCGACTTTGTCTCACATCTGGCTGCATTTCTTATGAGAGACCATTTCAATAGAGGGCTATTCAATGGGATCATTTTCAAATTCCTGGCCCAAGGACTTGTGATCCAAATTAAGTAGTTTTATTGTTGTTGCTTTTAGCTATTTCTGTAGTTTACATATAGCCTAAGTATCCCCTTAGTGTCTATTATATAACCAAAGACTTGATCTTCAGGGTAGTGCCATTAAAAGGTAAAGAGGATAGTTATCATAGTCATGTGTATGACCCACTACAGATGGGTTGAGGGAAAGAAAATCTGCCTATCTGACCTTGTGTTTAGCCAGGTAAGGAGTTCTCTACTCACATATCTAATAATATCCCGAATTTCCACCATGATATGCATGGTGTGACCCTCTTGCCCTGATACTCACTCCTGCCATTGTCATTCCTACCAGCCGTGAAACACTTCTTCAGAGTGAGGATTTTCATCTTGACATATGAACTTTCAGTTTTCCAAAACTGTGCTAAATAAGCCTTTCCTTTTATCTTTATGGAGTTAGAGGCCTCAGGTATTTCACTGTAGTAATGGAAGTCTGAGTAACATGGGTGCTGTTTTGGGGTAATTTGCTATGTAGCAACAATATTGTAATAGAAACCCACACGTTCTTACAGACCTGTAACTTCATTTCATAATATATAGTTAACTTCTAATTCACAGCTAGTTGATTGCAACCTGTCTTTGTACTTTGAGCAATAGAACATGGTAGAAGTTATGCTGTGTCAGGTCCTGGTAAAGTCTTTTAAAAAATTGGAAGAACTTACTCTTGGGGGAAATCCAACCACCATGTAAGACACTGGATATCCTGACATCCATGATGTGAAGAAGCCCAATGTCATAGTTAATTTTTGTCAACATGACACAAAACTAGATATCTGTGAAGAGGAAATCTAAACCAAAGAATTCTATCTCGGGGCAGTGGTGGCCAAGCCTTTAATCCTTGCACTTGGAAGGCAGAGGCAGGTGGATTTCTGATTTCAAGGCCAGCCTGGTCTACAGAGTGAGGTCTGGGACAGCAGGTCTACACAGAGAAAACCTGTCTAGAAAAACTAAAAAAAAAAATAATAATAGAAAAGAATTTTCTCCATCAGACTAATTAAACTGATCTGTGATGGTGCCTGTAGAACATTTTATTGATTGTTAATTTATGTGGGAAATAGGAGGAACAACAATTTGAACCACCCAGTACCCCCAGAGCTCCCAGGGACTAAACCACTAGCCAAAGAGTACACATGGAGGGACCCATGGCTCCAGACTCATAGGCAGCAGAGGATGGCCTTGTTGGACATCAAAGGGAAGAGAGGCCTTTGGTCCAGAGAAGGCTAGATGCCCTAGTATGGCGGAATGCCAGAACAGGGAAGTGGGAGTAGGTGGATTGGTGAGCAGGGGGAGGGGGAATAGTATAGGGGATGTTGGGGGAGGGACCAGGAAAGGGGACAACATTTGAAATGTAAATAAGGAATATATCTTATTTTTCAAAAGGTAATAAAAAGGGGGGACACTGCACAATTCTTGCTGCACCTGTGTAGTCAAAGAACTTTAATAGAAATAATGCTAACATGTCATTCATGCTTCATGGGAAGGTTTGCATATGTTTTCATTTTTAATACCTAATAACTTATTCTAAATTATGAGTACAGACATACTCATTTGTTAAATAAAACAATGTCTCAGTTTTTAATGAATTCTAGGAAGAACAAAAATATCATCCAACCAGACCTCCCAGAGCTCCCAGGGACTAAACCACCAATTAAAGAGTACACATGGAAGGACCCATGGCTCCAGATGCATATGTAGCAGAGGATGGCATTGTTGGACATCAGTGAGAGGAGAGATCCTTGGTCCTGTGAAGGCTTGATGCCCCAGTGTAGGGAAATGCCAGAATGTGAGGTGGGAGTGGGGGGGGCACCCTCAAAGAAGCAGGGGGAGGGGGCATGGGATAGAGGGTTTCTGGAGGGGAATCTGGGAAAGGGGATACATTTGAAATGTAAATAAATAAAATATCCAATAAACAAACAAACAAATTTTATGTCAGAGAGCCTAGTATGGGTGGTACAATCTCTAGTCAGAGGTGCTGAGGTTGTTTGGAATAGGCCTCAGTAGCCTCAGTGGGAGAGCATGCAATTAGTCCTACTGCAACTTGATGTGCCAGGGTGGTTTGGTACCCATGGGGTCCTCCCATTCTCTGAGAAGGGGAGGAGGAATGGGGCAGATGTATGAAAGTGGGACTGGGAGGAGAGGAGGGAAAGGGGACTGTGTTCAGGATGTCAAGTGAATAAATACATTAACGAGAGAAAAACGTAGTTGAAGCCATACATGGTGGCACACAGCACCAGGGAGAGAGACGCGGGTAGATCTCTATGAGTTCAAGACCAGCCTGGTCTATGAGCAAGTTCCAGGACAGGCAGAAGTATTATACAGACAGAAAGACTGTCTCAGGGGAAAAAATGGGGAAGAAAGGAAATAAAAGAGACAAAGGCAGAGAGATAGGTAGCTGAGCAAGCCAAGGGAAGCAAGGCACTAAGCACTATGTATTTACAGTCTCTGTTTCAGTTCCTCTACCCAGAATCATGCCTTGAGTTCCTGCCTTGTAGGCATAATAATCCCTCCCCAAGGTGTTTTTGGTCAGTGTTTTATTACAGCAACAGAAAACAAATCGGGGCACCCATCTGGCCGTAGGAAGGGGTCATGTGAAAGACTAGGGAGGAACACAGGTGATGGCAATTACCAAGATCCTCACTATATGGCCCATGTCAGACCATCTTAGTTTTCTGCCAGACAAACAAGAAAAAATTTTCTAGAGGCAGAAAAGAGCCATCTCTTTCTATACTCTATCGAGATTCTTTTATTTTTTACTGTTAAATAATTTTTTATTGGATATTTATTTACATTTCAAATGTTATCCCCTTTCCTGGTCCCTCCCCCTTCCTGGAAACTCCCTATCCCACCCCCCTCCATGCTTCTATGAGGGTGTTCCAGCACTACCCACACACTCTGCCTCCCTGCCCTCGATTCCCCTATACTGAGACGTCTAGTGAGCCTTCATAGGAACAAGGACCTCTCCTCCCATTGATGCCTGACAAGGCATTCCTCTGCTACATATGCGGCTGGAGCCACGTGTACTCCTTGGTTGATGCCTTAGTCTCTGGGAGCTACTTGGGTTTGGTTGGTTGATATTGTTGTTCTTCCTATGGGGCTGCAAACCCCTTCAGCTCCTTCAGTCCTTTTATGATTAAAAAAAAAATGGTTATCATTTAAAGATATTAAGTTTAGGGTACTCTGTTATACAAATGCTTATTAAAGGAAATGAGAACCCTAGATTACTTTGGACCCAGGATTTTCTGTTTTTTGTTTGTGGGCTATATGGCTCAAACTGGATTTTCGAAGTGAATGACAGGTGTGAAACAGGGAAATGTCAATAATTTATCCATCAGTTGCTTAACATTAAAGTCTTCACAACCCATAGCAAGCAGATATGTCATTTTCTGCCGCCTGTAAAACTGAGCATTTGGACCATTATAATTGTCCAAATCAGAACGCTTGTGAGAAATTGACATTTTTAAGTGTTTTATCTCTTGATTGTTCAGGAAAGGGAACCTTATTGAGATACAGTTTGTTCAAAGATTCAGTCACACTACAAAACGATGGATATAACAGGGCAGCAAGGGCTGTCTATCAAGAACCTCTATCATTCCACATTTCAAAACAATAGATATCACTAGAAGCATGAGCTGTCCATCAAGAATGCTCATCATTCAACAGCGCTCAGAATTGCCTATAACAAGGAGAATGGAATGATCAATAGTGGTCTGTATCTCACAGTATGAACTACATTCTAAAGTCTGTCTTAACCACCTTCTAAACATTCAAGAGTGACCTGGAGCAAGACTCAGAGCTTAAGAACACTGATGCTCTTCAAGAGGACCTGGGTTTCATTACCAGCACTCACATGGCAGATCACAACCATTCTTTCTCCAGTTACAAGGTATCATTCTCTTTTGACTTCTGTGGACACCACACGTGTGTGTGGTGCATACACATAAAGGAAAATCAGTGAAACATAAAAAAAAAATCATTGTCTTTAAAAACACAGTCAAACAGACTTTGCCATCATTTCTCAGCACACAACATGCAAAATACTTTGGCCCAGGTCAGCTTTCCAAAGTTTTTCAGGTCCTGTCCTTGCTTTTACTTTAGAAATTGTACTGAATACGGTAAAAAAAATCTTTTCTATAAAAAAAATCTTTGGTCTAATATTTGGTTGTTAATAGATTCATGTTTGGCTATATCTTCACTTCTCTGACAAAGATGCCCAGAGATTTTAAGGTCTCTATGTAACTCTTCAGGATAAACTTCCAGATGCCTATTCTAACCAAGGCCTACCACAGTTCCTATCACATAATAAAAGGCATAATAAAGATCTCATCTTCATAATGCTGTTCACAGAACCACTAGTTTCTTGCCTATACTAAATATTTATTCATATTATGTCATTTTTATCCTCAAAGAAATAATGTGCTACTATCATCAATCAGCCTCATTCTTCAGATCATTGAGCAAATTCAGAACTGCAAAGCAACTTATACAAACACAACCAGTAAGAGGCTTATCCAGGGCAATGCTCAAGTCTTTGCTTTCAAATTTTCTTGGTCCTTCCTCTCTCTAACTTGACGTGTTCTGCAATTATTATGGAATAACCAGCATCTCTGAAAGTTCCACGGAGAGAAATTCAAGCACCGGAACAAGAACAGAGCTTTCAGGACCTACAGGCAATTGCACTGTTACTCTGTCAATGCCAGGCTCTACCCCAGTATGGTTGACACAGAGGTATGCTATCTACATTCCATTTCCATGAAAGCACTGATGGACAGGTGTATGGATTGTGGTCAGTGGGCATCCTACAGCTGTCATTTCTGCCAGGGTTGCCTCAGTTGGAGAGTTGCTTAACCAGAAGTCATGACCTTCATGTGAGAGTCCACATTGCATAACTGAATTCTGGCCTTATGCTAATTAACACTTACAGACCCCCATTGCTTCATGCCTGCATAGCCAAGGTTGTGGTTGTCCTTCTTCAAAATTCAAATACTCACACTGCTCAGTCATACCTTCTCATTTTTCCTTTCCCAGTTCCTGATTCCTAAGGAACGTATCCCACTACAATCTTCAAGGTGGGTTTCCACATTCTTTTATGGAATTCAGCCACTGGCATTTCTCCCTACTTCTCTCAAAATCTGTCTTATAGCCCAAACCTTTGTTAGAAATCTTTCTTTTCTTCTCAAAGACTGTCAGAGGTATCTGGCCTTTCAACATTGTGATATGACATTGTCATCCTCAAATTTTTTGGACCATAGTCATAGCTATCAGGGGAGATATATGGCCTATGGGTCACATGTTGGACATGCCTGTTTTATGTGATTGGTGTTCTCATATCTTTGGACTGAAGCTTCTCTCTTGGGTAGTTCCTTGAAATCTTATCTATAGTATTAACTTTAGGGGTCTGGTTTTTATGCCTACCACAAAAATCATATTCACGTAATGCTAGATATAGCTATACATTTTTAGGAAAGGAGAACTATGAAAAATATTGAAATATGAACAAATATGAAAAAGGCAATCTGGGTCAATAATAACAAGAAAATTATGTCTGTAACTTTCCTTCATTCGAAACTGCTTGTAACCCAGTTGTTTTGTGCCAGCCAGTGCGCCACTACTGTAGCAACCTACACAAGGCAGCCAACTTTTAGAAAGAAGTTTTGTTTGAACTGATACTTTTTGTTTCCCAGTTGTTTAGTTTTTTGCTTTTAGCCCCATGAGTATGTAATTGTGGCAAGCTTGGTCTGTATAGCAAGTTTCAGGCTATATGGTAAGACCCATCTCTAAGAAAAAAAAAAGAAAGGAAGGAAGGAGGAAGGAAGGAAGGAAGGAAGGAAGGAAGGAAGGAAGGAAGGAAGGAAGAGAAAGGAAGGAAGGAAGGAAGGAAGGAAGGAAGAAAAGAAAGAAAGAAAGAAAGAAAGAAAGAAAGAAAGAAAGAAAGAGAGAGAGAGAGAAAGAACTAAGAATGTGCAATTTATCTGCTCAGGTTATCATTGATATTGAAAAACAGTATCAGGACTTCACGTCAAATTTTCTTTTTCAAAAGCCTATGCTGACATTTTCAAGAAGTCTCTGATTGCCATCAGATAGAAGACTCTGGAAGAATCTCGTAATAAGGAGTGATGCTTGGGATTTACTGTTAGTGGAGAAGACAGTTTTGAGCCCCACAATAAAGCTTCTAGCCAAGTGCTATGACACTGTTGAAGTGCAGAGGAGTCCTTTCCAGTGGCTCCCTTAGACACTCCTATATTTGTTTTTCTTTCTAAGATATTGGGCTGGTAGAGTGCACGCATCATCTGAATGACTTTACTTACTACACTGTGAAGTTATCTATCATTAACACTTCCTCTTATGGGTAAGGACTACATTTCCCAGAAGTTTCTTCTTCTGTATTCTAAGTGTTTAGGTGAAACCACAACTTTTGCCTCAAAAGAGAAAGATAGGAGTTACCATGGCCTGGGGGAATACATATTTAATTCATCCCAAATTCCAGGTTCCAACATGGAAGTGGTTTCATGAAGTTTCTGTAGTAAAAGAACAAAGTATGCCATAAATCAAGGCACATTTTAATATACATTGGTGGAAGTATTCAGTAGGTAGTAACAGCAGTGAAGAGAAATCTCAGCCATAGAATTCAAACTCTATTTAATGATACTCCAAGCATTTTAGTTGCTGTAAACTGATTTTATTAAGTTAATACATTCCAAAATGTTTTCATCTATCACTGTGTTAGGTCAGACACAGAAGTGGGCAAGGGATGGCTCTGTAGGAGGCTAAAGATAGCCCAAGATAAATTGAAATTTGGCTCTGGCCTGAAAACATTCCAAAATTTTCATAATCACTGAAGTTCTACTCAGTTCATCAACCTTGAAGAAGGCTCCAGTTAGAGGATACAATTTGTCTTTTGGAAACTTTTGTCCACATAGGTTAGACTTTGTTATTGAGAGAAACTGAAATCTTAGATGAGCAGAGTAAAACAGACTCAATATTCTTAAGGTGCTATGAATGGTTAGATACCATGAATGAACAGAAATCTCTGAGTTCCTGCTATCTATTAACTTTATGTAACTAAAACTGACAACTTTACACAATTCTAACAATTTGTTTTTATTTTCTTGTTTTCTGCAAGGATTCAAGTTCTAGTGATTAAAGATATTTTTTTCTGATTGCCTCTGTATTTTCAGTCTCCTCATGCCTCTTTTTTTTAAAGAAATATATTAAAACTAAAATATAGCAAACCCCTCAGCATTTCACTATACTTTTGTTAGATTTATTTATAGAGTGTGCACGTATGCATTTGCATGGGGATAGGTATAGATGCAGGGTATACATGTGTGCATGTGATATGTGTGCACAGGAATCAGTATTCAAGGCATAGCATTCATGTGGAGGCCAGAAAATAACTTGTGAGAGTCAGTTCTCTCCTTTTATAGAAGTTCTCCATCAAATGCAGGTAACAATGCTTGGCAGCAAGTGCATTTATTTACTTGCTGAACCATCTTGTTGGCCCAACATCATAATATTTTAGTGACTTTTTTGCAACTGTATTCAAAGTATTACAGTTATCCACCCTGAGTCACCCCCAGTCCTGCATTATTATAATGCAATTCTTTGTGAAGCAGTATAACTAGAGTCCACCATGTGAGAAGACTCTAGGAAAGTGAGAACTTTAGCTTACAGAGTTTTTCATGGCAAACTGCATAGTACTCGCCTTTCCTGAGTGAAAGACTTATTGAAGCTTACGGGAAGCAGCTTAATATCAGTTGTGCCCTGCATGTTATGAGAGTTTTGGCAAAAGAACTGCTGTCTTTCTTACTCTGTTTTAAATGCAAATTAATCATTGATCTGGCACTATAAAGACCTCGCAAAAGGAGACCAGAAACTGAACAAAACATCACACCCATATTCCTGCTGCCATACTTAAGATTTCAAGAGGGTATGAAGGAATGAATCAAAACAACAGATAGGCCAACTATAAAACTAGAGAGAAGGCCCTTCCCCTCAGAACTTAGTTTTCTACCAAGTGAGAGACCTATTAAAACTTGAGTAGACGCCCCCTTAACCATGAGGTAACTTTAATAAGCTATAAACAAAAGAGTTTACCTATTTTGGGGGAAGGACAGATAAGTCCAAACTTGTAAAACATCACCATTGCCAATAATGAAATATATGTAAAGGTTCAACAGCAGCATAAAATAGACTTTCTGGTACTTCAAAAACAAGATTTGCCAAATCAACAGTTTAGTAGATTATCTATACAAGAAGACAGCTGTGGCTGAGATCCAATACAGTGGCCAGGAATATAACACACAGTAGGAAATAGCAAGCACAAAGGCACAAATGTCAGAATGAGAGTTGTGAGGGTAAACAATGTAAGAGACTTTGAAGACAGATCTCAAAGAGTACTAAGAAAGGGATGAAACAGAGAATATTGGTAAAAACAAAAACTGGCAAATGGGTTCTCTGCGTCCAACAGCTATAGTACTGAAATAATTGAAATTATGTAAAAGTAAGCTTATAGAATGTAAGAAATGTACTCATAAAATGCCATGGAATTCAAAGTAAAATTTCAAACTACCTGAAAGAAATAAAAATTAATCAGTTTATTCCAAAATATAGATGGCACAGAAAAGACTTTTCTCAGCAAAGAAAAAAAACTATATATTCTTATAGCATTGACAAACAAATATGAGAAGAGAAATTAGCTTAGTATTTGTCTTATGATGTTTTGGAAAGAATCACAAATATAATGAAAAAGAAATAAGAAAGGGAATGACAGAAACTGTAGAATTATTAAAATAGTTTGAGGTTGTTCTTTGAGGAAAAAAACAATGAGAAGATAACCATCTTGGAATTCAGATAAAAAATATTTACAAGCCCTAAAATGTGAAAGGAGATTTTTTGGACATACATGCTGACATTTTAAATACAAACCAGGAGCCTTTCAACAAAGTAAAATTATGACCAATTAGAATGTGGTGTACATCACCTTTCCCTTGATTCAGATTTTTTTCCAAGGTATTAATTTCCTGTACCTTAATTTTGGAATAAGCCAAGTGAGTTGACATGAAAAATAAACTGAGGAGATGGTGACTCTTCCCAGTGTAGCCTTCAGAGGCTGTGGCCACACTCTCCTTCCTTCTTGTAGCCCTGCAGTCACCCTGAGACTAGCTCTATGGACCTTCTTGATTTGATTAACAGAAAAATGAGAGTTTTGTAGGAAAAAGTGATACTAAGCACTATGTTCTGGAGCAACAGAGCCAGACAGACCTACAGTGACAGAGTCACTTACCCGAGCCCAGAATAGAATAAGCAGACCCTGACCGACAAAAGACCCACAAATAATAAATTATATATGTAAATTTATACCACTGAGGGCTTCACTGGCTTGTTTCACAAAAACTACTAGCCTATGTATACTATTAAATTTGGAAATGTTATGGAGGTTCAGTAACTCCTCAACATAAGTTATGGCATCAATAGCTTGCATCAAAGAAGAAAATAATATAAATGATGATATTAATATCGCCTTAAAAGTCATTTAATAATATTTAGCTGCACTCCTAATATGTTTCTCAATTAAATATGATTAACTTATCTTGAAATAGTACAGACAGTTTACCAAAAATGATGCCAAATATAATCATAAATGGGAAAGCTCTGACCCAATCAAATGAAAATCAGAACTAGAAAAGCATGCTTCATATCCCTGTTATTAGTTGTCATTGTCTTGGAGTTTCTAGCCAATAAAAAATACCAAAAGGAACTAATATAAATACCAGTAACTACACTGATATCTTTATCTGTTAATGTTATATTTATAAAACTAAAAATCAATTTTTTGCAACAGATTCAGAATATTTGGTAGGTGGAAGAATATAAAATTATTTAACACACACATGCACACACACAATATAGTGTTTCCCTATTTAAGTAATAAATACTGAAATGAAAATGGAATAAAACTATATTCACAGTGATGAAAATGCATATGTAATATTGAAAAAATTTAATGAGAAAAGCATCAAGCCAGTGTGAAAAAACAAAAACCAAATCCTGCCAAAATGAGTGAATGAACCAGAAGAGTTGATATAAGACTTCAATTTTTCAATGTTAATATTATATCTTCAAATTCCAATTTAAATCTCTGATGTGGTTTTTGCAGTAGAAACAGGATATTCACATAATATATTTTAATACTTATATGTAAGAATAAATGCCTAGAATAAGCATGAAAAATAAGAGAGGGGAAAGATGGGAGGGAAAGAAAAGAATACTTTCTAGATATCAGAAGTCACTGTAATCAAATGAAATGACAGCAGCACATAAGTAATCAACAACGAGATTAAGAACAAAGCCAATTATGCACAATTACACATATACAATCATTTAAGACACTTAAAGCATAGCAAAAATTGGTATTTCAGTTCAGCAAAGATGGACTGGAAATGCAGTATGGATGCAATTAGCTATTAATTTGAAACAAATGAGACTCTATTTACCTAAAATAAAAATAATATATAGGTAAAGACAAATTTAAAGAATAGCAAAAATCCTGTAATATCTACAACCCTAAAATGGAAAGAGCCTCTTAACCAATTCCTCAAGCTGAGAAGTCATGAAAGTCATTTTACAACATACAGTTTTTTAGAATTTGGGTAAAATCACCACAACTCAAAACAGATTAACAAGACATTTGAAACATAGCTATACCTAGAAAAGACATGAGGAGTTTACACTGTTAATATGAAGGGTAGGCTCACAATGAAAAAATATAAGAAACACCTACAAATTGAGAGGAGAAGGGAGGAAGAGGAGGAGGAGGCTGGGGGAGAGGAGGAGGAGGAGTGCTGCAGCACTTCCCAGGGTCAAGAAACTCCCTGGAATCTAGTCATTACTGTCTTAAATTGTTCAACCTAATAAGGATTCTGAAACCCCATATCTGTACACAAATCTCAGATTTCAGAAATCTGTTTCATATACTTGCATCCTAGATGAAATAAAGGTACACTGTATGATTCTACCATCTATGGCAGAAAGATATGATCATTTTATTTTATTTATTATTATTTTATGTGCATGGCATATGAATGTGTGAGTTATAGGTGAACGTTTCAATACAAGGAAGACAGACTTCAATATCAAGTGTCTCTTTTCTATTGCTCTTTACCAGAAAGTCTTGTATTAAAAGTGGCTAGGTTTGCTGACCAGTGAGTCCCAGGGGATCCTCTTCTCTTCCCTCACAGCATTGGGATTAAAGGCATGTGCGACCATACTCATCATTTTATGCATCCAAACCCAGGTCCCACTTATGCACAGCAAGCACTTTACTCTCTCAGGATAACCATGCCCTGAAGACAGAATTAATTGTTATTGTGCACATGATGGCAAGATGGGCACATTGCACTCCCATGCTTAAGCCATTTCCAGAGGCACAATGGGTTGTGATATGTTTTCCAATGAAGCTTAGGCTCTTGAGAAAAAAATCCTTTTCTTTTGTTTGCTTGCTTGCTTGCTTATTATGTTGCGTGGTTTTGGTCTGATTTTAAACTTATATTTTTATTGAATTTCTATTACTTTTATTTATTTTACATAGTGATAGGCTTCATAAAGATATTTTCATAGAAGTATATCAAGTATTGTGACCATATTTATTTTCTGCCCTCCCATCTTTCTCTCCATTTCCCATGATTCCTCTTTATTCCCACAGACAGTCTACACTCTACTTCCATTGCATATATATTATGTAGCTGAATAAATTTAGGAACCACGAATGAGGAAAAATGCAATATTTGGCTTTCTGATCTGGTAAAGAGATGGTATTTGAGCTAGATTCGGTATTTCTGAACATGAGGTCAGTATCAGATTCCCTGGGGTATTTAAAAACTCTAACTCTACTAACTCAGAATTCCAAGAAATGAGATCTAAGAGCTAGCTTTTTGAAAAGTCCTCCATATCATTCTTATATATATACTGCAGTATAGACCATAAGACATTACATATACATGGGGATGCAGAGAAGTGAGAAAAGACACAGGAATCAAAGGAGGAAACAGACCAGGCATGAAAGCAGACTGGAAAACAGTTTCTAACCCAATTTGACTAGGGATTTTAGAGTTAGTAAAGACAATGATAACAAATAAGATTGCAAAGGTAGGCAAGGACTTCCACAAATGCCAAGGTAAGGAACTTTAACTTGATTCTAAAACAATGGAAATCATTGATACTTTTAAACAAACAACAAGACAATAACAGTAGAACTATACCTTCTGAAATCGAGTGTTGCATCAGAATTACCAGGGTTGTTTGCCGGAAATCCCACTTCTAGAAAGCACTACCCCAGACCTTCTGAGTCAAAATTTCTAGGGATATGGCCCAGATTTTAAATTTCTAAAGAATCTTCCCAGGTGATTTCTCAATAGCCAGCCTGGTAGTTGTTAATGATTGAATTTGGAACCCACTTCTTTACTTCTTTGATGGATGCATTTGTGAAACATTGTTTTTGTACATAGGAATTTGATTATTAGACTCAATTGTTCAAAGTACTAGGCATAAGGTCCATATTTAGAAATTTACTTGCATTTAGAAGAAATTTACTTGTAGTAAATTTCCTTGTTGAGCAAAAGAAAAAGAATTTATGTTCTCCATAGCATTTGCATAAAATACATACCTAGGGTAAATGCAAAACTCTTGACAACTTTTTGGTAAAATATTACATGCTTTTGTGCCTAGTGGTAGTAATGCCATATGGCTGCACTAAAAGTAACACGGGAAAAATAACTGTGAATGTTCAAGTTTCACTGAGTCTTACAACACAGTGAATGAGCCTCAAGATGATACTGAATGAAAGTAAAAAGTGTTAGTAGGATGTGATACTGAGCAAAAGGCTGAACCTGGAAAATGTGGTCATTTTGATGTTATAGGAAAGGTGAAGCAATAACACAGGTAGACCAGATAGCCATTTATTGTGACTCATGCTTTAATGAAAATCAGATTATATAATATTCAGGGTGATCTTTGTGAGTTCAAAATTTCATGTTTGTTATTTCACACATATGTATATCTTAAAGATAGAAGGCAAAAGGAATAGATATGAAGAGGACACAAACAATGTTTAACTGTTTGTCTAATTCGTTTTTAAAAGTATACAAAGGCAATTCTGAGTTAGGAGGTTTGCTGCTACAAGCTTTGTGGTATTTTAAGAGTGTTATTTTCATTTAAAGAAAGCGTATCTCATATAAAAGCATATCTTCATTTCAATAAAAACATCATTATTGGCAAGTAGGGAACTAGCCTAGGTGTTTGCTTAGCACAATGCTCTAAAGCCAACCTGAGCCTTCCAATAGCGAAACTGATGAAACTGATTACTTTTCCCCCAGCGGCTCCTAACCTCTCATTCAAACATTCCCAGCTCCCCTTCAGTTCCCACTTCTTCCTCAAGGCCCATCACTGTGAACAGTCTAGAAACCAGAAATCTGTCTTAAGGATGGAAATATAATCCAATCAAGTATTTTGCAAATCTTAGTTCGAATGAATCTTTCCTAGGACTTCCTGAACTATAGGGATCCATTTCTGGTCAACTCTAGATTACATTTCAGTGTTACATAGCAGAAAAGGTGAATATAGATAAACAATGTACTGGGACAAATTCAAATTCACCCAGTAGTGGGAGAAGATAGAAAAGCTAAGTAGTCAAAATAAAGCAGATCTGGGTACACAGATTGAGAGAAAGTTAAGTTGAACAGTTTATGTGTTCTCTCTCACTTACTAATCATTTGTTTTTGTAGTGGGAAGGAGAAAAGAAAAGAATTAATTCCCACATGGCTCTGTTGGTGCTTTAGGAGCACAGACTTTTCCTTTGTAGTTTCTGTCCTGCCCCGACATTTGTCTCCCTGTCTGAGACAGAGAAAACTTGTGCCCGTGTTACCCAACAGGACCCCGATTCCTGAAGCATTTCCCCCATGATTTTGGTTTCACCTACCTTAGAAGCAGAGATGCAATGAGCCTGGTGGTGAGGAGCAAGCAAGATCCCACCATGAACCAAAGCTTAAAGGGCCTGTTTTTTTATTAGTGCCAACGGTCATGCACTCCTGAGGCCAGCAAGATTCTTGGTCATATCGTCACCATGCGTTTCTGAGATTTTCAAGAGTCTGAATCAGGGCCAAAGTACCCCCAAGTCCTGAAGTCCCCCTTGGCTTTAAGTGCTTCAGGCAAGAAAAACAAATGTAGAAGATTTTCAGTGGCCAGTGGACCCTGTTCGGTTCGTATCCGACTGTTCTGAGGAGTGGTAAGTCACAGGGTCTATATTGCAGCTATTTTTAGTGAAACCAAATTCCTTCCCCAAGTTCTCCTGCTTCCAATTTGTTCTAAGTGTAGGAGACCAGCTGTGGGCAGATCATCTTACTGGACCAAGGCTCTGTCAAGGCGAAGGCACCAAAGCGTCGAGATGGAGCAAAGCTCACAGATTTGGGGGAAATGACTCTGTCTCACTTTCTCACTATCTCCAGAGGAGGAGCTTCCTTTAGAAAGGAAAGTGTTAACATACCCAGTAGTGGGCTTTCCCCTCCATTATGACAGAAATGTGATACATAGATGACATCAGAGGGGAAAAATGGAGAAACTGGCAGCCCTTTCACTTTCTTTTCTAGCTCCCATAAACAACACAGACACATGCAGGCATACAAGCGTTAGGCAGGTTTTGCAGATTAAATCCATACCTCGGTCAGATTTAAGACTGGCATCATCCTTGTGCCAAGCCAGGAATCAAAGGATGAGGAGGATTTGTGCCTAGTCACTTTGTAACTGTTATTCATTGTTATAAGGGGTCATTTTAGTGGATAGGAAATTCAGAGAAGTTTTCTTTGGCGTCAGACTTTGGCCATAGGTGTTAATTCAGAAGTAGACAGCTCTCTGGGCTCCTGAGAGTGCTAATTGCCTTCTCAGATTCATCTAGGTAAGTGGTTTACAAAGTGGGGGCTTTGACCCATTAGACAGTAATGCAATCTATTCAGTAGGCTGCCATCCACACTTAAAAAATGAAAAGAACGAAAATGGTTAGAACAGAATCCAAGGAAACCGAATCAAGAACAGAAAATAATGCATTGCTTGCAATAGGGGTGACTTCTCTAAAACTCCAGTTTCTTCTATGTGTGTGCACCACATACAATGGCTTTCTTCCTGTTTCTCACAGTACTAATTCACTTAAAAATATTGATCTGGAGCATTTGGCAGAAAAGAATATAAATCGCAGATCATCTTCAATTTTATAAATTCTACAATGACTATTATAGCCCATAGTTTGAGGAGTTAGTTATAAACACTACTCAGCTTTTTTTTTTTAATCCTCTAACTATTTTTCAGGAGAAAGAGCTAGAGCTGAAGCGCCATGTCAAGTTCAAGTACTTATTAAGAGAGAAGAGCTCGTGCACTGGTTTATCTCTGACTCCAAAGTATGTGTTCTTAATAACTTGAGAGCACTTCTCTCTCAAACTGATCATTTACAAGGTTAAAGCCATTAGTTACACAAATGTAATGATAGCTCTATATGTAAAAGAGGGCTGTAGAGAGTTAACAGCATATTCTGCTCTTGCAGAGAACCAAACTTCTAATCCCAGCATCCATGCCAGGTGCCTTGCAAAGTGCCTGCACTTCCAGTTCCTCAGATAACCAATTCCTCTGGCATTAGGGGCATGCACGCTTGTACCACCCCCGCCCCATGCATACACAAATAATTCTATTTTTAAAAAGAGAGTAGATAACCTGTAATAAAAGAAAAAGAAAATGTTTAGAAAACTAATATCAGATTCATAGAAACTCCCAGTAATGTTTTCATAAATTAAGATCATGATTTTGAATTTGTGGCCTACTTGACTGACAACCCCATTCCCCAAATTCAGCCTCAAGATTCTAAAGCACACACAGAGGACCAGCGAGGATAGGACCCCAAGGCTTTATGTTTTCATGATCGTGCCCCTCAAGTTGCTTCCATTCAGTTCCATCGAGAAATCATGTCCCAGGGCACATTTGGTTTTTATCTTTTTATAGTTTGAGCTAAATCAGTTCAACCACTTTTGAGTTGATGAGGGAAAAAATCATACTTATTCCATTTCCAAAATAAGCTCTTTTGGGTACACAGAAAGCTCAGAAAAGGCTGAAACTTTCAAACTTCCCACTTCACATATGGGAACGTCTAGGTCCTCATTACTTTTAAATTTATTTTTTAAATTCCTAGTGATTTGCTCATTTTGCAAACTCCTGGGTGCTGTTGTTTTTGTAATTCCCATGGCACACACCCTGTGTGCAAGCCCAGTGTATTCCGGAACAGAAGCACTTGTCTCAACTTGTGGATGTGTGCTGGTTGGTCCTGGGGAACTCTAATAGAGGGAAAACAGAGAATACCAGAAGCCCTGCTGTGGGGGGCCCGCCCTGCTGTGGGGGGGTCCTGCTGTGAGGCCTCCTGGAGAGTTCTGCAGGAGTGCTGAATAGGTGAAAAGGCCCAAAAGGCAATTTCCTTTTCTGTTTGTTTGTTTGTTTCCTGGTTCATAGCACAACCCAAAGCAACAGGGAGAGGCTGCTGGCTTCGGGAGAGAATTCTCTCCAAACCTGGGAAGGCTGAAATTTGACCTACTGGCTATCAGCTCCTCTGTAGCAGTTCTGGCCACTTGTCAGAGCTTCTCTGATCTATTTAAAGTGAAAATTAATTGCATCGCAAACAGGAATAACATCTCCAGGCAAAATGGTTTCCATTTTTACCAGTATTTTCAACCAGGCACTAGGGCCTCAGGAACTGTGAAGAGTCCGGTCGGTCCAAATCTCAGTTGCCTACCTTGGGGCCTACAGTTTCCTGGCTGGGCTTCACTCTGAGGGACAGTCATTCAACCCCACCTGCAGTTACATCCTTCCGAAGCTTTCAAAACAGGAACAGTTGTCTCAGTCCTCGCATTCTCCTGGCTATTCTATTTTTGCCAGGATGGAATAGGATATATTACAAGCCTGCTCTGGCCAGAGCTGGGCTGACTTGTTTAAAAGGATCCCATATTCCAATACTCCCCAGCCCAGAGCGTGCTCTTGGCCCTTGACTGTTTGAGTTACCACCTTCATGGAAGCAGTATCACAAGAACAAAGCAAAAGGGTTCTACTTCTCAACCTTCTCATTCTGTCTGAAGCTTCTAGGAACAAAGGACATTTAATAATAGAATCCCTCCTCGGTTATTTATAGCATCAATTGCTGAAAGCTGGTTTAGGCTTATTTTTTAAAATCCCAGCCTTTGTCGCAGCCTCCCTGGGAATTGGAGCAGAAGGCAGCTACTAGCTGTTCCACTTTGCAGACCAGGAGACTGAGGGATCAATGCAAAGAGACTCCTTCTTGGAGGATGGACAATGAGCAAAAGAGAGCTGGTAAGAAGATCCCATTAGCATTGTGCTAGGAGGATGGGGCTGTGGTTTCTTTTCTCACTTGTTCATTCCCACTTGCCTCATAGAAATCTGAGGATCCGTTCGGGCTTCTCAGCTGTAACTGAGAAAGTTAACTTGTCCGGTGTTTTAAACAAAGAAATGCCAAGGAAACAGAATAGAAATGGAGAAATCCTTAATTATAAATCACTTGGGAAATGGATCAGATACCTCCAATGTGTGGACCCTGTTTGGATCATGAATCAACCACACCAAATGCAAGAACATGTATGTGAAATAAAAGGGATAATTTTACTGTTACTGTTTATTTAATAGTGAAGGAACTATTAATTTTTATATGTGATAAAACTACTGTGTTAAAATTATTTCACCATTTAAAGACACATACCCACTGGTTATATGTGAAATATGATTGGTGAGATGGAAGGGAATCAGTAAATGCACACATGAAAGAGAAGTGCCTCTTGACTCAATGATTGCTTTTTCTAAATAATAAACACAAATACTTTGTACTTTGCTTTTTAATTTTGCAGGTACATGAAATTTTCCTTAATAGATTTATATCTTTGTTTATTAAAAAATTATGTTTTTAATTTTATGAATGCTGATGTTTTGCCTGATTGTATCTTTCTACTAGTTGCAGGCCTGGTGCCTGCAAAGGCTAGAAGAGGGTGTCAGATCCTCAGAAAATAAAGTCACAGATTGTTGTGAACTATCATTTGGGTTTGGGGAATTACTTAGGTCCTGTTGGAGAGCAACAATTACTTTTAACCATTTTGGCATCTTTCTCACCCCAAGATTCATTTCTA
>OZ030010.1:134021503-134144003 GCA_964023405.1 Apodemus agrarius
GACATTTATTTTCTACATAGGAGTACATTGTTGCTCTCTTCAATTGGATCCCATTACAGATGGTTGTGAGCCACCATTTGGTTGCTGAGAATTGAACTCAGGACCTCTGGAAGAGCAGTCAGTGCTCTTAACTGCTGAGCCATCTCTCCAGCCCTCCAGTTTATGTTTTAGGCATAACTTCTTATCAATTCCTAGAGAATTTCATGCAGTATATTCTGATGTTATTCACCCCATTCCTCCACACCTTCATGTCCTCTTTTAAAAATATGAATAACCCACAAATTAGAGAGGAAGGCAGAATAAATAACAAGAATGTTTGATAAAGCTCCGTCAAATTAATTGCATTACTTTATATTTACCTAAAATGTTCTCTCTGTCTCTCTGTCTCTCTGTCTCTCTGTCTCTGTCTCTGTCTCTCTCTCTCTCTCTCTCTCTCTCTCTCTCTCTCTCTCTCTCACACACACACACACACACACACACACACACACACACCCAAAATGAAGTTATGCCATTGGCTGACAATGCTCCCCACAATGGCCACGGAATATGGAACAAAAATTTTAGTATCAGGCATGAGAAACCTCCATTTGAGTAGCTGGTCAGGATAATCCAAGTGACTCCCAAAATAAGATAGTCCATTTCTGTTTCTATTAGATGCCTCTCAGAGATTGTTACCAAAGATAACACACACTTAGGACACAGGACATGAAAGCTTCCTTTCTCCAGGTAGCTTTTATAATACAAGAAAATATTGTATAAGCTGACAAGGGAGGGAAGCAATCAATAGCCCTATCCATCTGTGATACCTATGCCCTGCAACAATGGCCAGCATGGCCAGATACCTCTAAAGGCACTACTATAGTGGCAGTCATATCTTGGGGGTAACTAACAAGTGTCTAGGAAGGAAATCAATTTGGTATTAGAAACTTAGCCAACTACATGGGATAATGATGTCGTGAATCTTAGAAAAGAACTGATAACCAACGTCTTGCCAAACTGGCATAATTTCTAACTGCATTCTAAACCTTATCCTTACACCAGAATTGAGCGTTGCTCTCCACTCTATATACCACTTACAGACTACTACAGAAAACCACAGCTGCTCATAAGGCAGAGATAAGGGAATTGGGGAGGGCCAACTCTCAATAGATACATGTTCAATACAACTCTTATATCTAAAGCTCCTGGAACACCATGAAAGAGGACCAGAAGATTAAAAAGCATCAAAGGATCAACAAGTCTGCTATGGGAATTTGTCTTCTAGAAATGACAGGGAGGCTATATTTGTGATACTTCAACAGTAGGATCTGGATAATAACAATATCAATAGTCATGCTAATATGGAAGAGGAAACTCTCTCAGGGTCCAACTCTTAGACAAAAAAAAAAAAAAAAAAGAGGCAATGAAAAACTGCTGAGAGAGGGAGTATTAGCCTCTCTCAGAGCACCTAATTGGTGGTCCAGTACAAAGTTGTCATAGTTGAAATCATACCACATGTTATATTGTATAAACTCAATGGAGTGTATTTATATATTGATTCATGTATGTGTGTGTGTGTGTGTGTGTGTGTGTGTGTGTAACCATCCAAGAGAGAGAACATTAATTTGAGATGGATTGGGGGCTGTGGTAAGGATTGAAGGGAAGGGATATGGAAGGGTTTGGAGGGAGAAAAGGGAAGACTAAAATGTTATAATCATGCTTTAATTTAAAATAATAGAGACAATTGTATAAAATGGAATTATAATATGGAAAATAGAATAAAAAGACTTTAAAGACTTTTAAAGAAACAGAGGTTTCCCATATGTGATATCCAACATCTTTTCCTCACCCATATTTTTCTCCAAGTTCTAACCTGGTGAGGCTCCCTGACCCTGTCCATACACGCAGCCTTCTTAAGCCATCATACCTAGTTTAGGTCCATCATACCTAATTAAGGTCCAACATCCAGTGTCTAGCCTTTGTCTGGCCACCCCTGCATGCCCAACAGCAATCTGTAGGCTTCCATCAGGACTTACATTGCCTACATCCCAACCCATAGGCCCCTCCCATGACATAGCCAATCTTTCTACCCAGCCAGATATATCCCCACACTCCAGTCTTGGATCAGGACACATATCCAGAATGCTAGCCCAGTTTCCTCAATCTACTAAACTTCAAGCCATTTCCAACATCTATGCTCAAGCCACCTGCATATGCTTTCTTCTGCCCCAACTTGCTTTGTTCTCCAGATACATCACAGAAATGTATGTGCGCGTTCGCGCGCGCGCGAGAACCAGTATCTTTCCAAAATGTACTATTCCTATGGAAATGTTTGCCAGTGAGAGGTACCTCATCCAAGGTGCTGAGATTATAGATGTGCCCTAATACTTCCTCCTCCTGGTTGGTCATTTTGACTATAAGATTCTAGTATTAGATTAATTTCATCTCTATACAATCATGTAATTTGTCAAAGTCTTATGCGTACACATATACAGTGCAACTTTGAAATCATTTTTATCTAGTCTATATATGATAGACTATAAAAGTTTATAGACACCATTAAATGTAAGAACTACTAGGTTAAGTTACAGCTTGTCCACTCTTTCTAGCCACACATCATGCAGACTTGTAAGCTTTTATATCTCCTGTTGTCCAGAACTCCGTTTTGTTGCTGCTGTTAATAATGACACTATTTAGGGGGTTTAATACATGCACCTAAATTGTTAGAGATGCACCTGCCACTCTTTAAAACCAGGTGTTTAAACAAGGATCTATTCCAAAGCATAATCTCTAAAGAGAGAAAAATATTAAATTCTGCTTTTCAGGGTTGGTTTGTTGGGTAATTGGCTAATATGTGATTTCTTTAGTCATTCATCTCTCTTACAGGAGTCACTATTTCAAGCACTAAGTGTTGATCCATTCAGTATACTTGGTTCCAGAAAAATTGAGTTAGAACCACCCCTTGTTAAGATAATTTAAATGTAAACATTGGGCAGCAGCACATAGTGTCATGTAATGTACGGTTTAGATGTTCAAAGAAAAGCTAAGGAATTACCTGTGTTATTGGTGAAGGTCAACCATTGCTCATTTCTTCTGTATAGTTTAGGTGAACTTTCCATGACAGAGACAGGTCATCCAGAGCCTTATCTCAGGAGTAGTTTTGTCAGTTCCAAGTACAATTTAGATTTATTTTTTAAAGTTGCTTACTTGAAACATAGAACAGAGAACTTGAAAGATCATAACTTCATTATGGAATTTAAAGAATGCAAATGCACGCGCGCGCGCAGAAGCGTGCGAGCACACTCACACACACACACACACACACACACACACAGAGAGAGAGAGAGAGAGAGAGAGAGAGAGAGAGAGAGAGAGAGCTCAATGAAATTAAGGAGAAAGAACTTAAGGAGAATAAACACCTAAGTAATGTTCAAAAAGAAAACCGCAAACCAAAGACCAATGGAAAAGATGAAGACAATTCAGGACATGAAGGTAGACTTCAATAAGGAAATAGAGAAACTGAAGAGGAAGATGGAAGTGAAAAACCATACAATTCATTTTCTTGAAAACTGCTAGCCATACCAGCTAAGGAAGCAGGTAGGCAATCTTCAGACCTCCACTCTTCTGTTTCTCCTCCAATTTAAATCCCCAGTTCTCATGCCCAGCTGTGCAGCAGACTATTTGTTGTGGCCTCCTTTCCCTTTCTGCCCCAGATTCCCAGAGAAGTAAGCAGATCCTGGTGGAACATCTTGCTTTCCTCCCTCCTGTAGATGTCCCTGGTCCTTTCACTTCTAGCCAATCTTGATTCCTAATTGTCAGGCCCCAATACCTAGAAACCTTCAGTGCCCACATCTGGCAGGATCTCAGAAACATTCTCTTACCAGGTAACCCACAGCTAATGCAATCTCCTAAGAACCAGAGAGGGCCAAAGACACCAAGTCACAAAACATACCCACAAACACAAAAAAATGAGACCAGATGCCAAAACACAGGATTCAAATCATTCTAAACACAGATGCCTAGACACCAGTATCTATAAAACAAAATCAATAACAGTTATGCCTCCACTATAGACCAGTAACTCTACTATAGTAGTTCCTGAAAATTGCAATGTTCTAAAAGAAATATATATTCTAGCAAGCCTGGGTAAATGACACTGAGACCTGGTATTTTATTTGATAGGCTGTAAGTCTATATAGGGCAGGTTCTGAGTTACTATAACTTACATTTAATCCATAGGCTCCATGTTACTTGTTTAAGTCTCATCTGCGTTGTTTCCACTCCATTAGCCTGTCCTCAGGATCAAATTCTCCTGGCCATGTGCTCATGATCCATCCAGCTTCACAGCAACCTCCCTCTTTCTCTGTCTCCTCTGTGCAGTCTCTCTCTTGAGACCCCTCACTTGATTCTTAGGCCTTGCCTTTCTTTAATGCCCAGTCACAGTTTAGATTGATGTTGGTGAGCAAGGTTTACACAACAAAGGCCAGTGTAAGTGAGCTTTATTCATCTCAGGGAAACCAGATTTTAGGGGTCAGAATTTAGCATTGGAATACATAACAGCACCAGACCAATCCCCCAAATTTCCCCCTTCTGTCTAGATAGAAAGTCTCTTTCTCTTACAATAACTGAAATATAGTAAGAACAAATATGAAACAATTCTGAAAATTATTAGGTAAAATTTATATTCATAAAGTCCAGTCTATCTGTACTTGGTAGCTATTGATAAAGTATTCTATTATCTATCCTGTCTTGCTAAATTCAAAGTCTCATACCTAAATCATTTTTTATTATAACTAATATTACTAACATGAAAATATCTTCTTATATCTAAAAACAACTTTTTAAATCATAAAGAACTTAACCTTAATTGTGAGACTATAACTATCTAGTCTTCAACTCCATTAGAGACCTAAGAAGGAATAAATTTTACTTGAGTATGCAGGAAATAAAGACAAGCAGATTACAAAACTATGGAAATGACAGAAGATCTGGCTACCTGTCCAGTTCCCTCAGAATTGTCTCCAAAACACTGAAGCACCCATCTTCAGCCTTCTGGCCTAGGATATCTGATAGAATTCTTGGTGGAGCAGGAATGATGTCCTTGCAAAGTTCAGCAGTTAACTTCCCTGCATCCATGTTCATCCATTTTGGGCAGCATTCTATTTGTAGTTGAAGCAAGGGCAGTTTCCCAACCCCTCTCCCAATGACCACTTACCACACTGAAACTAACTCCATAAGGAGGTTTTCTGATGCTCATCATCTTCTTTGAAGTAGAAACGGGGCTGCTGCCAGGGACAGGCTTGTCTTGTAGTCTACAAAAGTCTTAAATTAATAAAAACAACATAAATGCAATTTCTGTGGATTTTTAAAAGATTCTTGAAGACTATATCTATCTATAGTATAACTGAATAGTCAAATTTTGTTTTTACCTATTTACTATCAGTTCAACCTAGGAAGCATATTTCGTGATTAACTAGTCTAGTATCTAACATGATTATGAGTTTGATTGACTGTTAATTCATATTGCTTAACTATCCCAAACTGTTTGTAATAGTAGCTTAAAAGGGACTAGAACTTCACATATCATTATTAGGAATCATCTAGGTACAATAAATACCTCAAATGAGAGTAGAAAACATGTATACATAGTATGTTGCAACAAAAGTAACCTTGAATTTGCACCAATATACAAAGATCTATACCAATGTAACAAAATATAACCTTAATTTGTATCAATATACAAAGATCTATACAAATATAAGATTATTGGCAATTAAATGTTCTTTGATTTAAGAGTAGATTCAATAATTCTTTTCTTCCCAACACCTTTACCTCTACATGAGAAAGAAATAATGATAGAGAAAAGAAAAAGAGAAAAATACCTGAGTCCTATATAAGTCCTTGTTCTTGATCAAGACCATGGAATAACTCATAACCAACCCCTTTATAATAACAAGTATCCATCACCCAATAGAAAAATCAAAACATACCCACCTACCTTAAGTGAATGGAACATCACTCTTTGAAAAATGCTTCCTGTTGATTCAGAGCATAATATTCTTTTTGAAGAGCCCAAGAAGATTGGAAAAAATGGTGAAGTCGTAAGAAAGCTATCTGTGGCATTTGTTGTATAGTCTCTGCATGCTGAGACTGTTAAGTCTTAAGTAAAGTCCTGACTGGATCAGTCTGTAAGGCTGGATGAACTAAGGTCATCTAGATCAGCATCATTCTTTAAAGTTGTCCTGGAAGCAAGACTTTTGAGGAGTCAACATTGAGGCAGTGTGAAGTAGGACTAGGCAAGGTGCTGAAACAATATGCTTTAGCATTTCAATATCCCTGAGTGTGAGCCATGTCAGGGCTGTACTGACTTCATTGGAACCTATACATATATTAACTCACACAATAATATATAGTTATATATTAACCTATGTATGGAATATGCAAGGTATACAGATCAGTTAATGAAGAGCCTTTGCTCTCTGTTTGAGCAGGAGAAAGGCATCTGCAATTTTTATAAGCTAGTTTGGACTGTAACCAAACTGGAATATAAATTTTCCTATGATATTCAAGTGAATGGCTTGATAAATCCTGAGGATCTTGTAACCACCAAGGTGTATTGACTACACATAAAAACTGATGACTTAGCTAGTCTTAGAGCTGCTTCCATTTAGAAGGATCAGCATATACATTACCTGTCTTGGTCTTTTGGATTTTGTTCTTCTTGTCTATAGTCAAGATCTTTAGGGAGTCTCTCTCTATCAAATCTTATTTTTATTAATTTGGAAGGGATCCATAGGTTTTCTTTTCCTGTGTGAACATATATAAAACCTCACCCCCAGTGTAACACATTTCCCGTCTTCCATTCTGAGATTAGGACATCCTTAATATGAACAAGTTGACTCACTTAAATCAGTTTTTTCCATAACCCAATGTCTCTCAGGAGCTGGGGCTTTTTTGCTTGTTAGCATTTAAAAGATAAAAGTTAATTAGGCACTATGTAATCTATCTCTGGAAATCTCTGTTACCCCTTTTTGTTTGTTAAATATCTCTTTTAAAGTATAATTGGAACTCTGCACAGCTTATTATTCTGTGAGATTGTATGATATACCTGTAATATGCCTTATATTATACTATGTAAAAATTGCTTCATTTTAATAGAGACAAGTGCTGGAGCATTGTCAGTCTTAATTTGTACAGGTATTCCCATAATGGCTAATAAATGTGTACTTACAGAATCTGCCTTTTTAGAAGTTAAAGCATTTGCCCATTGAAACTCTGAATATTTGTCTATATTATGGTACACCTATATCACTTTATCAAACTCTGCAAAATGAAACACATCAATTTGCTAAATTTCATTTCTTTGGGTACCTTTATGGTTATTTCCTGCAGGTAATATAAAGTTTTGTTATATAAAGAACAAGTAAGACATTTCTTTACAATTTCCTGGACTCGTTGCCACGTGATTGAACATTCTTTTTTATTTTTATTTTTCTTATTGAATATATTCTTTATTTACATTTCAAATGCTATTCCCTTCCCAGGTTCCCCCCTCCCAAAAAACCCCTATCCCATCCCTTCCCCCTGCTTCTATGAGGATATTCCTCTACCCAACCCACTCCCACCTACCCTCCCTTAATTTCCATTTATCAAGCCTTCATAGGACCAAGGACCTCTCCTCCCATTGATGCCTGACAAGGCAATCCTCTGCTACATATGCAGCTGGAGCCATGTGTACCCCTTGGTTGAAGGCTTAGTCCCTGGGAGCTTGTAGGGAGGGAGGTTGGTTGGTTGATATTGTTGTTCTTCTTATGAGGTTTCAAACTCTTTCAGCTCCTTTAGTCCTTTCTCTAATTCCCCTATTGGGGACCCTGTGCTCAGTCCAATGGTTGGATGTGAGCATCTGCCTCTGTATCTGCAAGGCTCTGGAAGAGCCTCTCAGGAGACAGCTATATCAGTCTCCTTTTGGCAAGCTTTTCTTGGCATCCCCAATACTGTCAGAGTTTGATGACTGTTTAGAGGATGAATCCCAAGGTAGAACAGTCCCTGGATGGCCTTTTCTTCAGTCTCTACTTATGATAGAAAATTCTTACTTTAAACATTGTTGTTAACATGGTGCTTTGATGAAATTCTGAAGTCTATAGCATGTTTCCTATCAATACTTGATTAATTATCATTACCATTTTGCTGGAGGGTTTGGTGGACTCTATGGGATCTGATGTGTTATATGTAATGGATGATTCTTATTTCTGATCATTTGTTGCAGTTAGTAGTGGAGTTAATTTGAAATCATACTGAATAAGTTCAGCACCTTCTGTATGTGTATTAGTCTGGGTTCTCTAGAGTCACAGAACGTATGGGCAGTCTCTATGTAGTTAGGGAATTTGTCGATGACTTACAGTCTGTAATCCAACTCCCCAACAATAGTCAGCAGCAGCTGTGGATGGAAGTCCAAGGATCTTGCAGTTTCTCAGTCCCACGAGGCAAGCCAGCAAGCAAGAATCAGTCTTCCTTCTTTCAATGTCCATATATATATATATATATATATATATATATATATATCCATATCAATATATATGTCTCCAGTAGAGGGTGTAGCCCAGATTAAAGGTTTGTCTCCACACACCTTTAATCCCAGATTATGGCTATGGATTCCAGTTCAAGACCATCTGGGTTTAAAGGCGTGGAGACACATACCTTTAATCTGGGCTATACCCTCTACTGGAGACATATATATAAGGACATTGAGAAATTGGTACCAGTGTAGTGGGGTATTCCTGTGACAACCTGACCATGTTTTGGGGAGGACTGTGGGAGGACTTTGGAACTTTGGGCTAGATGGTCCATTCAGTCTTGAGACCTCTGTGTGATGTGTAGGAGCTTGGAAGATTATGTTGAGAACATGGCAGAAGATGGAGGCCTGGCTTGTGAAATTTCAGAGGGAAGATTAAAGACTCTTATCAGGGCCATGAAGATCCTGTGGTTTTGGTTAGCTGGGGCTGAAGAATCAGCTGCGATTAACAAGATACCAAAACCATTAAAGTCAACCTTTGTGTTACTGGGACTATTGATGCTGGTTAGCTGGAGCTAAGAAATTAGTGGTGATTAAGAAGAAACCAGCATCACTGAGGTGAAATCTTCTGGGAAGTGTTTTCTGACAGCACAAAGAGTGTGTTCCAGATAGCCAAGGTTGTGCCTCGTGCTGTAGCAGGACTTGGTACTGTGTAAGAGTCACCCAGGTGGTACTGCTTTTGAAGGCATGAAGGCATCATGAAGAACAGCTGAGACTTGGTACGGTGAGAGGCTATGGAAGGCCATTGGTGAATGTGTACCCTCAGTTGTAATTGATGGCCCAGGACTGAAGGGGTCATGCAAAAGAGTTGAGGCTTGGAGATGCCAGTGCTATGCGATGACCACCAAGGACAGCAGCAGCAGTGGAGTACAGGCAGCTGTAGCCTAGAAGACAAGGTGTGTGCTACAAAGGGCAGAGCTGGAGAAGTGACCCAAGCCCTCGAAGGAGCCTAGAAGATCCTGAGTTGGATCCCAGACATTGAACTATTGGAGTTTCAGTTTTGCTTTTGATTGTGAATGTGCCCTGATATGTTTCCCTCTTGAAGGAAGAAAGTATTTTAGTGGAGCCCACAGTTAAGAAACTGAATTTTTAAAAGACTTTGAATTTTAAAAGATATTGGACATTTTAAAGGGATGGAACTTTTAATATGTAAAGACTGTGGGACTTTTAATGTTATTTAGATCTTGGGGATGAATAAGAAAGTAAGGGTTGAGGTTTAATAGGGATATGTTGGTGTGTCAAGTTGACAAGGGGTCAATTGTACTGGCTGTTTTTTTGTGTCAACTTGACACAGGCTGGAGTTTTCATAGGAAAAGGTGCTTCAGTTGGGGAAATGCCTCCATGAGATCTAGCTGTGGGGCATTTTCTCAATTAGTGATCAAGTGGGGAGGGCCCCTTGTGGGTGGTACCATCTCTGGGCTGGTATTCTTGGGTTCTATAAGAGAGCAGGCTGAACAAGCCAGGGGAAGCAAGCCAGTATGGAACATCCCTCCATGGCCTCTGCATCAGCTCCTGCTTCCTGACCTGCTTGAGTTCCAGTCCTGACTTCCTTTGGTAATGAACAGCTGTGTGGAAGTGTAAGCTGAAAAAAACCCTTTCCTCCCCAACTTGCTTCTTGGTCATGATGTTTGTGCAGGAATAGAAACCCTGACTAAGACAGTATGCAAAGAAACCCTGCATATTAAGAGTCAGTTACTATATTAAGAGATTCTTGAAAATTTAATAACACCACAAGGATTGCATATTACTCTGATTTTTAACTTAATCATAAGAACTCTCAACCACCTTACTTATATTTTCTGACTAATAGTGTATTTCCTGATTACTTTGCTTCAGTATAAAATATAGGGGCTCAAGAAATTGATTTTACAATTACCTTTTGTTTTACAAGGGAGAATAGAATTCTTTTAATAGACTGAAGTCACTTGCTTTGGGTTGTTTGTTGTTAATTTCTCCCAAAAAATTAGCAGAAGTTCTTTGCCATTTTTCATTTTCTGCCCATAATGCTTGTCTCCACATGTCACCTTTTTCTTTTTCTTTTCCATCTTTCAGATATATGGCTATTCTCTTCACTCTGTTTAAAAATTTTCTATAAACTCTCTTCTAAGGCTCATGATTTTTCTCTAAGCCTCTGTTTTTTGAAAAGCCACCATAAACTAAAAATGTTTATTAGGATAAGAAGGAAGCTTAATAATATAATAATTATAATCAGCAATGTATCAATTTTATTCAGGTCTTCCTTCTCACTTGAATCATTTGAAATAGTTTTTACATAAATACCAAAAGCTCTTTACTGTGTTTTTCATCTTCATGTGTCCAATTTTCTTCTAAATTATCAACTCAATTCCACCTTCCCCTTTTTCTATTACTCATTTTATTCATTTGCATCTCAAATGAGATCCCCCTTCCCAGTTATGTCTCCACAACACCCCCCATCCCATTCCATCTCTCCTCCCTCCCCTTTGCCTCTATGAGGGTGCTCCCCCACCCACTCACTCACTCCTGCCTCACCCATCTAGCATCTCCATATTCTGGGTCATCAAGCCTCCGCAGGACCAAGGGCCTCCCTTCCCATTGATGTCAGACAAGGCCATCCTCTGCTACATATGCAACTGGAGTCATGGGTCCCTCCATGTGTACTCTTTGGTTGGTGGTTTAGTCCCTGGGAGCTCTGGGGATGGGGTTCCAATTAGTTGATATTGTTCTTCCTATGGGATTGTAATTTTACCTGCTCAAAAGTTTTGTGTTTCCATAAATCTGGTGTGTTATTTGTCTCCCCCTGGTGTTCTTCGAAGGACACTACAGTGGTTTCTCAGTCTTCCATTTGTGAAGAGGGGTGTATTGTAGGGAAAAAAACATGGCTTCTGTGCTTTTGAGCCAGTGTTGTCCTCTGTCTCTTATGCATGAAATGTTATAGCTTTCTCTTCGTTGGAAAAGTGAAGAGTCCATCTTCATGCCATTGATTCTAGGTGTGGTTTGACTGGAATTCACCCAGATATGGGAGAAAGGTATGGCAATAGATAATAGAGTACATTATCCAAAGTTATCAAACACAGATGAGATGAACCAGGAGCACATAGCTGAGGAAGAGAAGTGCATCCTAAGGATAGAATAATGAAGCAGAAAGAAATGGGCAAGACTCAAACATCAAGTAACTTGGGGTATGCACCTGGGTTTTTCTAGGGTAGAAAAATAGATTGGGGATGGATAATAGCCTAGTAATTGTGCTAAAGCTGAAGAACTAAATCCATAGGACTCTGCCTCAATTATTGGGAGGGCTGGCTGGGTCATAACAAGAATTAATGGAGTTAATAGATATCATAAAATAACAAGACCCATCAGAAATGATAGGATTGAAACAGTAATAAAAAGCCTTTTGTAACAATAACAAAAAGTGCAGAATCTAGCTGGGTAATGATGGCACATGCTTTTTTTTCCGGTTTAGTTTTTTGAGACAGGGTTTCTCTATATAGCCCTGGCTGTCCTGGACCTCACTCTGTAGACCAGGCTGTCCTGGAACTCAGAAATCTGCCTGTCTCTGCCTCCTAAGTGCTGGGATTAAAGGCATGCGCCACCACTGCCTAGGTTGGCACACGCTTTTAATCACAGTACTTGGGCTGCCGAGGCAGGGAAATCTCCATGAGTTTGAGGCTATCCTAGTCTACAGAATGAGAATGAGTTCCAGGGCAGTCAAAACTATGCAGAGAAACTCTGTCTAAAAAAATGTTCAGGATCATATGGATTCATGGCAAAATCCTACCACACTTTCAAAGAACATCTACAGCCAATCTTTCTTAAACTAATTTTTAAAGAAATTAAAAGAGCACATCCAACCTCCTTCTATGACACCTGCATGACTGTAATATCAAACCCAGGTGAAGACAAAAGAACAGAAAAAAAAAGAAAAAAATCCTAAAAGCCAAGTGGCCTGAAAAATTATGCACAAAACATTTGAGGCCTGCCTCACCAGCTACTTCATACTGTTGCTATACTATGCCTGCCAGTCATTGACACAGAAAAACTAATGTGACTCAGAGCAGGGTCATGCTGATCACATATCCTGTTATGTTCTGTATGATATGAAGCTTGTTAATCTTTTTTTTTTTTTTTAATTTTTTTTATTTTCTATATTCTTTGTTTACATTCCAAAGGCTTTCCCCTTTCCCAGTTACCCCCCACCATATGTCCCATAATTCCTCTCCCCCCCATGCTATTCCCCACTCTTCCCCCCCCCCACGATTTCTCTGTTCTGGGTCTACAATACTGGATCCAATCTTTACAGGCCCAGGGTCCTCTCCTTTTTTTCTTCTTGAGAGTCATTTGACTTGCTAATTGTGCCTTGAGTATTTAGGGCTTCTGGGCTCATTAATATCCACTTATCAGTGATTGCATTTCGTGTGTATTCTTTTGTGATTGGGTTAGCTCACTTAGGATGATAGTTTCCAGATCTAACCATTTACCTACAAATTGCATGAATTCATTATTTTTAATTGCTGAGTAGTACTCCATTGTATAAATATACCACATTTTCTGTATCCATTCCTCCTTTGAGGGATATCTGGGCTCCTTCCAATTTCTGGCTATTATAAACAAGGCTGCTATAAACATAGAGGAGCATATGTCTTTGTTGTATGCAGAGGAATCCTCTGGGTATATGCCCAGGAGTGGTATGCCAGGGTCCTCTGGGAGTGGCATGCCCAATTTTCTGAGGAACCGCCACACTGATTTCCAGAGTGGTTTTACCATTTTGCAATCCCACCAACAGTGGAGGAGTGTTCCTCTTTCTCCACATCCTCGCCAGCACTTGTTGTCTCTCGAGTTTTTAATCTTAGCCATTCTGACTGGAGTGAGGTGGAATCTCAGGGTTGTTTTGATTTGCATTTCCCTGATGACTAATGATGTTGAACATCTCTTAAGGTGTTTCTCGGCCATCCGAATTTCTTCTGGTGAAAATTCTTTGTTTAGCTCTGTACCCCATTTTTTGATAGGGTTATTTGGTTCTTTGGGGTCTAACTTCTTGAGTTCTTTGTATATATTGGATATTAGCCCTCTGTCGGATGTGGGGTTGGTAAAGATCATTTCCCACGTTGTTGGTTGCCGTTTTGTCCTTCTGACAGTGTCCTTTGCCTTACAGAAACTTTGTAATTTTATGAGGTCCCATTTGTCAATTCTTGATCTTAGAGCATAAGCTATTGGTGTTCTGTTCAGGAACTTTACCCCTGTGCCCATGTCCTCCAGGGTCTTCCCAAGTTTCTTTTCTAATAGTTTCAGTGTGTCTGGTTTTATGTGGAGGTCCTTGATCCACTTGGAGTTGATCTTAGTACAAGGAGATAAGAGTGGGTCAATTCGCATTCTTCTGCATGTTGACCTCCAGTTGAACCAGCACCATTTGTTGAAAAGGCTATCTTTTTTCCACCCGATGGTTGTGGCTCCTTTATCAAAGATCAAGTGACCATAAGTCTGTGGGTTCATTTCTGGGTCTTCAATCCTATTCCATTGATCTACCTGCCTGTTGCTGTACCAATACCATGCAGTTTTTAACACAATTGCTCTGTAGTACTGCTTGAGGTCAGGGATATTGATTCCCCCAGAAGTCCTTTTATTGTTGAGAATAGTTTTAGCTATCCTGGGTTTTTTGTTGCTCCAGATGAATTTGAGAATTGCTCTTTCTAGATCTATGAAGAATTGATTTGGGATTTTGATGGGAATTGCATTGAATCTGTAGATTGCTTTTGGCAAGATGGCCATTTTTACTATATTGATCCTGCCAATCCAGGAGCAGGAAATATTTTTCCATCTCCTGAGGTCTTCTTCGATTTCTTTTTTCAGGGACTTGAAGTTCCTGTCATACAGATCTTTCACTTGTTTGGTTAGAGTTACGCCAAGGTACTTTATGTTGTTTGTGGCTATTGTGAAGGGTGTTATTTCCCTAACTTCTTTCTCAGCCTGCTTGTCCTTTGAGTACAAGAAGGCTACTGATTTGCTTGAGTTAATTTTATAACCAGCCACGTTGCTGAAGTTGTTTATCAGCTGTAGAAGTTCTCTGGTGGAGTTTTTTGGATCGCTTAAGTAGACTATCATATCATCTGCAAATAATGATACTTTGACTTCTTCCTTTCCAATTTGTATCCCTTTGACTTCCTTATGTTGTCTGATTGCTCTCGCTAGAACTTCAAGTACTATATTGAAAAGATATGGAGAGAGAGGACAGCCTTGTCTAGTCCCTGATTTTAGTGGAATTGCTTCAAGTTTCTCTCCATTTATTTTGATGTTGGCTACTGGTTTGCTGTAGATTGCTTTTACTATGTTTAGGTATGGGCCTTGAATTCCTGCTCTTTCCAAGACTTTTAGCATGAAAGGATGCTGAATTTTGTCAAATGCTTTTTCAGCATCTAATGAGATGACCATGTGGTTTTTTTCTTTTAGTTTGTTTATGTAGTGGATTACATTGATGGATTTCCGTATATTGAACCATCCCTGCATTCCTGGAATGAAGCCTACTTGATCGTGGTGAATGATCGTTTTGATGTGTTCTTGGATTCGGTTGGCAAGAATTTTATTTAGTATTTTTGCATCATATTCATAAGGGAAATTGGCCTGTAGTTCTCTTTCTTTGTTGGATCTTTTTGTGGTTTACATATCAGCATAATTGTGGTTTCGAAGAACGAGTTGGGCAGTGTCCCTTCTGTCTCTATTTTGTGGAATAGTTTGAAGAGTATTGGTGTTAAGTCTTCTTTGAAGGTCTGGTAGAATTCTGCACTAAAACCATCTGGTCCCGTACTTTTTTTGGTTGGGAGGCTTTCTATAACCCCTTCTATTTCTTTAAGGGTTATGGGACTGTTTAGCTGGTCTACTTGATGCTGATTTAATTTTGGTATTTGGTATCTGTCTAGGAAATTGTCCATTTCCTCCAGATTCTCCAGTTGTTTTGAGTATAGGCCTTTGTAGTAGGATCTGATGATCTTTTGAATTTCCTCTGTTTCTGTTGTTATATCCCCCTTTTCATTTTTAATTTTGTTAATTTGGATACTATCTCTGTGCCCTTTGGTTAGTCTAGCTAAGGGTTTATCTATCTTGTTGATTTTCTCGAAGAACCAGCTCTTGGTTTTGTTGATTCTTTGTATGGTTCTCTTTGTTTCTGCTTGATTGATTTCAGCCCTTAGTTTGATGATTTCCTCTCTTCTACTCCTCCTGGGTGAGTTAGCTTCTTTTTGTTCCAGCGCCTTCAGGTGTGCTGTTAAGTTGCTAGTGTATGCTCTTTCCAGTTTCTTTTTGGAGGCACTCAGGGCTATGAGTTTTCCTCTTAGCACTGCTTTCATTGTATCCCAGAGATTTGGGTAGGTCGTACCTTCATTTTCATTGAAGTCTAAAAAGTCTTTGATTTCTTTCTTTATTTCTTCCTTGACCAGGGTGTCATTGAGTAGAGTATTGTTCAGTTTCCATGTGTATGTGGGCTTTCTGTTGTTGTTCTTGCTATTGAAGACCACTTTTACTCCATAGTGATCTGATAGGAGACATGGGATTAGTTCGGTCTTCTTGTATTTGTTGAGGTCTGTCTTGTGACCAATTATATGATCAATTTTTGAGAAGGTACCGTGCGGTGCTGAGAAAAAGGTATACTCTTTTGTTTTAGGATGGAATGTTCTATATATATCTGTTAAATCCAATTGGTCCAAAGCTTCAATTAGTTTCACTGTGTCCCTGTTTAGTTTCTGCTTTCCTGATCGGTCCATTGAGGAGAGTGGAGTGTTGAAGTCACCTACAATCATTGTGTTAGGTGTGATGTGTGCTTTAAGCTTTAGTAAAGTTTCTTTTACGAATGAGGGTGCCCTTGCATTTGGCGCATAGATGTTCAGTATTGAGAATTCTTCTTGGTGGATTTTCCCTTTGACAAGCAGGAAGTGACCTTCTGTGTCTCTTTTGATGACTTTAGGTTGAAAGTCGATTTTATCTGATATTAGAATGGCTACTCCAGCTTGTTTCCTGGGACCATTTGCTTGTAGAACTGTCTTCCAGCCTTTTACTCTAAGGTGGTGTTTGTCTTTGACACTGAGATGTGTTTCCTGTATGCAGCAAAATGTAGGGTCCTGTTTCCGTATCCAGTCTGTTAGTCTGTGTCTTTTGATTGGGGAATTGAGTCCATTGATATTAAGAGATATTAAGGAATAGTAATTATTAGTTCCTGACATTTTGGGAATTATTATTATTTGTATTTGAGTGGTACTCTTCTTTTGGGTTGGATGAGATGGGGTTTCTATCTTGTTTCTTCTGGGGTGTTGTTTCCCCCCTTGTGTTGGTATTTTTCCCCTATTATCCTTTGTAGGGCTGGGTTTGTAGATAAGTATCTTGCAAATTTGGTTTTGTCGTGGAATATCTTGGTTTCCCCATCTATGGCAATTGAGAGTTTTGCTGGGTATAGTAGTCTTGGCTGAAGTTTGTGTTCTCTTAGGGTCTGCATGAGGTCTGCCCAGGATCTTCTAGCTTTCATGGTCTCAGGTGAGAAGTCTGGTGTAATTCTGATAGGTCTTCCTTTATATGTTACTTGTCCTTTTTCTCTTACTGCCTTTAATATTCTTTCTTTGTTTAGTACATTTGGGGTTTTGATTATTATGTGACGGGAAGTATTTCTGTTCTGGTCCAGTCTATTTGGTGTTCTATAGGCTTCTTGTATATTCATGGGCATCTCTCTCTTTAGGTTGGGGAAATTTTCTTCCATAATTTTGTAGAAGATATTTGCTGGCCCTTTAAGTTGTAGATCTTCATTCTCATCTATCCCTATAATCCTTAGGTTTGGTCTTCTCATTGTGTCCTGGATTTCCTGAATGTTTTGGGTTACCAGCTTTTTGCATTTTGCATTTTCTTTAATTGTTGAATCCATGGTTCCTATGGTATCTTCAGCATCTGAGATTCTGTCTTCTATCTCTTGTATTCTATTGTTGATATTTGCATCTATGACTCCTGATTTCTTCCCAAGGTTTTCTATCTCCAACATTGTCTCCCTTTGTGATTGCTTAGTTGTTTCTACTTCTGTTTTTAGATTTTGTATGGTTTTGCTCAGATCTTTCAGTTGCTTGTTTGTGTTTTCCTGTAATTCTTTAAGGGATTTTTGTGTTTCCTCCTTTATGACTTCTACTCGTTGACCCATGTTCTCTTGTATTTCTTTAGGTGATTTTTGTTTCTCCCCCTTATTGGGATTCATTTTTTGCTCTATATTCTCCTGGATTTCTTTAAGTGATTTTTGTGTCTGCCTTGTATGGGCTTCTAGTTTTTGATCTATTTTCTCCTCTATTACTTTAAGAAATTTATCTAAGTGATCCTCAATCTGCATCTTTACCAGTGATTTTAGATCTGAGTCTTGTTTTTCTGGTGTGTTGAGATATGTGGGATTTAATTGTGTTTGTCTTGCAATGGCTTCTAGCTTTTGATCTATTTTCTCATGTATTACTTTAAGAGATTTATCTAAGTGTTCCTCTATCAGCATCCTGACCAGTGATTTTAGATCTGAGTCTTGTTTTTCTGGTGTTTTGGGGTATCCAATATTTATTGCTGTTGGGGAACTGGGTTCAGATGCCGCCATATTACCTTGATTTTTGTTAGTAGCGATCTTACGTTTGCCTTTTGCCATCTGGTTAACTCTGGTGTTAGTTGGTCCTGTAGATACTAGCTGGTGCTTGACCCTCCTGTGGGGTTGTAAGGCTATTTCCCAGCGACTGGGATACCTGAATCACTGTCCTGCGGGGTTCTTGCTCACAGATGGCTGACAGGTGGCCTGAGTCCCCCGAGGTCTTAAACTCAGGATATCCCAGGTATTTGGTTCCGCCTGTTGGGTGGCTGCTCTGCACTGCTCCTGCCCAGGGTTTGCTGTCTGATATCCTGTTTCCCCAGGGGTCTTAAAGTTGGGATATCTCAGTTATCTGGTTCCGCCTGCTGGTCCCAAGCTGCTGGGAAGCTGGCTGGGTCCGGTTTCCAGCTTCCCTGCCACTGGCTGGGTCTGGGCACCTGGTACACTGGCTGACTCCGGCTTCCCCACCACCAGCTGGGCAGGAAGCTGCAGGCAATATGGCAGCTGCCTGCAGGGAGCTCTGGGTCTGCCCCGCGAGTGCAGAGTGCACCCGCTATTCTGTGCCCAACTCCCACTCCAGGCCTGAGTCCCCGAAGGTCTTAAGCTCGGGCTGTGTCGGGTACCTGGTTCCGCCGCCGCCGCCGGATGGTTCTGAGCACCTGGCACGCTGGGTGACACTCAGGCTTCCCTGCCACCAGCTGGGCGGGAAGCTGCAGGCAATATGGCAGCTGCCTGCAGGGAGCTCTGGGTCTGCCCCGCGAGTGCAGAGTGCACCCGCTATTCTGTGCCCAACTCCCACTCCAGGCCTGAGTCCCCGAAGGTCTTAAGCTCGGGCTGTGTTGGGTACCTGGTTCCGCCGCCGCCGCCGGATGGTTCTGAGCCTTGTTAATCTTAATATCAGATAATATTGACTTTCAACCTAAAGTCAATCAAAAGAGACACAGAAGGACACTTCTTACTGGTCAAAGGAAAAATCCACCAAGAAGAACTCTTAATTCTGAACATCTATGCTCCAAATGCAAGGACAGCCTCATACATAAAAGAAACTACTAAAGCTCAAAGCACACATTGCACCTAACACAATAATTGTGGGTGACTTCAAGACTCTACTCTCCTCAATGGACCGATCAGGAAAACAGAAACTAAACAGGGACACAATGAAACTAATTGAAGCTTTGGACCCATTGGATTTAACATATATATATATGTGTGTGTGTGTGTGTGTGTGTGTGTGTGTGTGTGTGTATAAAACATTTCATCCTAAAGCAAAAGAATATACCTTTTTCTCAGCACCTCATGGTACCTTCTCCAACATCAACCCACATTCTTTTGAGACTGAGGTAACCCAGTCTCAAAAGAATACCCATGGTATGCACTCACTGATAAGCGGATATTAGCCTAGAATCTTGGAATACCCAAGACACAATCCACATATCAAATGATGTCCAAAAAGAAGGAAGGAGTGGACCCTGGTTCTAGAAAGGCTCAATGCATCAGTGTAGGGGAATACCAGAATAGGGAAGTGGGAAGGAGTGGATGGGGGGACAGGGGGAGGGAAAATGGTATATGGGACTTTTGGCGAGGGGGGGAGCCAGGAAAGGGGAAATCATCTAAAATGTAAATAAAGAATATACCAAATTAAAAAAACTCGGGAGACAGCAGGTCTTGGCTAGAATGTGGAGAAAGAGGAACCCTTCTCCACTGCTGATGGAATTGCAAGATGCTACAACCACTCTGGAAATCAGTCCGGAGGTTCCTCAGAAAACTGGGCATGACACTTCAGGAGGACCCTGCTATACCACTCCTGGGCATATACCCAAAGGATCTCCGGCATGCAATAAGGAACATGCTTCACTATGTTCATAGCAGCCTTATTTATAATAGCCAGAAGCTGGAAAGAACCCAGATGTCCCTCAATGGAGGAATGGATATAGAAAATGTGGTATATTTACACAATGGAATACTACTCAGCAATTAAGAACAAAGAATTCATGAAATTCTTAGGCAAATGGTTAGAACTGGAAAATATCATCCTAAGTGATGTAACCCAATCACAAAAGAATACACATGGAATACAATCGCTGATAAGTGGACATTGGCCCAGAAGCTTTGAATACCCAAGACACAATTAACATATCAAATCATTCCCAAGAAGAAGTAGAGGGCCCTGGTCCTTGAAAGGATTGATGGAGCAATGCAGGGGAATAACAGGACAGAGAAGTTGGAGGGATTTGATCCGGGAATGGGTGGAGGGTAGAAGGCTTATGGGATTTATGGGGAGGGGGGAACCGGGAAAGGGGAAATCATTTTAAATGTATACACACAATGTAGAAAATTAAAAAATAAAAAAATAATAAATAAGCCTACTAATAAAAAATTAAAGGGATATATGTAAGGAAAGACAGAGTTAAAATATCCCTATTTGCAGATGACAAGATACAATGCAATAAAGACCACCAAAATTCTATCATTTTAGAAATGATAAAAATTTCAGCAATGTGGCAAGACACAGTATCTAATTGAATAAATTAATAGCTTTTTATATACCAATAATAAACAGAAGCGAATATGGAAGCACTCATTGGAAATATCCTCAACGAAAATAAAATATCTGGAGATAACTACAACCAAGGAAAGAGCCTATACAATAAAAAAAATTAGACCTCTGAAGAAAAAAATGGAGAATGACACATGAAAATAGAGACATCTTGTGCTCATGAACTGGTAGAATTAATATTGTGAAAATATATTATCAAAAGCTATTTATAGATTCAATACAATCCAAACCAATATTTATATCTGCTTCTTTAGCAAAATCGAAAAAATATCCTAAAATTTAAATGAAACCACAAAAGTTCAATATAGACAAAACAATCCTGAGGAAAAGGAAGAATGTCAGAGGGATTATAATTTCAGATATTAAGATATATTATAGAACTATAGTAATAAAAAGAGTATGTTACCAGAACAACAACAAAACACCACTTAGACAAATGAGACAAAACTGAAGACCTGAACATGAACACACATAACTTTAGCCACTTAATATTTGACATACACTGGAAAAGGAGAAAGTATTTTCAACAAATTGTGCTGGGAAAACAAGTTTTCCCACGTGGTGCTGAATGAAATTAGTTACACATCTACCTCCTTGTACAAAACTAACTCCAAATGGATAAAAGACCTAAATGTGGATCCTGAACATTCTAGAAGAGAACATTCCTGACTCTGCTTGAGAATTAAAGCCAACAATTAACAATGAGATTTCATAAAAGTAAAAAATGACTGAACAGCTAAAAATAACCCAGAGGAAGCCCATATAATGGGAGAGAATGATAGTTGGAAAACAACTGACAGAGGATTAATATCCAGAATATGTAAAGAATTCAAAAAAATCAAAGATTAAAAATAAAAATAAAATAACACAAAATTATCCATACAGTAGATTGGCTGGGGACCTAAACAGGGAGTTTGAAAATATAGTTTCCTTATTATGAACATGGTAGAGAAGTGATAGTTAAACCCAAAGTGATACATAAAGCCATGACCTTTGCTAAAAGAAGTCTGTTCACTGACCAGCTATAACACAGTCAAAAAGCACTCAAAGAAGGAAGCCATTCTATCCCTCTGCCTCTCTTTATTCCTGGCATGACTTTGTGTGGAGACAGTGGCCACGTTCCATGTGGCCGAGGAATCTCAGAATGTTTTACTTATTCTGAAGATCCTCGCCTGCAGGTGACTGAGAGGTTCATAGTGCTTCCAAAACTCAAGTGAGGCTTATATGAGTGATTTTCGTCTAATTCTCTTTCATATTCTGTAGAAGACAAGACTGAATTCCAAAAGGATAAAAAGAATTGGGATGAAGGCAAATATTTTAGGGCCAGAGGCAACTATAGGCACCAAGACTGAAAGGCCAGTGCTCTTTTCTCCTGCCACACAACTCATTGTAAACTTTCACTTTGATTTTTGTCTAGTAGATGAAACCAACTTGTCATATGATATTGGTATAATAAAAAAATTCAGAAAAAGAAGGCAAGATACTTAAATGAGCAGTATTCCTCAAAGAAAAGGTTCATTGTTATACTTATCCGTCAAGGGAAAATTGTGAGCAGTAGAGGTATGGGAAGAAATCTCCTGAGTCTAAATAACACACTCTTGGAAATCTTTAAAGCTCTGTAGTACATCCTGAGGTCAGGGATTGTGATTCCTCCAAAAGTTAGCGAGCAGCAGGGAGGGGTTGGGATAGGGGTTTTTCGGAGGGCATATGAGAAAAGAGGATAGTATTTAAAATGTAACAAAAAAATCTAATAAAAATGTAAAACCAAAAAAGCTTTAAAGCCTCATTGTAGGGTCAAAAATATGGTTCAGTGGGTAAGAACATGGGCCACTAATGATCTGTGTTCAATTCCAAGAACCCACATTGGAGAAAGAGGAAACTTTTTCCTTCAACTTGTCTTCAGTCTTTCACACATGCATGATATCTTTCTGTGAAAACACACACACACACCAATTAAGTTTTAGGTACAATATTTGAATAGCTATTAACAATTGTAGCCCAAAAAGTCCTTGTTAAGTATGTACCAGGGGCTCTGTTCTTAGCCCTTAATTAATAATACTTCATCTAGTCCCCATAAGATTAAATTTAAATTGTTTTGTGCATGTTCATTAAAACTGTGTTAATATTTTGAATTGAGTGTTTTAAGCAAGTGTCTTAATTCTATTTTGGCATTATTCTTTTTATTAGTATATCACAAGCTTCAACTGATGGAACAACACTGGTCTACTGAACTTGGAAAGATCAAGCCAACATCTATCATCTCTCGTATATTTCCCTGTCTGTTTCCTTGGGCATCCATCGCTCCATTCATCCATCTAACTATCTGACATTACCAATTTGTTCCTATAAAACAGGCACTATTCATGGCACTAGTGATAGGAATACAGAAAGGATATACAACACGAATGCTTGAGTCATTCACAGTTTAATAGAGGAGTGTGAAATAGGAACAAGCCACGGAACAGAAGCCAGTGTTAACAGTGGTTTCACCTTGTAAATAGGAGTCAGATTATCTAATCAGTTTCATTGGTTTAAAGGAAAATCTTGAGAAAAGATTTCCACAAGTTCCTTGTATCATGGCATGTGCATATAATAACAGTGATGAGAAAATAGATGAGCAGCTCTCTGTGAGTTCAAGGCCAACCTGGTCTATGTAGTGAGTTTCAGGCCAGCCAGAATTACATAAGTGAGATGTTGGCTTTTCAAAAAAAATATTAAGAAAGTACACATAGAGAAGATTAGATAATAGCATTATGAGACTCCTTCAAGAATTCTTCTGCTTCTAAAGTTGTAGTGCCTAACTTAGGATTTTTATTGCTGTGATGAATCACCATGACCAAAAAGAAGTTTGGGGGGAAAAGGGGTATAATACAACTTACATTTCCATATTGCTGTGCATCATCAAAGGAAGTGAGGACAGGAACTCACACAGGGCAGGAATCTGGAGGCAGGAGCTGATGCCAAGGCCATGGAGGGGTGCTGCTTACTGGCTTGCTCCTCATGACTTGTTCACACTGCATTCTTATAGAACCCAAGACCACTAGCCCATGGATGTCATCACCCACAATAAGCTGGATCCTCTCCCATCTCAATCACTAATTAAGAAATTGCCCTACAAGTTTGCCTACAACCTGATCTTTTATTTATTGTGGTTCCTTTCTCACAAATGACTTTAGCTTGTGTCAAGTAGATATAACACTATCCAGCACAGTGCCCTTAGGATTGGACACAAATCCTATTTCTCAAGATAAATACATAAGTGTACTTGTGTATGTATTTCACCTTTTCATAGATGAGTTAGAAATCTAACTTCATCACTGGCTGGCTGTGAGGCTCTGTTACCTAATTAGTAAAATGAGTGTAACAATAGTACTTGTCTTCCTATTAGGGTGGTTGTGATGGAAAATGCAAAATTGTGTGTTAAGCACCTGCAGAGTCTTGGCAATCAATAAGTCAGAGTTCTGTTTTCTTTCCCTAAGTGGAATTTAATTTTCAAAAGTAGTGGGATGGCAACATAGCCAAGAGGGTGAACTGATCTTTTCTTTTTTTTTTTTTTTTTAGATGAAGTCTATTTCTTCCTGCTTACTCTACAATACAGATTAGTTTGTCTGGCCTCATTTTCCCAAGTGGTTTCTGGGAGCCAACCCTGTAGATTATTCAAAGTCCTTTAGGCTACCCAAAGAGGTCAGATCACTGCTCAGGAAACCCCCAACCCCCTTTGGGGAAAACTTCTACCTGAAATGACTTTAGTGCCTTTTCTTCACAAGCTTTTAGGAATTCAGACTTGCATAGCAACCTCCAATTCTAAGAGTTGTAATGGGGTGATTGGAGATGCTGTCTAGCCTCTAGGGTAATCTCCAATACTAAAATTTTAGCTTCTGTGCCAGGGTGTGTATCAGTTTCCTTGAACTGTGGCAACAGGGTATCACATATTAGTACCACCTCTATCACCTGCTACTTAGTTTTTTTGTGCTTGCTGGCAAACCTTGGGCATGCAGCCTATACATGTAGTATGTATGCATGCAGCCATTTTCTCGTCCCTTTGTCTGTGTCCCCTCTTTCTCATCTCTCCCCCTTTCTCTTTCCTTTCCCCTCTTTGGTTTTCTCTCCCCCTCCTTCCCCACCCTCATTTGTGCCAAGCACTATCGGCAAACTACTCTTTTGTGTCCTTTATAAATCAAGACATAACCAACATAGCAAGCCAGTCAGTCAAGTACGTTGTGAATAATCCTTCTTTAACAACAGATAATGAATCCAGGACATAGAGAGTTAGTAAGTTGCTTGAGATAATACAGCTAAAAGCAAAACACTAACCCAGATTTATTGAACATCTACAATACGGCAGGCATATTTTGTCTTTTATTTCCTCATTCAGCTTGCCCTGAAAACCTATGGAACTGTTATGGTTCTTTCTGTTTTATAGATGGGGAATTTCAGAGCAATGTGGTGACTTGCCCATGTATGACAGCAGTGGTACATAAACCCATGTTTTTGCATTTAGCCAGCACTGTCCTGTTAACATATCTCATGGACTCAGAGATCACTTTGGTACCTTCTCCACATTTCTTCATGGTGGGTCTCACATTTTAATAATGGACCTGGTCCCAGAAGTCTCATCCAGTGCTCTGCCTTTGGTCACCATCTATCCTTTGAGGCCTGATGCTTTTCCATTTGATAATACAACTCTAATGAACTGCAGTTCAAACACCTGGGCTCTTATTTTTGCTGCTGCTGTGGCAGAGAAAACTCAAGCATATAGTATTTCTAATCTGCAAGTCTGGCTAATTCATATCCTTGTGCGGGATTTTTCACATTGGAGGTAAGCCAGAGGTGGCACCATTCTTCAATAGCTGGAAAATATCAGCATCCCCTGGGAAAGGCTGACAGTAACACAGGAGGAGCAGAGACAAGAAGGGGGAGCAAGGACTGAATGCATTCTTTTTTAATGCCATATATCCCCAGGCTAGCTGTACTCTTTTCATTCAGCTCTATCATGGTAACAAACGCATTCTGCCTCATTTTTTTTTGATTGCCATGAAATTGAGTTGGATGTCTAGTCATTTCCAATCAAATAGTATTTGTACCTCAACATGTGAACAAGATTCATGGCAATTTCATGTGGTAGTGTTCACTGAAGCACTTGTAACATCACTCTGAGCTAACTGCCTCATTTGGCCAATGAGAAAGCTGAGACACAGTAGAGAAGTAGAATAAGTTGTCTGGCACCTCACAGTTACTCAGTGGGAAAGCCAGATACCTGAGCCCTTCTCAGCCCTGACTTTTGAATATTAGTAATTTCATCTCTGCAACAAGCATCATACTCCTTCTTTCCTTCCTGTCTCTCCTTCCAACCTAAATTAGTGCTTCCTTACCTCTTCCCTAGTATAGTACAATAGGATCCCAAGTAGTCTCCATGTCCTCCCTTACTTACAAGTGATTGTTTTCTAAAACATATTCACAGTGTATGTAAGTTACTGAATAAGCCACCTTTGAGGGTTGCCTATTGTCTACTTAGCAAACACACTAGTATAGTTTTTTAGGATATGCTAATATTGAGGCTACTCAACATTATGTTTCTCTTCCTGTTTCTGTTAAGTCCATATTCCAGCAATGCCAAGTAGACCCTATATATCTCCACCTCCATACCTTATTCATACTATTCTACCCAAACCTCCCTAAAAACCATTCTTTTAGGGGTACCCTACAGACTGTTACTTTCATAAAACTAACCAGAGTTAATACTCTTTATTGCAAGTGTTTTTTTACAGTCTCTTATCACTGCCATCATAAGGGGTTTATTGAAGTCTTTAACAAGCCAAGAGTCTAGAAAACAGAATGGTTACCTTCTTTCATAATTGTATGTGAGGAATGAAGGGAGTTTAATTGTGAATAACAGAAGAAACATCCAGAGACATTGGGAAGAGCGTAAAGCAGAGAGAAAAAGAAGCAGACTGGACATAGCCAGGGCTATCTATGACATAAGGAAGAACATCACTGGGGGTCGGGTGAGGGTGACCTTGTCCTTACAAAGAGAGTATGGATCTAGAGCAGCCTAGAGGTGAGAAGGTGGAGAAGGCTTGCCTAACCAGCAGAACTCCTTCTCTGTAGTCCAGCTTGAATTGAGTTTAGACTCAATTTTGTATCAAGTCAGTGGGCTTGCCCTTTGTGGGAGGCAATGGGGCACTCTTTGGAACTGACAATACTCCCAGGGGATGCTTAAAAATCACAGACAGTACAAGGGAAAATTTCCTGATCAGAACACCAATAGCCTATACTATAAGATCAAGAATTAACAAATGGGACCTCATAAAATTTTAAAAAATTCTGTAAGACAAAGGACACAGTCAGAAGGACAAAACAACAACCAACAAATTGGGAAAGATCTTGACGAACCCTACATAAAACAGAGGGCTAATATCCAATATATACAAAGAACTCAAGAAGTTAGACTTCAGAGAACCAAATAACTCTATTAAAAAATTGGATACAGAGCTTTAGCTTTGCTTACAAAGAATTTTCACTTAAGGAATATTGACTGGCTAAGAAGCACCTAAAGAAATGTTCAACATCCTTAGTCATCAGGGAAATGCAAATCAAAACAACCCTGAGATTTCACCTCAAACCAGTCAGCATGGCTAAGATAAAAAACTCAGGAGACAGCAGGTGCTGGTAAGGATGTAGAGAAAGAGGAACACTCCTCCACTGCTGGTGGGAATGCAAGCTGGTACAACCACTCTGGAAAAAAGTTTGGCAGTTCCTCAGAAAACTGGGCATAATATTACCGGAGGGCCCTGTTATATGACTCCTGGATATATATATATATATATATATACACACACACCCAGAGGAATCCCCACCATGTAATAAGGACACATATTCCACTATGTTTATAGCAGTCCCATTTATAATAGCCAGAAGCTGGAAAGAACCCAGATGTCCCTCAACGGAGGAATGGATACCAAAAATGTGGTATATATACACAATGGAGTACTATTTAGCTATTAAAAACAATGAATTCATAAAATTCTTAGACAAATGGATGAAACTGGAAAATATCATTCTGAGTGAAGTAACCCAGTTACAAAAGAACACACACGGTATGCTCTAACAGAGTACGACCTTGTTAGACACAAAAGGGAGGAGAGGCCCTTGGTCCTGGGAAGACTTGATGCCATAGTGTAGAGGAATACCAGGACAGGGAAATGGGGGTGGATTGATTGGGGAATGGGAGATGGCTTATTGGATTTTATGGGTAGAGGGAGCCAGGAAAGGGGACAAAATTTGAAATGTAAATAAAGAATATATATAATAAAAAAGTAAAAAAAAAAACCAAAACAATAAAGAAGAAAATGAGCATAAAAAAATCACAGGCAGTATTAAACTCTACTCATGACTGTGTTTGTTCCTCTACAAATAAATGTGCCTATAATAAAATTCACCTTACTAGCTAGGCACAATAAGATGTAAACAATATGAGTAGCAAAATAAAATAATTATTATGACATTATACTACAGTGGAAACTATTGAAAACTTTTATTTTTTTCTGCAATTTTTAATTTAATGTCGTCAGACTGGTTGTCCGTGAGGAAGTAACTGAATCATGAGTAATGCAAAAGCATAGAGAATTGAGGACAGCTATACATCATATTAAACAAGCATGCCAAGAGTGCATTTTGACCGCTGTACTTGAAAACATAAATTTGCCATGAAATTACTTTTAAGACTACCAATGAACGGACATAGTCATCACTGTAGCTCCTCTCATATTGTCACAAGAATTCCACAGGGATTCTTGTCACCTCCACCAGAAAGTGTGTCTCACCTTTGTAAATATCTAGAAAAGGTTCCTGCACAAGCAATCCTATACCTGCTTTTGCAGAGATTACAGGGAAATCTCTCTGATCTGGTAGTGACTGTCTAGTATTCTGTTTAGACAAAGACCATATCCAGATTCAATTAGAAACAGAGTTAATGAGTAAATAGACATTCTTCCCCAAGGCTAAATATTCTGAATTAAGAACACATATAATATCATGGCTATGCTAACAGCAAAATCTCTGAATGGGCTAGTTAAAATAGAGTACTGAGTATCAACCCAAGAGTTTGGGGTTCAGTAGGTTTAGGCTGAAGTCTAAACATTTATACTACTTAAAACTTCTCAGGCGATGCTGATGCAGGCCAAACTTTCACATGAGTTTGAATCCCTTTGCTTTCTTATAATAAATCAGATTCTAATTTAATAAGTCATAGGAGGAAACCCAAAAGTCTATTTCTTATTAGCACCCAGGCAATTCCCATATTGTATCATGGGTCATACATACCTTGAATATAAAGCCTCTCTCTCTCCGTCTCTCTCTCTCTCTCTCTCTCTCTCTCTCTCTCTCTCTCACACACACACACACACACACACACACACACACAGTTAGCCATTATTATTCCAAATGCTTGCAATATCACTTCTATCACCTTTCTCCATCTTCCAAAAGTGAGAGGAGAAAATTAGAAAGCAGAAAGAGGACGGGGATGGAGAAAGTAAGCAAAAGTCTCATGAGGCACACAGTGGGCAAGGAGTTATGCTTTCACAATGGGATAGAATACACCTCTTCTTGTGAATTTCTCTCTGGATAGTTTTATAGGTGTCTTCCCTCTGCTTACAACCTTTTTATTATAACAAGTTGGTAAAATGGAACTAAGACTCCTTAGTCCAACATTGTAGTTAATCATAAATAAGTTGTAACCTTTATGTATAATTGTGCTGAACAGGCAAGGAAATACCAAGAATCTATTGACCTTACCTACCACTAATGTGGGAATGAAGCCCATATTCTCTACCATAATTCAAAAGTGCTGATCATACATATACAACTATGATAATTGTAAAAAGAATTCTATTGTTCCATTTTCCCACACAAGAACATCAGTAAATAGAAATAGCAACATAGTAACTTCTTTGTAAATATTTTCTTGTTAGGATGCCGAAGAGAAGATTGATTTAAGGGGTGGAAGAAATAGCTCAGCAGTTAAGAACACTTACTACATTTCCAGAGGCTCTGGGTTTAGTTCTTAGCATACATTTGATGCCTCAAAACTACTTGTAAATTTAGTTCTAGGAAATTCCTTGACCTCTTCTGACCTCCCCAGGAACATGCACACACATGGCACACATACAAACATTCAGGCACACAGTCATACACACACACACACACACACACACACACACTCTAGACAAACAGACAGATAGATCAATTGATGGATGGATGGATAGAGAGAGAGAGAGAGAGAGAGAGAGAGAGAGAGAGAGAGAGAGAGAGAGAGAGATTCTTAGAGAAATGGATGGAGCTGGAGAACATCATACTAAGTGAGGTAACCCAGTCTCAAAAGAATACCCATGGTATGCACTCACTGATAAGTGGATATCAGCCTAGAAACTTGGGACACCAAAGACACAATCCACATATCAAATGATGTCCGACAAGAAGGAAGGAGTCGACACTGGTGCTGGAAAGGATCAAAACATCAGTGTAGGGGAATACCAGAACAGGGAAGTGGGAAGGGGTGGATGGGGTAACAGGGGGAGGGAAAAGGGCATGTAGGACCTTTGGGGGATGGGGAACCAGAAAAAGGGAAATGAAATGTAAATATAGAATATATCCAATAAAAAATTAAAAAAGAAATAGATATAGAGATGTAGATAATACACAAACTATATTTAAGTGAAAGAGCCTTGTTTAGAACCTTTATACTCTAAAGTCCACATGCACAATAGTAGTATCTCTGGTTATCAGATAAAATTTGGGTATGTACTAACAGAGAAGCAAACTCTATATTATATAATGTAGCTATGAATTCAGAAACAAATACATATGTGCAAAGTCAATCTTCTTTTCTCTAACAATTACTTTAACTCTTAGACCTATTTTTATAGAAAACAGAACTTACCAACTAAAAATAAACTGTCAGTTATGGGCTTTATCCTAGGTACTTTGAAGTAAATATTTAACTTGTAATGTTTACCCTTTTCTTATTTATTTTAGGAGTTGGAGGTTACATAGGATCTACATGGCTTGCTTCCCAACTTTAACATTTTTAGATGTATTTATTTTACTTTCTGTGTATGAGTATTTTTGCCTGCCTGCTTATATGTGCACCCACTATGTACATGCTGGTGCTCACAGAGTTACAGATGTTTATGAACCACCATGTGATGACTGTGGAACTGATCTTGAGCCCTCTAAAGATCAGCAATTACTTTTAACCACTGAACCATCCTATCCTTTGATTAGTTTACGTTCTGGGTTGATAGTCCCTATTTCATGCACTTGGTCTATTCTTTGATAGATTTTGTATCAGGAGAAAGGGTGCAGATTCCACTCTAATCTTTCTTTACTTGGCCTCCTCAAAAGGTTTGCCCCATTCTCTCTGGAGGAGCAGCTTCCCTAAAGCTGTTGAAGTATTTATAAGCAACATCCTAGAGTCAAAGGAGCAAGGAAGAGTATCAGCCAGTCCTTGATATCATTTCATACTGTTCTCTGCTAGTTTTGAGTCTCCTTACTGTTCAAGGAATGTCTTTGGATCAAGATGCATCTACAGTCAGAAATCCTGAGGGAAAAGAAGATAAGGCACAGACTGATTCACTGTCTTCTTGACTTGGCAATATGAATCTGGACCATTCTGACTAGTTTACCAGAAAAGAAGTGACCATATAGAAGGATCTGTTATCAGAGAAATGTGTTTGGAGATGATTTCAACCTACAGGAATCTACAACAGCTGGAGGAAATGGCTTTATGGTTAATTGATTTAGGGATTTAGCCAAGCTCTATGTGACATTCAGAGGCCAATGAAATCTTATTTTCTCAACTGTGAACTAGAGTTGTTTCTTATATTTTTGTTTATTTTATACATTTTCATTTTATCTCTGATCAGTTATGTTGACAATTCAGGGAAATTTTTCCTCATAAAATAAAAGTTGGTGTAAGGTGATCTGTACAAATTCTCTCAGGAGGCTTGAACATTGAAGTCTGCCAAGCATCTCATTAACTCATGCCATAACAATGACAGTCCTGGCACGTGGCCCTTCCCATTAGTTTAGAAGCACATATCTCTTTCAAGTAAAGATATATTTTATATGAGTTCAACCAACAAAGGTTTTAAATAAAATACATACACATGTTAATAAAATGATAGCATTATTTGATGAAATAATATTGATGAACTACTAGAGTTTATGTGCAAAATTCACATGACAGCAATTTGACCACATGTAGAAACATAGCTTTTAAAAACAACTTTGTCAGAATAGAGATGGCTCACTTATTAAGAGCACTTGTTACTCTTCTAAAGCACTGAGTTTCAATGCCCAGAAGCCACTTGGTAGCTCACAACCTTCTATAACTCCAGTATCAGGGAATTCAATACCCTTTTCTGACCCCTGTAGATACCAGGCACACATATGTTGCACAAACACATGTGTAGCCAAACTATTCATACACATAGAACACAAAAAACTTATGAATGAAGCTCATTTTATTAAAAATTAAATAATTTATTTATTTTACAATCCATATTTTATTTTCCCCCACCCACGATTACCCTCCAACTGTTCCACATCTCATACCCCCTTCCCTCCCCTGTCTCCATGTGGATGTCCCCACCCTCAACTCCACCTGACCTCTAAACTCCCTGGGGCCTCCAGTCTCTTGAGAGTTAGGTGCGTCATCTCTGAATGAACACAGACCCAGCAGTCCTCTGCTGTATATGTATTGGAGGCCTCTTATCAGCTGGCGTATGCTGCCTGTTTGGTGGTCCAGTGTTTGAGAGATCTTGAGGGTTCAGAGTAATTTAGACTGCTGGTCCTCCTACAGGGCTGTTTTTCTCCTCAGCTTTTTTCAGCCTTTCCCTAATTCAACAACAGAGGTCAGCTCTGTCCATTGGTTGGGTACAAATATCTGCCTCTGACTCTTTCAGCTGCTTGTTTGGTCTTTCAGAGTGTGGTCATGTTAGGTCCCCTTTTCACTCCATAGCCTCAGTAATAATGTCAGGCCTTGGGGCCTCCCCCTTGAGATGGACTCACTTTGGGACTGTCACTGGACCTTCTTTGCCTCAGGCTCCTCTCCATTTCCATCTCTAATTTTTTCAGACAGGAAAAATTATGGGTCAGAGTTGTGACTGTGGGATGGGCCCCCTCTCCCTCATTTGATGTCCTGTCTTCCTGCTGGAGGTGGGCTCTATAAGTTCCCTCTCCCTCCTGTCAGGCATGACATCTAAGGTTCCTCCCTTTGAGTCCTAAGAGGCCCTCACCTCCCAGGTCTCTGGTGCATATTCCAGACCCCAACCTCCTGTCTCCTGAGACTGCCAGTTTGCATTCTTTCTGCTGGCCCTCGGAGCTTCATTTTTTTCCCTCACCCAATACCAGATCAGGTTCCCCTCTCCCCTCCACCCTCTGCCTGCTGGTCCACTTTTCCTCCCATGTCCTTCTCTCCCTCCCCACTTGTGATTGCTTTGTTCTCCCTCCCAAGTGGGACTGAGGTGTTCTCAGTTGGGCCCTTCAGCTTGTTGACTTTTTTGAGTTATGTGGACTGTACTTTTCTTGGGTATTCTGTACTTTCATTTTTGGCTAACATCCACTTATTAGTGAGTGCATACCATGCATGTCCTTTTGGATCTGAGTTACCTCACTCAGGATGATATTTTCTAGTCCCATCCATTTGCCTACAAAACTCAGGATGTCCTCCTTCTTAATAGATTAGTAGTATTCCATTGTGTAAATGAACCACATTTTCTGTATCTATTCTTTTGTCATGAGACATCTGGGTTGTCTACAGCTTCTGGCTTTCACAAATAAGGCTGCCATGAACACAGTGGAACACGTGCCCCTGTGGCATAGAGGGGCATGTTTTGGCTATAGACCTAAGAGTCATTTTAATCCAGCTTTTATTTGTACTTGGAATAGAAGTTTTATTTTGATTTTTCTTTTATTTCAGTTTATCTTTTTATAAAAGATTTACTGCTTATGTGTATGAATGTTCTGCATGCACATGTCTGTGCATCATTTGTGTATGTGTACAGTGTCCACAGAGAAGAGAAGAGAACATCAGATCCCAGGAGGTGCAGTTACAGATATTAGTGAGTCATCATGTGTGTAGAAAATTGAACCTGGGTCCTCTTGGGGAGCAACCAGTGCTCTTAGCCATCAAGATATTTCTCCAACCCAAAACTCAGTATATATTGCTGAGAAGTCTTTTAGGATTGACATTTGTGGGAACTGAAATAATGGTAAGGATGTTAATGACATAATTGAATTTATATGAATGATTTCATATGCTTTATGCTTCACCAAAGTTAGTATTACTCATATGACACTATATTTTTCTGCTTAATTTACTCTAGAGAACTTTCCCTCTGCAAAAATGGAGATTCATTACAGTGAATTTTGATTTAGTATTCAAAGTTTTTTACAGCTTCTCCATAAGACTACTCAAATGTGTGGCATGTGTCACAACATTGAGAAAGAGGTGATGAGGCATGCTTAGCCACTGTCTCTCATGTTGTTTTCTTTTGATGGTTCCCGAACTCTGTAATAGTTTTGTAAAAATGTCTCTCATAGCGTTTTCAATTTCTGAATTTGTATCTGTAAAGTTTTCAAAAAGAACTAGTCATCTTGCTCAAATAAAACAAACAAACAAACAAACAAACAAACAAACACTGACTTTTTTTGGTATTGAAGCCATAAAGCTTCCATATTTTCTTGGGTAACAAAAGAAGTTAGGATGTTTTGACTGTAAATTTATAGGCTACATTTTGCCCAAAGTATCAAACACATTATTTTGTTGTTATTTTGTGGCTCTCCTTGTCGTATGGAAAGATTTCCTTGTGTTAATGTTGATGCTCCTCTTATTTCCTTGGAGAAACCATTTTTTTGTCTGTCCAAAGAGGAGGGCCCAGGACCAAGTTTATTTTACACTTGGCTTAGCCAGAATCACTTTCTTGTATAGTACACTTCTCAGCAACATTTATTAGAATCGTAGACTATATATGCTATAAATTTATAACCAACAGGAAAAAAACACAATAGCATAATTAAAAACCCACAAAAATACAAGTGCTGTAGTCCAGTCATCCTCACCCCATCTGTCACATCAAACCTTATAGATGTTTGCTGACAAGTGTTTCTTAGATAAATACTCCTGTGATGTCACACAGTTTCAAATTTAGACAACTTATATTCATCCAGGACTCATTGCTCTTTAGAGTAATGAGAGACTCCTGTTGTATAGCCTGTGATTATATTCATTTTAAATATATTCATCCTTATTGAGATGAAGAGAAGAGACTTAGACAGGCATTTTGGTGCATACCTTTAAACTCAGCACTGAGGAGACAGGGGCTGGTGGATCTCCATGAGCTGGAGTGCAGGTCTACATAACAGGTTTCATGCCCTCCAGGGCTACATAGTGAGACTCTCTGTCAACACACCCCATGAGAGATAGGGAGAGGGAGAGAGAGAGAGAGAGAGAGAGAGAGAGAGAGAGAGAGAGAGAGAGAGAGAGAGGAGAAATTTGAAAATCCAAGATAAGAAACATAAGCCCATTTAAAGAACATGAGATAAAAAAAAATAATGGAGGTTTGCAATGCATGAACTGGCTTTAATAGCTTACTTTTCTTGTAGTTACCCTATGTTTTTATGTTTTTTTCTTGAAGTATTCTCTAGCTTAAATATGAAGAAACCAATGCTGCACATTATTGTGTCCATTTCTTCTTTTGTTTACTTTCTTATTTGAGCAGAAATTTCATTTCCCTATGGAGAACTATGTGACATATGAATGGATTTTACATGCTATTTGACAAAGTTATACCCTAAAGTTATTCAAGTATTCTTACTATATGTAAAGGGTTACCTATTTCTAGAATTATAAATATTTTTATTCAGATAATTATCTGTTTAAATGACAAAATTTGCATTCTTTATACTCTTTTTTGATGAATAGAATAATACGTATTTCTGAAAGAACTGACTACAAAATGCTGGGATAATCAGTAATTGTTTTATGGTAACCAATTATCATTGCCCATTATTATAGTGTATGTTCCAAGAATGAAATTAGCTTTTAAAAAGCTGTCCATTATAAATTATTCTTTCAAGTTACATAGTTATTATACCAGAGCTAAGATTAAAATATAAAATTCTGCTGTATGTGATGATATACACCTTTAATCCAGCACTTGGGAGGCAAAGACAGACAGATCCCTATGAGATAAAGGCCAGTTTAATCTTTGTAGTGAGTTCAAAGACAGGTAGGGCATTGTAGAGAGACTCTGTCTCAAAAACCAACCAAACAAACAGAAAGCAAACAAGCAAACAACAACAACAAGAACAACAACAAAACCTTAGAATTCTGTCATGATCAGAATTCCTAAGAGTCCTATTACATAATGAATGAAATGGAGATTCTAATGTTTATTCCGTAAGATTATTTGACTCCATAATGCAATGGATTATTACATAGCATGGATATATAACATCTATTATAAGTACATAAACATTGATATATTCCTAGTTACAGAGAATAGATTCATTAAGCCATCTTCAAAAATTTTAGTGTATTTATTTATGTATATGAGTGTTTTATCTGCATGTATATATTTTATATACCACTTGTATGTCTTTTGCCACAGCAGACCTGATGAAGGCATTGACTTCCCTGGAAAAGGAGTTATGGATGGGTTTGAGCTCTCATGTGGGTGCTGGAAACTGAACCTGGATCCTCTGCAAGAGAAGTGCCCTCCAACCCCACTCTTTTTCTTTTTTTAATTAATTTATTTATTTATTGAAAAGGGAAGTAAAACACTTTATGATAAAATTAAAGATTTACATGGAAAATATATCAGATGAACACATTAAAATTGACAATTTTTATGGAAAATTAAAGAGTAAAGTAGTAAACATGTAAAACATTGCTAAATTAATTGAAATATGGAATAACATTTTATGATAGAATTGAAGATTTACGTGGAAACTATTTCTGATAAAACTGTAGAAAAATGTAGAAAAACATGTTAGAACTGAAGATTATCATGGAAAATTTTATATAGATATAATAATGGTAGGTATAAAAGTATTCCTAAGTTGATTGAAAGTGGAATTATAAACATTTTCTGATAAACTTGAAGATTTACATGGAAAATATTTCTGATAAAATTGAAGAAATATATAGAAAACCATGTTAAAATTAAAGATTATCATGGAAATTATACACATAAAATGATAGGCATAAAGATAATTCTAAGTTGATTGAAGGTGCAATTATAAGCAGTTCAGATAAAATCAAAGATTTACATTGAAAATATTTCTGGTAAAATTCAAGAAATATGTAGACAAACACGCTAAAATTGACTATTTCATGGAAAATTCTACATATAAAATGGTAGATTTAAAACTAAATTAATTGAAGGTGGAATTAGAAACATTTGTGATAAAATCAAAGATTTACATTGAAAACATTTCTGATAAAATAGTTAATATATAGAAAGATGTTATTTTAAAATTGAAGATTATCATGAAAAATAATGCAGATAAAATGATAGACATAAAAAATTACTAAATTAATTAAAAGGGGAATTACAAATATTTTATGATAAAATTGAAGATTTTCATGAGAAATATTTCTGTTAGTCTTTTTATTGGGGACTTGAGTCAATTGTTGTTAGAGATATTAAAGAATAGTGATTGTTGCTTCTTATTATTTTTGATGTTATTTTTGTTTTTGTGGGCACCTCCTTTTGGGTTTGTTGGAAGATTACTTTCTTGCTTTTTCTAGGGTGTAGTTTCCCTCGTATTGGCATTTTCCATCAATTATCCTTTGTAGGGCTGGATTTGTGGACAGATATTGTCTAAATTTGGTTTTATCGTGGAATATCTTATTTTCTCCATCGATGGTGATTGAGAGTTTTGCTGGGTATAGTAGCCTGGGCTGACATTTGTGTTCTCTTAGGATCTGGATGAGGTCTGCCCAGGATCTTCTAGCTTTCAAGGTCTCTGGTGAGAAGTCTGGTGTGATTCTGATAGGTCTGCCTTTATAAGTTACTTGCCCTTTTTTGCTTACTGCTTTTAATATTATTTCTTTGTTTAATGAATTTGGTATTTTGATTATTATGTGCCAGGAGGATTTTCTGTTCTGGTCCAGTCTGTTAGGAGTTCTGAAGGCTTCTTGTATGTTCATGGGCATCTCTTTCTCTAGGTTAGGGAAGTTTTCTTCTACAATTTTGTTGAAGATATTTACCTGGCTTTTAAAATGTAAATCCTCACTCTCCTCTATACCTATAATCCTTAGGTTTGGTCTTCTCATTGTGTCCTAGAGTTCCTGGATGTTTTGAGCTTTATGCATTTTGCATTTCTCTGACTGTTGAGTCAATGTTTTCTATGGTTTCTTGAGCACCTGAGGTTCTTTCTTCTATCTTTTGTATTCTGTTGTTGATGCTTGCATCTATGACTCCTAAATTCTTTCCAAGGTTTTCTATCTCCAGAGATGTCTCACTTTGTGATTTCTTTATTATTTCTATTTCCACTTTTAGATTCTGGATGGTTTTGTTCAGTTATTTCACTTGATTGTTTGTGTTTTCCTATAATTCTTTAAAGAATTTTTGTGTTTCTTCTTTAAGGGTTTCTTCCTGTTGACCCATGATCTCCTGTATTTCTTTAAGGGATTTTTTTGTTTCCTCTTTAAGGGCTGTTACCTGTTGACCAATATTCTGTATTTCTTTAAGGGAGTTATTTAAGTCTTTCTTGAAACCTTCTATCAGCATCATGAGATACAATTTTAAATCCAACTCTTGTTTTTCCGGTGTGTTGGGGTATCCGGGACTTGCTGTGGTGGGAGAACTGGGTTCTGATGTTACCATGTGGCCTTGGTTTCTGTTGGTAGGGTTCTTGTGCTTGCCTTTCGCTATATGGTGCTACTGGTGTTCTTGTCTCTGGCTGGAGTTTGTTCCTCCTGTGGGCCTGTAAGTCTGTGTCCTTACTCCTCTGAGCTCAAAAGTGAAAGCTCTGCTGGGATATCTCTCTCTCTTAGAGAGAAGGATGTGGAGTTTTCTGGCTTCCTGGTGCAAATGCTGACAGGAAGACTTCGGTCCCAGATGCTCCACTGTTCATATGCCCTGTGTGCTTCTAGCTGGTCCCCTCCAGAGAGAAGTTGGACATCTCACCTCTGAGCTCAGAAGTGAAAGCACTGCTGAGAGATCACTCTCTCCTGGTGGGCTATGCACTGAAGGCTGTCTAACTCTATTCTTCAGATACCTTAATCATCTGTCAATTCTATTGTATCTAGGCATTTAACTACTGAACTGCCAGTTTGTCAGATAATACTAATAATTGTTCAGTTCTTGCAACATGACAGCATAGTACTGAGTGCTTTACATGTAGCCTGTATAGGAATACTCTGACTGGGTTACCTTACTCAGGATGATATTTTCTACTTACATCCATTTGCCTAAGAATTCCATGAATTCATTGTTTTTAATAGCCGAGTAGTATCCCATTGTGTAAATATACCACATTTTCTGTAACCATTTCTCTGTTGAGGGACATCTGGGTGCTTTCCAGCTTCTGGCTATTATAAATAAGGCTGCTATGAACATAGTGGAGCACGAGTCCTTATTATATGCTGGAGAATCCCCTGGGTATATGCCCAGGAGTTGTATAGCAGGGTCCTCTGGTAGTATTATGCCCAGTATTCTGAGGAATTGCCAGACTGATTTCCAGAGTGGTTGTACCAGCTTGCAATCCCACCAGCAGTGGAAGACTGTTCTTCTTTCTCCACATCCTCACCAGTACCTACTGTCTCCTGAGTTTTTGATCTTAGCCATGCTGAGTGGTGTAAGGTGAAATCTCAGGGTTGTTTTGATTTGCATTTCCCTGATGACTAAAGATGTTGAATATTTCTTTAGGTGCTTCTCAGCAATTTGATATTCCTCAGCTGAAAATTCTTTGTTTAGCTTTGTACCCCATTTTTAACAGGGTTATTTGATTCTCTGGAGTCTAATTTCTTGAGTTCTTTTTATATATTGGATATTAGCCCTCTGTTGTATATAGGGTTGGTAAAGATCTTTTCCCAATTTGTTGGGTGCTGTTTTGTCTTACTGACAGTGTCCTTTGCCTTACAAAACTTTGTAATTTTATAAGGTCCCATTTGTCAATTCTTGGTCTTAGAGCATAAGCTATTGGTGCTCTGTTCATGAAATTTTCCCCTGTGCCCACATGCTCAAGGCTCTTCCCCAGTTTATTTTCTGTTAGTTTCAGTATGTCTGGTTTTATGTGGAGGTCCTTGATCCACTTGGAGTTGAGCTTAATACAAGGAGATAAGAATGGATCTATTGGGTGTAGCGGCGGGCCTCCATATTGCAACCAGGACACAGCTGGAAAGGCCCAGGTAAACACCCCTTCCAGGGCTACACTCACTGGGGTATCTGCTAGGGTCTCGGAGCCAAGCAGGCGGAGTCCCGCCTAGGCTCTGTGGGACATCCCCGAGCCCTCTGGTGAGCACCAAGGCTGCTTCTGCAACCAGCTCGCCGGCCCCTGGACCAGCGGTGTAGCGGCGGGCCTCCATATTGCAACCAGGACACAGCTGGAAAGGCCCAAGCTCTGTGGGACATCCCCGCCCTCGGGTGAGCACCTAAGCTGCGTTCTGCAACCAGCTCGCCGGCCCCTAGACCAGCGGTGTAGCGGCGGGCCTCCATATTGCAACCAGGACACAGCTGGAAAGGCCCAGGTAAACACCCCTTCCAGGGCTACCCTCACGGGGGATCTGCTAGGCTCTCGGAGTTCCTTGCAACCAGGACACAGCTGGAGAAGCCCAGGTAGACAGACTCCAACAGGGGCTACAATCGCATGGGTGGCAGCCAGCTTATGATCCCTTAAAGCAGCAGTCACACATATTCACCAATAGAGAAACAACAGGTGAGCCCAGCCTCACAGGAGATTCAAACACCAGCCACTGACAACAAGGCCAACTAAAACCAGAAATAACCAGATGGCAAAAGGAAAACGAAGGAACATTACTAACAAAAATCAAGGCAACATGACAGCATCTGAACCCAGTTCTCCAACAACAGGAATCCCTGGATACCCTAAAACACCAGAAAAACAAGACTTGGATATAAAATCACTGGTCAGGATGCTGGTAGCTGAACACATAGAAAAATCTCGTAAAGAAATAGAGGAGAAAATGGATCAAAAGTTAGAAGCCTTTACGAGGCAAATACAAAAATCACTTCAAGAAATGCAGGAGAAGATGGATCAAAGAGAAGAAGACAATAAGGAAGAAAGACAAAAGTCACTTAAAGAACTACAGAAGAACGTGGGCCAACAAGTAGAAGCTATGAAAGAGGAAGCACAAAAATCTATTAAAGAAATACATGAAAACACAATCAAGCAAGCGAAAGATCTGAGCACATCCATCCAGATACTAAAAACAGAAGTAGAAACAACTAAGAAATCACAGAGGGAGACAACATTGGAGATAGAAAACCTGGGGAAGAAATCAGGGGCCATAGACGCAAGTATCAACAATAGAATACAAGAGATAGAAGACAGAATCTCAGAAGCCGAAGATACCATAGGAACCATTGATTCAACAGTCAAAGAAAATACTAAATGCAAAAAGGTGGTAACCCAAAACATCCAGGAAATCCAAGACACTATGAGAAGACCAAACCTAAGGATTATAGGTATAGACGAGAGTGAAGATTTACAAGTTAAAGGGCCAGCTAATATCTTCTATAAAATTATGGAAGAAAACTTCCCCAACCTAAGGAGAGAGATGCCCATGAATATACAAGAAGCCTATAGAACCCCAAACAGACTGGACCAGAACAGAAATACATCCCGTCACATAATAATCAAAACTCCAAATGTAATAAACAAAGAAAGAATACTAAAGGCAGCAAGACAAAAAGGCCAAGTAACATATAAAGGAAAACCTATCAGAATAACACCAGACTTCTCACCTGAGACCATGAAAGCTAGAAGATCCTGGGCAGATATCATGCAAACTCTAAGAGAACACAAACTTCAGCCAAAACTACTTTACCCAGCAAAACTCTCAATTGCCATTGATGGAGACATCAAGGTATTCCATGACAAAACCAAATTTGCAAGATATCTCTCCACAAATCCAGCCCTACAAAGGATAATAGGGGGAAAACACCAAGACAAGGACGGAAACTACACCCGGGAAGAAGCAAGATAGAAACCTCCTCTCATCAAACCCAAAAGAAGATAACCTCTCGAATATAAAAAATAAATAAGATAAATAAATATAATTTCAAAAATGTCTGGAGGTAATAATTACTATTCCTTAATATCTCTTAACGTCAATGGACTCAATTCCCCAATAAAAAGACATAGATTAACAGACTGGATACGGAAACAGGACCCTACATTTTGCTGCATACAGGAAACACATCTCAGTGTTAAAGACAAACACTACCTTAGAGTAAAAGGCTGGAGGACAATTTTACAAGCAAATGGTCTCAGGAAACAAGCTGGAGTAGCCATTCTAATATCAGATAAAATTGACTTTCAACCTAAAATCATCCAAAGAGACTCAGAAGGTCACTTCTTGCTGGCCAAAGGGAAAATCCACCAGGAAGAGCTCTCAATACTGAACATCTATGCTCCAAATGCAAGGGCACCCTCCTTCGTAAAAGAAACCTTACTAAAGCTTAAAGCACACATTACACCTAACACAATAATTGTGGGTGACTTCAACACCCCACTCTCCTCAATGGACCGATCAGGAAAGCAGAAACTAAACAGGGACACAGTGAAACTAATTGAAACTCTGGACCAATTGGATTTAACAGATTTATATAGAACATTTCATCCTAAAGCTAAAGAATATACCTTTTTCTCAGCACCGCATGGTACCTTCTCCAAAATAGACCATATAATCGGTCACAAGACAGATGTCAACAAATACAAGAAGATCGAGCTAATCCCATGCCTCTTATCAGATCACCATGGAGTAAGAGTGGTCTTCAATAGCAACAAAAACAACAGAAAGCCCACATACACATGGAAACTGAACAATACTCTACTCAATGACACCTTGGTCAAGGAAGAAATAAAAAAAGAAATCAAAGACTTTTTAGAATTCAATGAAAATGAAGGTACAACCTACCCAAATCTATGGGACACAATGAAAGCAGTGCTAAGAGGAAAACTCATAGCTCTAAGTGCATCCAAAAAGAAACTGGAGAGAGCATACACTAGCAGCTTAAAGCCCTGGAAGAAAAACAAGTTAATTCACCCAGGAGGAGTAGAAGACAAGAAATCATCAAACTCAGGGCTGAAATCAATCAAATAGAAACAAAGAGAACCATACAAAGAATCAACAAGACCAGGAGCTGGTTCTTTGAGAAAATCAACAAGATAGATAAACCCTTAGCCAGACTAACCAAAGGACACAGAGACAGTATACAAATTAACAAAATTAGAAATGAAAAGGGAGACATAACAACAGAAACTGAGGAAATTCAAAAGATCATCAGATCCTACTACAAAGGTCTATACTCAAAACAACTGGAGAATCTGGAGGAAATGGACGATTTCCTAGACAGATATCAAATACCAAAATTAAATCAGCATCAAGTAGACCAGCTAAATAGTCCCATAACCCCTAAAGAAATAGAAGGGGTTATAGAAAGCCTCCCAACCAAAAAAAAGTACGGGACCAGATGGTTTTAGTGCAGAATTCTACCAGACCTTCAAAGAAGACTTAACACCAATACTCTCCAAACTATTCCACAAAATAGAGACAGAAGGGACACTGCCCAACTCATTCTTCGAAGCCACAATTACGCTAATACCTAAACCACAAAAAGATCCAACAAAGAAAGAGAACTTCAGGCCAATTTCTCTGATGAATATAGATGCAAAAATACTAAATAAAATTCTTGCTAACCGAATCCAAGAGCACATCAAAACGATCATCCACCATGATCAAGTAGGCTTCATCCCAGGGATGCAGGGATGGTTCAATATACGGAAATCCATCAATGTAATCCACTACATAAACAAACTGAAAGAAAAAAACCACATGGTCATCTCATTAGATGCTGAAAAAGCATTCGACAAAATTCAGCATCCTTTCATGCTAAAAGTCTTGGAAAGAGCAGGAATTCAAGGCCCATACCTAAACATAGTAAAAGCAATCTACAGCAAACCAGTAGCCAACATCAAAATAAATGGAGAGAAACTTGAAGCATTCCCACTAAAATCAGGGACTAGACAAGGCTGCCCTCTCTCTCCATATCTTTTCAATATAGTACTTGAAGTTCTAGCAAGAGCAATTAGACAACATAAGGAAGTCAAAGGGATACAAATTGGAAAGGAAGAAGTGAAACTATCATTATTTGCAGACGATATGATAGTTTACCTAAGCGACCCAAAAAACTCCACCAGAGAACTTCTACAGCTGATAAACAACTTCAGCAAAGTGGCAGGTTATAAAATTAACTCAAGCAAGTCAGTGGCCTTCTTGTACTCAAAGGACAAGCAGGCTGAGAAAGAAATTAGGGAAATAACACCCTTCACAATAGCCACAAACAACATAAAGTATCTTGGCGTAACTCTAACCAAACAAGCGAAAGATCTGTACAACAGGAACTTCAAGTCCTTGAAGAAAGAAATCGAAGAAGACCTCAGAAGATGGAAAAATATTTCTTGCTCCTGGATTGGCAGGATCAATATAGTAAAAATGGCCATCTTGCCAAAAGCAATATACAGATTCAATGCAATCCCCATCAAAATCCCAACTCAATTCTTCATAGATCTAGAAAGAGCAATTCTCAAATTCATCTGGAGCAACAAAAAACCCAGGATAGCTAAAACTATTCTCAACAATAAAAGGACTTCTGGGGGAATCAATATCCCTGACTTCAAGCAGTACTACAGAGCAATTGTGTTAAAAACTGCATGGTATTGGTATAGCAACAGGCAAACAGATCAATGGAACAGGATTGAAGACCCTGAAATTAACCCACAGACTTATGGTCACTTGATCTTTGATAAAGGAGCCACAACCATCCGGTGGAATAAAGATAGCCTTTTCAACAAATGGTGCTGTTTCAACTGGAGGTCAACATGCAGAAGAATGCGAATTGACCCACTCTTATCTCTTTGCTCTAAGATCAACTCCAAGTGGATCAAGGACCTCCACATAAAACCAGACACTCTGAAACTATTAGAAAAGAAACTTGGGAAGACCCTGGAGGACTTGGGCACAGGGGAAAAGTTCCTGAACAGAACACCAATAGTGTACGCACTAAGATCAAGAATCGACAAATGGGACCTCATAAAATTACAAAGTTTCTGCAAAGCAAAGGACACTGTCAGAAGGACAAAACGGCAACCAACAAAGTGGGAAAAGATCTTTACCAACCCCACATCCGACAGAGGGCTAATATCCAATATATACAAAGAACTCAAGAAGTTAGACCGCAAAGAACCAAATAACCCTATCAAAAAATGGGGCACAGAGCTAAACAAAGAATTTTCATCAGAAGAAATTCGGATGGCCGAGAAACACCTTAAGAGATGTTCAACATCATTAGTCATCAGGGAAATGCAAATCAAAACAACCCTGAGATTCCACCTCACACCAGTCAGAATGGCTAAGATTAAAAACTCAAGAGACAACAAGTGCTGGCGAGGATGTGGAGAAAGAGGAACACTCCTCCACTGTTGGTGGGATTGCAAAATGGTAAAACCACTCTGGAAATCAGTTTGGCGGTTCCTCAGAAAATTGGGCATGGCACTTCCAGAGGACCCTGGCATACCACTCCTGGGCATATACCCAGAGGATTCCCCTACATGCAATAAAGACACATGCTCCACTATGTTCATAGCAGCCTTGTTTATAATAGCCAGAAATTGGAAGGAGCCCAAATATCCCTCAAAGGAGGAATGGATACAGAAAATGTGGTATATTTATACAATGGAATACTACTCAGCAATTAAAAATAATGAATTCATGCAATTTGTAGGTAAATGGTTAGACCTGGAAAATATCATCCTGAGTGAGCTAACCCAATCACAAAAGAATGCACATGAAATGCAATCACTGATAAGTGGATATTAATGAGCCCAGAAGCACTAAATACTCAAGACACAAATAGCAAGTCAAATGATTCCCAAGAAGAAGAAAGGAGAGGACCCTGGGCATGTAAAGATTGCATCCAGTTTAGTAAAGAAACCGAGGGGGGAGGGGGAATGATTGGCGAATAGTTGGGGGGGGAGAAGAACTATGGGAACTATGGTGGGTGGGAACTGGGAAAGGGGAAAGCCTTTGAAATGTAAACATAGAATATAGAAAATAAAAATAACTAAAAAAAAAAAAAGAATGGATCTATTTGCATTCTTCTGCATGCTAACAGTCAGTTGATCCAGCACCATTTGTTGAAAATGTTGGTTTTTTTCCACTAGATGGTTTTAGCTCCTTTGTCAAAGATCAAGTATGCACTCATTGATAAGTGGATATCAGCCCAGAAGCTTGATACCCAAGATACAATTCACAGACCAAATGAAGCTCAAGAAGAAGGAAGAACAAATTATAGATACTCTGGTCCTACTTAAAAGAGGGGAACAAAATATCCACAGGAGGAGATACAGAGACAATGTGTGGAGCAGAGACTGAGGGAAAGACCACCCAGAGACTGCTCTACCTAGGGATGCATCCCATATACAGTTAGCAAACCCAGACACTATTGTGGATGCCAACAAGTGCTTGCTGACAGGAGCCTGATATAGCTGTCACCTGTGAGGTTCTGCCAGGGCCTGACAAAAACAGAGTGGGACACTCTCAGTCAACCATTGGACTGAGCACAAGGTCCCCAATGGAGGAGCCAGAGTACCCAAGGAGCTGAAGGGGTTTGCAGCCCCATAGGAGGAACAACAATATGAACTACCCAGTACCCCCCAGAGCTCCCAGGGATTAAACCACCAACCAAAGTGTACACATGAGGGAGCCATAGCTCCAGATTCATATGCTGCAGAAGATGCCCTTGTTGGACATCAAAGGGAGGAGAGGCCCTTGGTCCTGAGAAGGCTAGATACTCCAGTATAGAGGAATGCCAGGACTGGGAAGTGGGATTGGGTTGATTGGTGAGCAAGGGGATAGGGGATGGGTTAGGGGATTTTGGGGTGGGTACCCAGGAAAGGGGACAACATTTGAAATATAAAGAGAATATATCTAATAAAAAAGAAAAAAATTAAAAAAGGAACACTCTGACAAAGGTACTGATGTTAGCCCCTCTTTTTTTATGGAGGAAAAGGTGGAGACCAAGACAAGTTAAATTACTTTTCCAAGGTTTTCCTGTCCTTGTAGAGTTCCAGTATCCTAAATTCAGAGTTGCTTGTGTGTCTGGCTTAGCTCACTGGTCAGTTCTTGATTATCTGCTCAAATTCATTCTCCAATGCCTACTACGTAAGTCTGTTTTTCAAAGCCAATGAGTGACCAGTTCACAGTGCTGTCCATAGCATTTAAAAGAGAATAAGACAAGTGACTTTTTGAAAAGGCTTTTTTGACTGGTCAAAATCTGATTTCTGTTCAGGAACATTTTAACATAATAGTAATTTCAAGATGCAAATTAGTGATTTTCCCAAAGCAGACAGTATGAGTAAAAACATAAATTATGTTTCCTAGCAGTATCTGAATAATGCATATGTGTGGTATGAATTCTTACTGATACTTTAAAATTCAAATGGAAATGTGATCACTTATATTATTGTTTAATTAAAACTCTTGAAATTAGTGATGCATCATTTTATACCAAATGCAAAGAAAAAGAGAAAGTTTCAAAAGGCAAATTATATATGAATATGTGATCATTTGAATAAGAAATGCCCCTATTGGCTCATGTGTTTGAGCACTTGGTCCATGTTGGTGGTACTTTGGGGAAGGTTATAAAACAATTAGGGTGTGGGGAGTCTTGCTGGAAGAAATATTTCACTGAGGATGGTCTTTGAAGTTTTATAATCTCTTCCTATTTCCTGCTTGATCACTGTTTCTTGAGTGGGTGAAATGTAACTACCTCACTTCATAATCCTACTTACATGTGAACCACCTAGAGTCCAGTAAGGCCATTATAGGAGATGAGTAGCAAGTTACTTCCTACTTGGTGCCCAATGTTTGTAGTATATTTTTATGGTGTGATTCATATATGTACAGGACTTCATGAGCAGCTTTATTTATTTTCTCTCTCTCTCATACACAAACACACACACACACATACAAGCATATACATACAAACACATACATATACACACAGGCATACACAGTCATATATACATACTCATAAAAGAAGAGTTCCATGTGTGTGTTCCTCGAGGATGTAAGATACAAATTAACAATACTTTCACACTCTGAAAACCAAATATGATTAAACAAATATAAAATTAGTATTTATGAAAGAAAATTGTGAAGAATGTCAATGAAACTACCATATTATCCAGTAGGATTACAGATGCAAGGAAAGGATCTCAAATCCTGACAATAATTCTCTTTGAAGATTAGATATCATTAAAATTCATAAAACAAAACACTATGAGTGGAGAATTGGGATTTCTCCAGCTAGAAATAGTTTAATAATTAAATTTTATTTATGTGTCATTGAGACTGGTTTTTTAATATTAAAGACAAGCTCATTTTATTTGGATTGTTTATTTTCTTAAACTTTAGGTCTTTTAGTTACTTATTTATTCATGACACTAATCTTTTGTCAGATGAATAGCAGTCAATAATTTTCCTCCATTCTGTGGTCTATTTGCTTCACAAATCCCTTAGCCATACAGAAGGTTTTAAGTTTCTTGAGATCCCATTTGTTGATTGTCTTATTTCTTGTGCTACCAGTTCACACCTCCACACCCCAGCATTGCCGCCTATTTTCTATTTCAGCATCTTTGTGAAAAATCAGGTAACTGTAGCTGCATGGATTTATTTATTTATTTATTTATTTATATTTTTTAATTTTTTATTTTCTATATTCTTTGTTTACATTCCAAAGGCTTTCCCCTTTCCCAGTTCCCCCACCACCACCATACGTCCCATAATTCCTCTCCGCCCCAACTATTCCCCAATCACGCCCCCCCCACACACACACGATTTCTCTGTTCTGGGTCTACAAAACTGGATCCAATCTTTTCAGGTCCAGGGTCCTCTCCTTTCTTCTTCTTGGGAATCATTTATATTTGAGTCCTCTGTTCTAGTTCATTGATTTAAGTACATTTTTGTTGTTGTTGCTGCTGCTGCTTCTGCTGTTGTTGTTTGTGTCAGTACCATGCTGTTTTATTATTAGAGCACTAAAGTATAGCTTGAAATCAGGTATGATGGTAGCTCTCATGGCATTCTTTGGATCAGGGTTGTTAAGGTAATCCTTGGTCTCTTGTTCCTCCATTTAAGTTACTGAATTTTTTTTCTATGTCAATTTTTCTATGTCTGGAATTTTTATTGGGATTATATTGAATCTGCAGATTGGTTTGGGTAGGATGATCATTTTCAAAATATTAATTCACAAATTAATATCATCTGAATCCATAAGCATTGGAGATTTTCCATTTTTTTCATGTCTTCCTCAATTTCTTTCTTAAATATCTTTAAATTTTCCTTGTAAAGGTCTTTTATCTCCTTGGTTAGGTTTATTCACAGGTGAGTTTTTTTGTGGCTTTTTTGAGTGGAATTATTTCCCTCATTTCTTGTTCAGCCTTTTTGTCATTGTTACATAAGAAGGCTATAGAACTGAAATGGAACAAAAAATTCTACAAAGAAGAAATCACTAAAAACATTCACACAGAGAGACAAATAAAAAACTGAAAAATACAACATGTAAGCAATATGCTAGTAAGGCTAAAAAAGAAAAGAAAATGCCAAGACAAGTCATTATGAAACAGACAGACAGACAGACAGACAGACACACACACACACACACACACACACACACACACCAAAAACCTCCAAAATATACAAATTTTCCACTGTTGTATTGTTGTTCTATTTTTGTTTCTTTGTTTCTAAATGCCTGCTTGTTTTCTTTTTTTTCTTTTGTTTTTTCTTTAATTTTTTATTGGATATATTCTATATTTACATTTCATTTCCCTTTTTTTGATTCCCCACCTCTCTAAGGTCCCACATGCCCTTTTCCCTCCCCCTGCTCCCTCATCCACACCTTCCCACTTCCCTGTTCTGGTATTCCCCTACACTGATGCTTTGACCCTTTCCAGCACCTTTCTTCCATTCCTTTCTTCTTGTCAGACATCATTTCGTGTGTGAATTGTGTCTTTGGTGTCCCAAGATTCTAGGCTAATATCCACTTATCAGTGACTGCATACCAGGGGCTGGCTAGCAGGCTTGCAGCCGGCCGCCATCTTCCCTCGGGTCACTGCAGACTGCCTGCTTGTTTTCTAAAGAGAGAGAGAGAAAGAAGACGTAGAATTGATTGGATAGTAAGGCAGAGAGGAGCTGGTAGGAAATGAGGGAAAAGAAACCATGATCAGAATATATCGTATGAAAATTTCTAATTTTTTAAAGAAACTTTCCTTTTTATTTCTTCTTTTCTCCTATATTACATACAGTCTCCAGTTTCTCCTCTCTCCCTTTCCCCCACAATCTCTTCTCCACCTCTCCCCAGGATCTACCCTACTTCACCTCAGAGAAGAACATGCCACCCAGGGACATCAATTAAATGCACCATAACAAGCTACAATAAGACAAGGTACATAACATTACATCAAGGTTGCTGGTGGCAACCCAGTAGGAGAAAATGGTACCAAAGGCAGGGAAAGAGTCAAAGACAGTCCCTGCTCCTGTTGTCAGGAATCCCACAAGAACACTAAGCTACACAGCCATAATATATATGCAGAGGAACTAGGTCAGATCCCTACAGGCTCCCTGATTTCTGAGAGCCCACTTGAGTACTGGCCAGTTGATTCTATGGACTGTGTTCTTGTGGTGTTCTCAATACCTCTGGTTCCTCTAATCTTTCATCTCCCTCCTCCATGGGACTCCCCAAACTCTGCCTAATATTTGGCTGTCAGAATCTTCATCTTTTCCCATCAGCTGCTGGATCACTATGATGGTGATTATGCTTGGCTCATGTTCCAGCACATCATGCAGACATGACAAACTGTAGGCTAGAGGGTTTGTGTTTGGGTTGCTGTTCTAATCCCTCCACTGAAGTCTTGTCTGGTTACCAGAGATGGCCGGTTCAGGCTCCACATCCCCCATTGCTACAAGTCTTAGCTAGTGTCAACCTCTTAGATTCAATAGAGTTTATATTGCATTAGGTTTCTACCTCTCTCCCAAAATACCCCCCAGTTCCAATAATCTCTCCCAGTATTCTCTCCCTCCACCCCCCTCTACCTGATCCCACCTGTTGCCATCCCCACTTACCCCCAGTCCACCCACAAAATCTATTCTATTTCACCTAGGAAGATCCACGTGTTCCCAACAAGAGCCCTCCTAGTTACTCAGCTTCTCTGGGTCTGTGGACTGTAACATGATTATTCTTTACTTTACAGCTAATGTTCACTTATAAATGAGTATACACCATGATTGTGTTTCTGGGTTTGTGTTACCTGTCTCAGAATGATTTTTTTCTAGTTCCATCAGTTTGCCTGTAAATTTCATGATGTTTTGGTTTTAAATAGCTGAATATTTATTTCATTGTGTAGATATACTACATTGTTTTAGCCATTCTTCAGTTGAGGGACACCTAGGTTTTTTTTCCCCATTTCTGGCTATTATGAATAAAGCTGCTATGAACATAGTTGTGCAAGTGTCCTTGTGGTACTGTGGAGCATCCTTTGGGTACATATTGACGAGTGGTCTAGCTGCATCTTGAGGTAGATTAATTTCAAATTTTCTAAGAAACCTCCATATTGTTTTCAAAAGTGGCTTACAAGTTTGTACTCCCACCAGCAATGAAGGGTTGTTCCACTGGCTCCACATTCTCAACTGTATGAACGGTCACTTGTGTTTTTGATCTTAGCCATTTCTGACAGGTGTAAGATGGAATCAAAAAGTTGTTATGATTTACATTTTCCTGATATTAAGAATGTTGAACATTTCTTTAAGTGCTTCTCAGTCATTTGATATTTCTCTATTGAGAATTTTCTGTACTCCATTTTTAATTAGATTATTTAGTTTGTTGATGTCTAGTTTTTGAGTTCTTAATGTATTTTGGATCTTAGCCCTCAGATATGGAGTGGGTGAAAATCTTTTCTGATTCTGTAGGCTGCCATTTTGTCCTATTGTCAGTGCCCTTTGCCTTACAGAGGCTTTTAAGCTTCATGAGGTCCCATTCATTAATTGTTGACCTTAGTGCCTAAGCTGTTGGTGTTCTGTTCAGAAAGCTGTCTCCTGTGCCAATGAATTCAAAGCTATCTCCCACTTTCCCTTCCAACAGATTCAGTGTTTCTGGTTTTATGTTGAGATCTTTGACCCACTTGAGTTTGAGCTCTGTGCAGGATGATAGATATGGATCTATTTCCATCTTCTAGATACAGATATCCAGTTAGACCAGCAGCATCTATTGAAAACACTTTTTTATTCATTGTATATTTCTGGCTTCTTTGAAAAAAAAAATCAGATGTCCAAGGGTATGTGGATTTATGTCTGGATCTTTGATTTGATTCCATTATCAACCTGTCTGCTTTTATGCCAATACCATGAGGTTTTGTTTTGTTTTGTTTTTTATAAGTATTGCTCTGTAGAACAGCTTGAAATCAGAGATGGTATTACCTCTGGATGTTCTTTTATTGTATAGGATTGTACCTTGGACTTTTTGTTTTTCCATATGAAGTTGAGCATTATTCTTATAAGATCTGTAAAGTATTGTGTTCGAATTTTGATCAGGACTGTGTTGAATCTACAGATTTTTTTGTTAAGATGAGCATTTTTATTATGTCAATCCTACAAATCCATGAGCATGGGAGATCTTTCAATCTTCTGATATGTTCTTTAATTTTCTTCTTGAAATTTTTGTTATAAAGGTCTTTTACTTGCTTGGTGAGAGTTGCCCCCAAGATATTTTATATTATGTGTGGCTATTGTGAAGGGTGTTGTTTCTCTGATTTCTTTCCCAGCACCTTTGCCATTTGTATATAAGATGGTTACTGATTTTTTTTTAGTTAATGTTGTATCCAGCCATTTCCTAAAGATGTTTATAAGCCTTGCGGGTTCCTTGTTAGAATTTTTGGGATTGCTTATATAAAATATCATATCATCTGTAAATAATGATACTTTGACTTCTTCCTTTCCAATTAGTATCCAATTGATCTCCTTTTGTTGTCTTATTGCTCTAGCTCAAACTTCAAGTACTATATTGAATAGACAGGGAGGGAATGGGCAGCCTTGTTTTGTCCATGATTTTAGTGGAATTGCTATGAGTCTCTCTCCATTTAATTTGATATTGGCTATAGGCTTGCTGTTTATTGTATTTAGGTATGAACCTTGTATCCCTGATCTTGTCATGATTTTTTTTAATTTTTTTATTCTTTTTTTTATTTTCTATATTCTTTGTTTACATTCCAAAGGATTTCCCCTTTCCCAGTCCCTCCCCCCGCCCACCATACATCATGATTTTTATCATGAAGGGGTGCTGGACTTTTGTCAGAGTCTTTTTCACCATTTAATAAGATGAAAATTTCTATTTTCAATTTTAAAAAGAAATACAAATAGATAGGAAACATTTTCAAAAGTTCTCAACTTCTTTTACCTTCACAGAAATACAAATTAAATTACTTTTTACCCCTGTCAGAGTGACCATCTTCAGGAATATGAAGTACAATAACTGTTCAAAAGGCTATGGCAATAGTAAATGTAAGCACTGTAGGTGGGAATGGATTACAACCACTTTGGAAATAACTCTGGAAGTTTCTCAGAAAATACTAAATAGATCCATTATATGGACAAGATATACTATTCTTGGGTATATATCCAAAAGCCTTAGTATTCTACCATAGAGACTGTTTTGGGCTGTGGTCATACACACCTATAATCTCAGCCCTTGAAAAACAAAGAAAGGAAGATTGAACATTTCATGCTATTGTGAGTTACATAGTGTGACCCTATATTAGGAAAACAAAAACAAAAACAAAAAACCTCCAAAATTGAAAAGTGGGATGATTTAAACAATATAAAATCAGTATTCTAAACCACATGTTAAAGATAGATGAAGAGATATTAATGAACTGGAAAGAAAGTCTGAGGGCATCACTGAAAATGCAGCACAAAGGTGGAAAGTTCAAGCAAGAAGTCAAAAACATAAATGAGATGGCAATCAGTGCTTTTAGAACCTGTATTAGATGGATATTATTTTTGTCAGAATTTAAAATGTGTAAAATTTGCCGCCATGAACAAAAGAAAGTCATGTTGGCTGGTGATATTTTAGCACCAATAAGGGGTTACAGAAAACAGTGCGATGACATATTCATAGTTTAAAGGGAGGAAATAACAATCCAGAAAAGCTATATACAGCTAAACTATCATCCTACAGGGAGCATAAAATAAAGAATTTTATAGACATATAAATCTGAGTCTGTTAGTCACAGACTAACAGAATTACTAAATGATTTGTACCAGAAGAAGAATGTAGGGGCTAGAAAGTATTAAATGCAAAAAGCACTGTAAACAAATAACTGCCTAAATGCTAAATAAGTCTGTATTTCCAGTAGTTTATAAGATTTATAAAACATTTACCATGATCAAGACACTCTCATAGAGCTTTACCACAATCCCTGAGTCTGTTACCGAGTCTGTAAATTTACTTTGTAGATGAGAGGACTAAGATTTGAAACCTAAGACAAATCCCTCATGGATTAACAGCTAGTGAGTGCAGAGACTTCCTACAGAAAGTTTGATCCTACTCACCATTGAGTCTTCAATATGCACCAATTACTAAAAAAAAACAAAACAAATAAACAAACAAAAACAAAAACAAAAACCAACCAAACAAAAAACATTGAAACTGTTAAATAAAAGGTGAAACTAAACTTTTAAACAACAGTAACACAGAGATGAAAATAAACAATATTATTTTGTTGTTCAGTATGCTAGAAATCCATATTAATATCATTTTCTGAGAAATAAAATGAGCAAATACTTTAACCACATAAAGAACAGAAATAAGATACATAGCAAACCAAGATGGGAAAGGAATCCTAGTTGACTGTAATGAAAATAGTATCAAATGCATAATTGTGGTGGTTTGAATGAGAAAGGTTCCCTATTGTCTTGGACATTTGAACACTTGTTTCCAGTTGGTAATAACACCAGGGGTGGACTAGGCTTCTCTTAGTTTGCTCACTTTTCTTCATTCTTGTGCTTGAACTTGTGACTTCTCAGCTTCATATTCTTGAAACCATGTTTACCACATGTTCCCACCCTTCCCTGCTATGATAAATCCTTATCTGCCTGGAATCATAACACCCTCTCAGCCCCAGAAATCTCTTCCTTCTATCAGTTGTGTTTACTTACAGTATTTTATCACATTAATAAACAATTAATAAACACAGTTATGAAGGAAACTGTAAAATAAAATAAGGGACTATATCAAATGCTTAAGTGATGAATGAAAATAGAGTATACCTACTAAATGAGTAAATCTCATATGGTAGCAAAAAACAGCCAGCCATAAGCTTTTTTTGTACCAGGTACAGGTCAAAACTGTGACATGGAAAATAAAGGTATGAAGGAAGTTATATCAGTTAAATATTAACCAAAAGAAGGTTGAATTCATGATATTAATATCAGTCAAAATAGGATGTACTATGTTAAAGACGAGGAAAGAGACACACTAATTAATAGTAAACAGAAAACTCCAGATGACACATATCTGTAATTGTAGTACTCTGGAGTTAGATGCACAAGGATCATGAGTTTAAGGACAGACTGGACTACTATATAGTAAGACCATGTCTCAGAAATGAAAAGAGAGAGAGAGAGAGAGAGAGAGAGAGAGAGAGAGAGAGAGAGAGAGAGAGAGAAGGGGTTGGAAAGAAAGCTCAGTAGTTAGGAGTGTTTATTGCTCTTGCAGGGGGCTCATGTTTATTTTTTAGCACCTACATGGCTGCTAACAACCATTTGTAACTCTACCTCCAGTAATTCAATGCTTTCTACCAGACCTAGTGGGAAAATGTGGTACATTTACAAACATGTAGGTGAAACACTCACATAAATAAAGTAAAAGTAAACTTTTTAAAATTAAAGGAAGAAAAATCAACCCAAAATAATGTCAATGATCAACTTATATTTTTATATGGAGTCAAATTATTAGCAGAATTATAAACTTGATAAATTGAAAGAGTGGACTTATCTTTCCTAAGAAATAAATGCTTCAGGCAAACAAAAATTAGCAAACTTACAAAAGATTTGAATAATCTTTGTTCTCTGAGCTATCAAGGAATTTTCTCTCCTCCTATGCACATCATAGGTTACAACGGACAACTTACTAAGTTTCATCTTCCCCAGCCCAATGTGTGCTTTGAGCTTTAGTAAAGTTTCTTTTATGAATGTGGGTGCCCTTGCATTTGGAGCACATATGTTCATAATTGAGAGTTCTTCTTGTTAGATTTTTCCTTTGATGAGTATGAAGTGTCCTTCCTTATCTTTTTTGATAACTAAGTTGAAAGTCAATTTTATCTGATATTAGAATGGCTACTCCAGCTTGTTTCCTGGGACCATTTGCTTGGAAAATTGTTTTCCAGCCTTTTACTCTGAGGTAGCATCTGTCTTTGTCCCTGAGGTGAGTTCCTGTAAGCAGCAAAATGTTTGGTCCTGTTTACATATCCAGTTTGTTAGTCTATGTCTTTCTATTGGGGAATTGAGTCCATTGATATTAAAAGATATTAAGGAGAAGTGATTGTTGCTTCCTGTTATTTTTGTTATTAGAGGTGGTGTTATTTTGTGTGGCTCTCACTTTTTTTGTTAAAAGATTATTTTCTTGCTTTTTCTAGGGTGCAGTTTCCCTCCTTGTCTTGGTGTTTTCCATTCATTGTGCTTTGAAAGGCTGGGTTTGTGGAAAGGTTTTTGTGTACATTTGGTTTTGTCATGGAATGTGTTGTTTTCTCCATCTATGGTAATTGAGAGTTTTGCTGTGTATAGTAACCTGGGTTGGCATTTGTGTTCTCTTAGGGTCTGTATAAGATCTACCCAGGGTCTTCTAGCTTTCGTAGTCTCCAGTGAGACATCTGGCATAATTCTGACAGGTCTGCCTTTATATGTTACTTGACCTTTCTCCCTTACTGCTTTTAATATTCTTTCTTTGTTTAGTACACTTGGTGTTTTGATTATTAAGTGATGGAAGGAATTTCTTTTCTGGTCCAATCTATTTGGAGTTCTATAGGATTCTTGTATGTTCATGGGGATCTCTTTCTTTAGGTTAGGGAAGTTTTCTATAATTTTGTGGAAGATGTTTACTGGCCCTTTAAGTTGGGATTCTTCACTTTCTTCTATATCTATTATCCTTAGGTTTGGTCTTCTCATTGTGTCCTGGATTTCCTGGATGTTTTGAGTTAGGAGCTATTTGCATTTTGCATTTTCTTTGACTGTTTGGTCAATGCTTTTTATGGTATCTTCTGCACCTGAGATTCTCTCTTCTATCTCTTGTATTCTGTTGGTGATGCTTTCATCTATGACTCCTGATTTCTTTCCTAGGTTTTCCATCTCCAGAGTTGTTTCCCTTTGTGATTTCTTTATTGTTTCTACTTCCATTTTTAGATCTGGGATGGTTTTATTCAATTCCTTCATCTGTTTAGTTGTGTTTTTCTGTAATTCCTTAAGGGATTTTTGTGTTTCCTCTTTAAGGGCTTCTACCTGTTTATCTGTGTTCTCCTGTATTTTGTTAAGAGAGCTATTTATGTCCTTTTTGAAGTTCTCTATCAGCATCATGAGATGTGATTTTAAATCGACATTGTGCTTTTACAGTGTATTGGGATATCCAGGACTTGCTGTTGTGAGAGGACTGGGTACAGGTGATGCCATGTCATCTTGGTTTCTGTTGGTAACATTCTTGTGTTTGCCTTTTGCCATCTGATTATCTCTGGGGTTAGTTGGTCTCTGGCTGGAGCTTGTCCCTCCTGTGGACCTGCAAGCCTGTTTCAGCACTCCTAGGAGATGAGCTCTCCCCTGTCACAGAGGGCTATGGAACAGCCCAGCTCCTGGTTGCAGATGGCGACTGGAAGGACCCTGTCCCAGCTGCTCTGCCACTCCTGTGCCCCTTATGCTACTGGCTGGACACACTTTGGATGGCAACCAGAGAGAAGGTGGTGATCCTACCTCTAATCCCGGGAATCCAAGCACTCCCTGGAGACCAGTTTTCCCTTGGCAGGACCAGTGCACAGAGGGCTGTAGAACAATCCAGCTTCTGGGTGCAGAATATTTTATCCCCCCCACCTCCACCCCTGATCACCCTCTGACTGTTCCACACCCCATACCTCTTCCCCAGCCCCCTGTCTCCACGTGGATGTCCCCACCCCACTCCACCTGATCTCTAAATTCCTTGGGGCCTCCAGTCTCTTGAGGGTTAGGTGCATCATCTCTGAATGAACACAGACCTAGAAGCCCTCTACTGTATGTGTGTTGAGGGCCTCTTATCAGCTGGTATATGATGCCTGTTTGGTGATCCAGTGTTTGAGAGATCTCAGGAATACAGAGCAATTGAGACTGCTGGTCCTCCTACAGGATTGCCCTTCTCCTCAGCTTCTTTCAGCCTTCTAATTCAACAGTAGGGGTCACAGCTTCTGTCCATTGGTTGGGCACAAATATCTGCCTCTGACTCTTTCAGCTGCTTGTTGGGTCTTCCAGAGTGTGGTCATGTTAGATCCCTTTTTATGAGCATTCCATAGCCTCAGTAATAATTTCAGGCCTTGGGGTCTCCCCTTGAGCTGGATCCCACTTTGGGTCTGTCGCTGGACCTTCTTTTCCTCAGGCTCCTATCCATTTCCATCCCTGTAATTTGTTCAGACAGGAATAATTGACTGTGGGATGGTCCCCCCTCTCCCTCATTTGATGCCCTGTCTTCCTGCTGGTGGTGGGCTCTATAAGTTCCCTCTCCCTACTATCAAGCATTTCATCTAAGATCCCTCCATTTGAGTCCTGAGTCTCTCACCTCCCAGGTCTCTGGTGCATTCTGGAGGGTCCCCCCAACCTCCTAGCACCTAAGGTTGCCTGTTTCCATTATTTCTGCTGGCCCTTGGGACTTTAAAGTGGACTGGGTAGGGTAGTGTGGGAGGGAGTCAGAGTAAGAGGGGAGCCTGATCTGGTCTTGGAAATTTTTAACCTTAAAATATAGGGGAAAACTTAAAGGTTAAAAGCAGATCAAAATTATAGGTGAGTTAAACTTGGGGACATAAATGCACAAGTTCTAAATGAAATATTAAAAAGCTAAATCAACTCAGTGATTTTGAAAAAGCCTCAGGACTTAGCTGGATTCATTCCAGGAACTAATGAAAAAAAAAAAAAAAAAACGGGAAAACATTCCTACTCCTTAAATGCAAAGAAATTACTCAATTAAAATCTCAGTGAATGTGTGATCTAAACATTATCAACGTAGAATTTCTTTCACCTAGTAAGAGTTATTTATAAAAAAATTGCAACAAATATCATGCTTTATAATTAAATGTTAGAAAGAAGAGTCAAAAGTTACAAAGAAAGCTAATTAATTTTTTTCATTTATTCCCTATTAATTAGCACTCTCAGCTGATGAAGATTAAAAAAAAAGTTTCAGACCAGAAGAACTGTAAGTAAATAAAGAAAAAAATATTATTTTCACTCTCGGGTAAGATTAAAGACTAGAAGCTATCTCTGGGTGATCCAATGGAAGAGAAGAGTTAACATTAAATAACAATAACAACAAAAGCAACCACAAACGGCAGCAGCAGCAGCAACAACAACAACAACAACAGCAACAACAAAGTATTCCCAAAAGGAAAAAAAACTAAAGAAAAAATATGCCACAGTCATATCCTCTCTGCAAAAGAGCCAGACACAACTGGCAATAAGCAAAAAATGAATATATCAGGTCCAAGTAGGGTCAGCAGTGACTTCCAGGGACATGAACACTGAAAGAATAAAAAAATGCAGAGATGCAACCAGGTCATGTGTCCATTGTGAGGAGACAGATCCTTACCATAACATAGGCTGTGGTGACAGTCACTGGTGGTAAAGCAGGAGAAGACAAGATTCTCCATTAGTGCCCTGGAGAGAATACCCTGAGAAAGAAGCATGTCTTCCATGGCTCAGACAAGCAATGGCACAGGAACTCTTGAAGTAGACTAATGAATGAACTTGTTGCAGAATCACTGATGAGCCTACCTAGTGAGGAAGGTAAACATGAGTAGATTGTGTGTCTCCATACCCCCTTAGTCACAGAGAATCCCATGTGGAAAGACAGCAGGGACTATAGCTGCCAAGCTAAGGGTCTCAGAGTTGGAGATTTCATAGTAAGTGGAAACCGACACAGAAACCTTTCTGATCAAGAAGGACATAGTGGCTTAACTTCTTCAAATTTGTACGATAAGCAGCAACTCCCAACAACTCCTTTAAGACTTCTGTAAAGGACAATCAAGCAAAGGAGAGGAACCACATTTATTTCACTGGGAAGAAATACTGAAATCTTCTAGCCAATTTCATTTCTTATTTTTATACTTACATATTCCCAATTTTTCTTTTTAATTTTTTTCTATATTATTTGTTTGCATCCCAAATGCTTTCCCCTCTCCAGGTTCCCCCCTCACCATATGTCCCATAAGTCCTCTTCTGTCCGCCCATTCCCCAATCATCCCCCTCCCATTTCTATGTCCTGGTATTCCCTTACAATACTGGATCAAGCCATTTCAGGACAAGGGCCCTCTCCTTCCTTCTTGGGAATCATTTCATATGCTAACTGTGTTTTGAGTATTCAGAGCTTCTGGGCTAATTAATATCCACTTATCTGTGATTGCATTTCATGTGTATTCTTTTGTGATTGGGTTACCTCACTTAGGATGATATTTTCCAGTTTCAACCATTTCCCTAAAAATTTCATGAATTCATTGTTTTTAATTGCTGAGTAGTATTCTACTGTATAAATATACCACATTTTCTGTATCCATTCCTCCATTGAGGGACATCTGGGTTCCTTCCAGCTTCTGGCTATTATAAATAAGGCTGCTATGAATGTAGTGGAGCATGTGACTTTATTGTATGCAGGGGAATCCTCTGGGTATATGCCCAGGAGTGGTATAACAGGGTCCTCTGGAAGTGTCATGCCCAGTTTTCTGAGGAACCGCCAGACTGATTTCCAGAGTGGTTGTACCAGCATGCAATCCCACCAGCAGTAGAGGAGTGTTGCTCTTTCTCCACATCCTCGCCAACACCTGCTGTCTCCTGAGTTGTTTTTGTTTGTTTGCTTGGGTTTTTTTTTTTTTTTTTTTGGTTTTTCGAGATAGGGTTTCTCTGTGTAGCCCTGGCTGTCCTGGAACTCACTCTGTAGACCAGGCTGGCCTCGAACTCAGAAATCCACCTGCCTCTGCCTCCCAAGTGCTGGGATTACAGGGTCTCCTGAGTTTTTAATCTTAGCCATTCTGATTGTGTGAGGTGAAATCTCAGGGTTGTTTTGATTTGCATTTTCCTAATGACTAATGATGTTGAACATTTCTTAAGGTGTTTTTCAGCCATCTGAATTTCTTCAGGTGAAAAGTCTTTGTTTGGCTCTGTACCCCACTTTTAATAGGATTATTTGGTTTTCTGGGGTCTAACTTCCTGAGTTCTTTGTATATATTGGATATTAGCCCTCTGTCAGATGTAGGGTTGGTGAAGAACTTTTCCCAATTTGTTGGTTGCTATTTTGTCCTGACGGTGTCCTTTGCCTTACAGAAACTTTGTAATTTTATTAGGGCCCATTTGTCAATTCTTGATCTTAGAGCATAAGCTATTAGTGTTATCTCTAGGAACTTTCCCCCTGTGCCCATGTCCTCAAGGATCTTTCCCAGTTTCTTTTCTATTAGTTTCAGTGTGTCTGGTTTTATGTAGAGGTACTTGATCCACTTGGAGTTGAACTTAGTAGGAGGAGATAAGAGTGGATCTGTTCGCATTCTTCTGCATGCTGACTTCCAATTGAACCAGCACCATTTGTTGAAGAGGCTATCTTTTTTCCACTGGATGGTTGAAGCTCCTTTATCAAAGATCAAGTGACCATAATTCTGTGGGTTCATTTCCGGGTCTTCAATTCTATTCCATTGATCTACTTGCCTGTCACTGTACCAATACCATGCAGTTTTAAACACAATTGCTCTGTAGTACTGCTTGAGGTTGGGGATATTGATTTCCCCAAAAAGTTCTATAACAGTTGAGAATAGTTTTAGCTATCCTACATTTTTTGTTATTCCAGATGAATTTGAGAATTGCTCTTTCTAAGTCTATGAAGAATTGAGTTGGGATTTTGATGAGTATTGCATTGAATCTGTAGAGTGCTTTTGGCAAGATGGCCTTTTTACTATATTAATCGTGCCAATCCAAGAACATGGAAGATTTTTCCATCTTCTGAGGTCTTCTTCGATTTCTTTCTTCAAAGAATTGAAGTTCCTGTCATACAGATCTTTCACTTGTTTGGTTAGAGTCACACCAAGATACTTTATATTGTTTGTGGCTATTGTGAATCATGTTATTTTCCTAACTTCTTTTTCAGCTTGCTTATCCTTTGAGTATAGGAAGGCTACTGATTTGCTTGAGTTGATTTTATAACCAGCCATTTTGCTGAAGTTGTTTATCAGCTGTAGGAGTTCTCCGGTGGGTTTTTTGGGTCACTTAAGTATACTATCATATCATCTGCAAATAGTGATAGTTTAACTTCTTCCTTTCCAATTTGTATCCCTTTGACCTCTTTATGTTGTCTAATTGCTCTTGCTAGAACTTCAAGTACAATACTGAAAAGATATGGAGAGAGAGGGCAGCCTTGTCTAGTCCCTGATTTTAGTGGGATTGCTTCAAGTTTCTCTCCATTTAGTTTGATGTTGGCTACCGGTTTACTGTATATTGCTTTTACTATGTTTAGGTATGGGCCTTGAATTCCTGTTCTTTCCAGGACTTTTAGCATGAAAGGATGCTGGACTTTGTCAAATGCTTTTTCAGCATCTAATGAAATGATCATGTGGTTCTTTTTCTTTGAGTTTGTTTATGTAGTGGATTGCATTGATCAATTTCCATATATTGAACCATCCCTACATCCTTGGAATGAAGCCTAGTTGCTATACTGACCCCTGAAGCTCACAGCTCCTCAATACTGTATGCCAAAGATGAAATACCTAATGTGTTAGAGATAAATACTTTTTAATATGACCAGTGAACTATAGGACACTCAAATAACAGTTGAATGATGTACAGAAATCAATTTAGGACATTGACAAGAATTTTTAAGGTGAATTAAATAGTATGTAATTGAAGAAGAAATTAAAATTCATGAAAGATGATTTGGCATGGAAATTGAGAAAAATTGACACAGATATACACACACAGACATGCAAGATGCACATACACCACACACACACACACACACACACACACACACACATTCACAAGCCTATGTGATCAAAAAGAATTTTTGAGCCCAACAGAAACACTTAAAAATTAGCCCAAACAACTATTCAAATATAAAACAAAGCAGAAAGCATCAACAATAAAGAAGACTATAAAGAGAAGAACTTTGCAAAGTGATACAATAATACAGTCAGATGTAAATTTAAAAAAAGAACAATGATCATGAACAAAACTCCTAAGAACTTTGGATTACTTTCAAGAGGACCCAGCCATACCACTCCTGGGAATATACCCAGAAGATTCCCCAGCATGCAATAAGGATACATGCTCCACTATGTTCATAGCAGCCTTATATATAATAACCAGAAGCTGGAAAGAACCCAAATGTCCCTCAACGGAGGAATGGATACAACAAATGTGGTATATATACACAATGGAGTACTATTCAGCCATTAGAAACAATGAATTCATGAAATTCTTAGAGAAATGGATGGAGCTGGAGAACATCATACTAAGTGAGGTGACCCAGTCTCAAAAGAATACCCACGGTATGCAGTCACTGATAAGTGGATATTAGCCTAGAATCTTGGAACACCAAAGACACAAATCACATACCAAGTGATGTCTGACAAGAAGAAAGGAGTGGACACTGGTGCTAGAATGGACCAAAGCATCATTGTGGGGGAGTACAAGAACAGGGAGGTGGGAGGGGGTAGATGAGGGAGCAGGAGGAGGGAAAAGTGCATGTGGGACCTTTGGGGATGGGGAACCAGAAAAAGGGAAATGAGGTGTAAATATAGAATATATCCAATAAAAAAAAAGAGTCCAAACTGTAAATGTACCTTTTATTTCCTCAGATAAACAGATGAGATGAGAACTTTATCAAAGCTCTTTGAATACATGGCTTGGACTAAGCCTAGAGCATTTCTTTCTCTTTTCTAACTACCCCTAACCTTAGGCCTGGAAGCTTGTAGCCTCTGTGCAATCTAATCATCCCAAACTAACTGATTCAGTCTGGCTTCTCTCAGTTTCTGACTGAATTGTTTCACCTGGCCACATACTAACTTTGGCAATATGTTCTAATCTTCTAGTTCCTTCTAATTATCTGACTTGTTCTGTCTTCACCTGTGTCAGGCTTGTTCTTTCAGCAATCTGTCTGTAAAACTGTCTCAGTACAACTGCCATATGTACAACACCCCTCTCTCTGGCTCTCTGGCTCTATCTTCCCCCTCTCTCCTCTAAGTATCATCTCTTTCCTGTGCTGTTCTTGTGTGAGTAGGGTGTAGCCTACCTCTGACTCATTCTATCAAATCTTTCTCTAATTTGTCACTTTGTCTACCCCTTGATTACTTTCGAACCTGGCTGCTTCCTTCTACAGATTAATCTTACCTTCATTGTTAGGGATTAAAGGTGTGTACTAATGGTGTGTCTGCATTCCAGATAGATCATACTGTAATCCAGGGTATTTCTGTATCCCAGCTGGATCGTACAGACCTAGAAGGTCTTTTGATGTGTTCCCTTGCCAGATCAGCCAAAAGAGCTGGATTAAAATTCCTCTACACCAAATCAAAGATTCCAAAGAGAAGGGAGAGTTGAAACAAAGTAAATAAATGAATTTAATATACCATATACATAGAGTAAAAGACAAACTCACATAATCATATGAACTCATGCAAAAATAACCTTTGACAAACTAATATCATCTTGTATAAAAGTACTATATAAGCATAATCCTATACTTAAGAGACCACAAAACTTCAGAAAAATAATTGAAATCAAATTGGTGTGCATGGTGGCACATGCACAGAACTCCTTCATTTGGGAAAGTAGAGATGAGCCAGGAGGATCAAAAGATAAAGTTTATCTTCATGAACATAGTGAGGTATAGGTTGGTCTAAGATACAGGAGACCTTGCTTAATCACACACACACACACTACCATCACCATCAACACCACCACCACTCCTTCCTCTGTCATAAATACTTTCAGCAAAGTGATAGCTCATAAAACAAATATACAAAAATAAGAAAATTTACTACATATCTATGATCAAATAGTGGAGGTCTTAGGAAAATCATTCTATTTAAATCATATTTTAGAAACACATAGAAATAGAACTGAGAAAAATTATACAAGTGAAATGAGTCAGACTCAGAAAGATAAACACCACATGTTCTGTTTCATATGTAGATTCATTTCAAATCTTTTGTTATGTATGTTCAACCTGGAGTACAAGTACAAGCCAGGAAAGTCAAAATGAGCCATTGGAGTTAGATTCCTGAAAGCAAGGGGTATAGTAAAAATATAAGAATAAATGAACCTAGAGAGGGAGAATGCTGGAAGCAAAAAGTTTCATGCATGTAGTGGGCATGAAGAATGGCAAATAAGATATTGTCAGACAGCTTTACCAAAATGAAGGGTACATAAAAAAGCTATATGGAAAGACAATGTAAGACAAAAAATTCAATTATATGTGACAAAAGAACACAGGTGACTTGAAAGTAGAGGAAGATATAATCAATGTTAAAGGTTTAAGTGTTGTTTAGAGATATAGGGAGGGAATAAAAGGGAGAGGGGGAGTTTAACCCAAACTAAAGATGTGTCAGGAAGCCTTATGGAAATTCAAGTAATCCACCACTATGTGTAAGTGTGTGTGTGTGTGTGTGTGTGTGTGTGTGTGTGTGCATGTATCTGTGTGTAATTTAAAAGGGAGTTCAAACAAAATTTCTCAGCATCTTCCTCCCAGATAGTAACTACTAGATGAAAATCTCAGTGTCAGGCATGGGATACTTCCCTGAGTTTTTGGTTCCCGGAGACACCCAAACAACACAATGGTAAGAATCTATTGCTGAAGATGCTATTAAATTTGAACACAAGACATGGAAAAACCAATGTCAAACCGACCAGAAAACCCTCTCTGTGCTGGTTAGCTTACATAGTGCCACAAAACATTATGCAGGCTTCTGGGAGAGAAAAGACATGAATGTTCATGCCTAGCATTAAACTCTGCACGCTATTACAAACTGACCTCTGTAAAGATGTGTTTACTAGTACAATAATGGTATGACAGTTATGGGGACAGCCAGCCACTTACTTATTAGACATGAGGCCACCTCCATAAGCCCATGGGTGAAGAGACCATAGATTCTAGGGGAACCTATTATTGCTATAGCATGATGTAAAACTTCCTTCTACAAATTTATGCTTATACCCATAGATTTGTGCTGCTCTCAACTTTGGTCAGAGATGTTTCATATTGCGGTGGTGAGTGGTTTATACAAAGGCCCATAACCAGTCAACATTAAGAGGACACAGAGTGTAAGAGTAAAAGGCTGAAGAGAAGAGCAGTGAAATGCTGAATTCTGTGACATGAGCTAGCTGTTAGCTTTATATAAACTCACAGATGTAACAAACGAAGTTTCCAGCATGTGTTGGGGTGGGGTCTCTAAGACCCCACACTTACCAGAGGAGCTTTTAGAAGCTGATGGCTGCAGAGGGAGGAAGAGTCACTCTCTTTTGGGAATGAAATTTATTTATGTCTCAGTGGTTGCATGTAAGTTATGTATGTCTCAGTGGTTGGACACATCCACATGATATGGACAGCACTAATTGGACTCGGGTAGTTATTAACAAGGACACAGAGCTGAGGTGGGAGATAGAATGGAAGTTGTTAGGGTGAGTTGGCTCATAAATTCACATCTCACCCAAAGAAGCTATAGACACCTGAAGGTTCTTTCATGGCTGTATTAGCTGATTATGTGTGTCAACTTGACACAAATTAGAGTCATCAGAGAAGAAGCCTCAGTTAAAAAAAACTGTCTCCATGAGATCTAGCTGTAAGACATTTTCTTAATTAGTCATTGATGGGGGGGGACAGCCAATGTGGGTGGGGCCATTATGGGCTGGTGGTCCTGGAGGTCTATAAGAAACCATGATGAGCGGGTTATGGGAAGCAATCCAGTAAGCAAGACCCCTCCAGAGCCTCTACATCATCTCCTGTCTCCAGGGTCCTGCCCTCTTTGAATTCATGATTTCCTTTGATAATGAACTACAATCTGGAAGTAAGAAAAAATAAAGCCTTCCCCCCCATACCTTGCTTTTTGGTCATGGTATTTTGTAGTACCAATAGAAGCCCTAAGACAGTGGCTTAGGGCCTCCACTCAAGCCAAATAACCTTTTACCCATATTCACACAGGTAACCCCAATTAAATGAAGTGTGTCCCTCTAAAAGACATGAAAGTTAGAAAAAGATCTGAGAAGAAGGGATTTGGTGAGTCTATCAACAACTGCACACACACACACACACACACACACACACGCACACACACAGGTGCGTGCATGAAATTGTAGAAGAATGAATATTTTAGAATTTAAAGAGACAAACAGTTCACATTTTTTCCTCATGGAGATACTATGTTTTATATATATATACATATATATATATATATATATATTTCATGACCTATAGCATTATCCCATATATATCATATATATGATATATATGGGATAATGCTATAGGTCATGAAATTAGCAAGGGAATCATGAGAAAGAAGGACTAGAGATTAAGGGAGTGTAGCAAATGGGAACAAAAACAAGTAATGGGAAGATGGCTCAGTGGGTAAAAGGGTTTGCTACACAAGCATGAGGATTGAGTTAAAATCCCGACTAACCATTGAAAAGTTGTGTGCTGTCTATGTCTGTTATCACAGTGCCAAAGAGATGGAGACAGGAAGTTACTGGCGCTTGTTACTCAGTCAGTCTAGTCAAACTAGTGTTTGAGGTTCAGTGAGACTCTGCATCAAAATATGATGTAGAGGAGTGATTGGGGGAAAATATCTGATATCAACTTACCTCTAGTCTCCAAATGTGCATGTCCACACATGCACACATGAATGCGTAGATGCGCATACCCACACTAGAAAATTGAAAGGGAAATTGAATGTTTATAACATGAAAGCAGAAGAGGGTTACTAGGAAAAATGGATGACGACTATAAAGAGCAAGGCCACAGGGAATAGGGAGGGTAGGAGGAGAGAGGGGTGAATAAGGACAAAATATATTCAATAATGCCATAGTGAAATTCAGGCTACTGCAACTAATCAAAATAGAAAAAGAGGCAGGCCTGTCTTTAATCTCAGTGCTTGGAAAGCAGATGTAAGAGTTGAAGGCTGGTATGCCTCTACGTAGTGAGTTTCAAGCATGCCCAAACTATATTGTGAGACCTTGTCTTAGAAAAGAAAAGAAAAGAGAAGAAAAGAAAGGAAAAGAAAAGAAAAGAAAAGAAAACTAAAAAAAAGGTTTCCATTGCTTTACTAATAATGGGTTACTAATAATTGTTATCTGGCCAAGAAAATCTGAAAATTAATTGCCAAAACAAGATTTGAGAATCACACATACAAATAGGTGTATCCACTAGCCCAGTTAAAAGTCAAAGAACATACAAATGAATAAATGAAATAAAAATCCTCAGGGCTTTCCAACTGCCAAGCCCTGTTCAATGGTCCAGCACTGAAGAAAAAAAAAGTATTGTTAAATATTGTGGATGAACTTTAAAGATGATCTAAACAAAATGGAATGCTTATAATTAGACAAAAGGAGATCATAGCATCTATGATTCACAAGGTTATGTATAAACAAATACAGTATGAACCTAGCAGCACTATAGCTTAATTCTCGTGGAATTTCATCACCTACTATCAGAATTCAAATGGTAGTGATTTCACATTATTGTTACCTGATTTTCTGTCTCAGTTCTCTTTGATCAGACATGTCGAATGCATGTTCCTGCCAGCTGTATTTCCCATTTACTGCCAAGATGTCTTGCATGGTATTTTCCATACCTCCATGCACACCTGTGGGATAGCACTTGGCAGCATTTGTTCATATATTTTGATTCTGGGTAGCAGATGTCTTTGCATTTGATGGAAAGTGTGTTTAGTCCTGATTTCTTTTTCCATTGGTTGACTTGAAATCATTTTTTAAGAAGAAAGAGCCAGTCATCTCTTTACTTCAGTCATTGCCAAGTTATTCTTATTCTGTAAACAAATTTTAAGGAAAATGTGCCACTTCACACATTTTCAATTCAACATTTTGTCATCTGTGTAAATATATACAAATAATTTTCTACATATTTTAATGGAGTGGCAAAATATTTCTTAATATTTCTCATTTACTCCTAACATACTCCCTGCTTTGCACTGACTTCATACTACCATCTTATTTCCTCCTCAGATTTTTTATTTGGTAATGTATTTGTTCTTGAATATTTATTTATATCCAAATACATATGCAAAATAAAATTAGTTAAAATTTTTACATGAATGCATGTCTCTGTGTTATAACTTTTCTTCTATATTAAATTATATATTGTCTACCACTGTGCAACAGAAATCATTATAAATGAGTTACATATGGTTGCATAACTGTTGTGAGACCTGGACAAGAAGGTGGCTCAGTGGTTAACAGCAGATACTGCTCTTATAGAAGACCTGCCTTTGGTTTCCAGCAGGTGTATGAGGAAGCTGATAACTATCTGTAACTCCAGGGGCTCTGATACTCTCTCCAGAGTTCCAAGGACTCCTGCACTCACATATACTTACCCCCACCCCCACCCCAAACACTGAATAAATACCAAAAGCTTACATTGAAAGGACTCTTAAAAAACTATGAGACATGAAAGCAAAATATTGCAAATTCATTTCTTTTCTCCCTTCATTTGAATATTTATTCCATGGGGGACATGGATACTGACAAGACCCCCTTCAAGGTGGGGCACATGTTGCGGCTCACTAAGCAGTAAAGGGTTTGTGACCTAAAAGTGGAATACATAGTTATGCTCAGTAAGAACATAGGGTTACCATTAGTTATTGGCAGACACACAACCAAGGGAAGTGCCAGATATTATGTAACAAATTAATTTCTTAATGTATTGGGTGAGGGTAGAGTTCCATTTATTATGTATTGTAAGGAAGAGGATTCCTAGAAAGAAGTTATCTATATAGGTTGATGGACTGATGAGAAGTTCAATGATTATGGAGAGATTGGAATTCTGCTGATAGTCTAACCAATGTTTCTTCTAAGCTATCTTTAGCAACCTAGTGAACCATTCCTAGGCCACCTGTGTAACAAATGAACAGATAAAAACCTTGGAACATATTACTAAAACCTTCATTTTCACCAAATGGCAGAACTAATAAGGCTATTAGATAATGTCTGAAGGCTATAGTTGAAATTCCTCTGTCTGCTATAACCATCCACTTAAGAGTTTCCACCAATGAACTTTTTAAATGTCTTGATTTACATCTTTTTTTTTCTGTTACTGTAAAAATTCAAATGAACTGCTACCACAGTTGGACCAAGAATCTGACATAAAATAACTCCATGTTCCTGGGCCATAAATTAGGCTCCAGAGTAAAATCTTACTCCCTTTGAGGTAGAAGCTGTGTTTTTGCACTGACAGTATCTCAGAATAAACAGTACTTTCAACAGAATATGACTTTTGACAGTATGAGATAGAATATACTGTTAGATTTCTTAATACATTTTAGACAAAGAAGAACTGGGAAGATTTTGTCACATAAACAAGTACTAGAAAGAATCTGTATGTAATACTTCCGATCCCTTTCTTGAATTCCTAAGTTACATGCCAAAATACATTAAAAACATATCAGAAAGTAGGTATTTGGTGCATGTATATTATAGAAGACTGTGGAGGGCTCCTCAAAGACAATTAAAATTAAACTTTTATATCATCTAACAATCCTATTACTGGAAGAGATCATTTATTGGAAGAGATAGTGAAATATATATTACATACATTTAAAAGACATAAAATCCATATGGTAGAGAGCCCTTGCACTCCTGTATTCTTTACAAACCCAAACTATGAAATGAAGACACAAGACCCAATCTGAAATGAAGAATGCCTGTCAGTTTACAGGATGGATAAAGAAAATGTGATATATATTCACAATGGAATATTTTTCAAATTTCAAATGAATGAAATCTTGTTCTTTCTGAGCACATGGATGCACCTGGCGGACATAATGTTCAGTGAAACAAAGAAGATTAATACTAGGGGATCTCACTGATATTTGGAGTATAAAAAATTGTCATAGAAGCAGAATGCAAAATTGTGTTTACTAGGAGCTACTGTTTATCTGTATGAAATTCCCCTCTCTGCCACCTTTTAGCTGAAAACCAGGATACAAAATTCAAGCTAGATAAAGGGATAAGTTTAGGTCATTTTGGACATTATACTGATTAAAATCAATAAATTTTTTATCTGAAATTGCTGAGAGAACAGGTTTTATGTTATAATTATTACAAGAAACTAAAAGGTGAAATTAATTCAAAATAGGCAATGGATAGACAAAGCTAAATTAATTAAATTATGTTTAATAAACTGTCAGTGGGGCATGCTATGTATTACAGCCAATACATAAGACAAGACTGTGAACATGATACAGGGTCTCTTTGCAGAGGTACATTCATTCCAACTTAAAAAATACAACCTTTTCTTTGTATGTTGATCTGCATCATGGAACTAGTTTGAATTTATTAGAAATACTGTAAATTTCTTGGGAATTTCTATATACAAAATCTTGTCATCTAAGTATAGTTTTGCTTCTTTTCAATATAATATACCTTTTTTCCTATATAATTAGTCTGGCTAGAACTTTCAGTATGTCGTTGAATAGAACCAATAAAGCAAAATCCCTGTATTGTTCCTAATCTTAGAGAGAATGCTTTCAGTATATTACCACTGAATGCATTGCTCACTCTGGGCATTTTCCATAAGCATCCTTTATTATATTGAGAAAAATTTCCTTTTATTCCTGGTTTTCTTGGTCTTTTCCCCCAAATGTCCCATGGACATTTCATTCTTCTAAAATATTGTGGTATTTGTTTGTTTGTTTGTTTGTTTGGAGGTATTGGGTTTTTGTTTTCTGTTTGCCTTGGGTAGATTTCTCCATCTCCCCATTAGTAGTGCTGACTCAGACAATTGCAACATTAAATAATTGTTGCTCATTGTTTTAACACCTTCTAGTAGAAATATTTACAATGAGCAAGGCTCAGGGTAAGCTCTGAATATGAAACATTTTGCATGTCATCACTCTGGTCCAACAATGAAATATCTCCAGGTATGAGATTTAGAAATGTCATTTTGTTCTTCTTTGAGTGACTGCTGCATTATTCAACTTTTCTTTCTTTCTTTCTTTCTTTCTTTCTTTCTTTCTTTCTTTCTTTCTTTCTTTCTATCTTTTTTTTACAGTCCAGTCATTATCCTCCACCAGGTCAGCCCTCTGGCTGTGTCTCATCCCATACCTCCTCCCCAGTCTCCAAGAGGATTTCCCTATACCCTCCCCACCACACTAGAACTCCCCACTCCCTGGGGCTTCAAGACTCTCCAGAGTTAGGTGCTTCTCTCTCACTGATGCCAGAACAGGCAGGCTTCTGCTGTGTGTGTGTGTGTGTGTGTGTGTGTGTGTGTGTGTGTTGGGGGCCTCATATCAGCTGGTATATGCTGCCTGGTTGGTGGTCCAGTGTCTCAGAGATCTCAGGGGTCCAGGTTAGTTGAGACTGCTGGTCTTCCCATGGGGTGTCATTTTCAAGGCTGCTCTTGAGTATAGACAAATGGGATGAGAACAGGGAAAGCTCAGCCAAGGTTCCATTGTTAAAATTCAGCTACTTTGCTTGAATGAAAACTATTATCAACAGTAAAAGAACTTCTGGGGGAATCAGTATCCCGGACCTCAAGCAATACAACAGAGCAGTGGTGGTAAAAACTGCATGGTATTGGTACAGTGACAGGGAAGTGGATCAATGGAATAGGATTGAAGACCCAGAATTGAACCCACACATCTATGGCCAATTGATCTTCAACAAAGGAGCTGAAAATATCCAGTGGAAAAAAAAGATAGCCTTTTCAGCAAATGGTGCTGGCTCAACTGGAGGTCAACATGCAGAAGAATGTGAACTGATCCACTCTTATCTCCTTGTACTAAGCTCAACTCCAAGTGGATCAAGGACCTCCACATAAAACCAGACACACTAAAACAGGGAAGACCCTGTAGGACATGTTCAGGGGGAAAGTTCCTGAACACAACACCAATAGCTTATGCTCTAAGATCAAGAATAGACAAATGGGACCTCATAAAATTACAAAGTTTCTGTAAGGACACTGTCAATTGGACAAAATGGCAACCAACAAATTGGGAAAAGATCTTCACCAACCTTACATCTGACAGAGGGCTAATATCCAATGCAAAGAACTAAAGAAGTTAGACCCCAGAATAAACAAAGACTTTTCACCTGAAGAAATTCAGATGGCTGAGAAGCACCTTAAAAATGTTCAACATCATTAGTCATTTGAGAAATGCAAATCAAAACAACCCTGAGATTTCACCTCACACCAGTCAGAATGGCTAAGATTAAAAACTCAAGAGACAACAGGTGCTGGCGAGGATGTAGAGAAAGAGGAACACTCCTACACTGCTGGTGGTATTGCAAGCTGGTACAACCACTCTGGAAATAAGTCTGGTGGTTCCTCAGAAAACTAGACGTGATACTTCCGGAGGACCCTACCATACCACTCCTGGGCATATACCAGAAGATTCCCCAGCACGCAAAGCTACATATGCTCCACTATGTTCATAGCAGCCTTATTTATAATAGCCAGAAGCTGGAACGAACCCAGATGTCCCTCAACGGAGAAATGGATACAAAATTATGGTATATATACACAATGGAGTACTATTCAGCCATTAGAAACAATGAATTCATGAAATTCTTAGACAAATGGATGGGGCAGGAGAACATCATACTAAGTGAGGTAACACAATCTCAAAAGAACACCCATGGTATGCCCTCACTGATAAGTGGATATTAGCCTAGAATCTTGGAACACCAAAGACACAATCCACATACCAAATATCTGAGAAGAAGGAAGGAGTAGACCCTGGTTCTGGAAAGGCCAATGCATCAGTGTAGAAAAATACCAGAACAGGAAAGTGGGAAGGGGTGGATGGGGGGACAGGGGGAGGGAAAAGGGCATGTGGGACCTTTGTGGGGCGGGGAGCCAGGAAAAGGGAAATGAAATGTAAATAAAGAATATATCCAATAAAAAAAGGAAAGCCCCATGAGGTTTTGAATGACTTAGGATAGTTTCTTAAGTTGAAAAAGAATGTAGATATTGCCACCCTTTGTGTTCCTTGTTTTATGCAGATATCATTTTTGATGTCCTTACTGAAGCACTTCTTTCTTTCTTTCTTTCTTTCTTTCTTTCTTTCTTTCTTTCTTTCTTCCTTCCTTCCTTCCTTCCTTCCTTCCTTCCTTCCTTCCTTTCTTTGTTTCTTTGTTTGTTTCTTTCTTTCCTTTTAGATCTTTGTCTCTAATCTTGAGAATGTTATGTTACTTATCGAGAAGTATAAGTGCTAGATAATCTTCAGGTTATTTTTCTTAGTGAACACACTATTACTTCTCACAATGAAATATGTAATTAATGTTTATTGTAAGCTGCATTTTTTTCAAATTTAAAACTTTCTGTGATGAAATACATGAATAATGCTGATTCTAAGATAGGTTTTTATGAGTTTTAATATAGCTGGTTTTGGAATGCACGATAAATTTACATTAAAACAGTACTGTGTCCTAGTTTAATTTTCACTGTTAAATTTTTCCTGAGGGGTATATATTATAAGATAGCAGCTTCTGTAGTTAACATATCCTATGAAGTATATTAAGATAGTTTTATTCAGAACCTTTCAGGACAGCTAATTCAAGGTAATACTGCGAGCTGATTCAAGGTTTTTAATGGGGGGTGGGAAGCAGACAGATACTATTTTACTTCTGCAGGTTTCTGACTCAACCTCAAGAATTAGTAGACTATCCAAATCACTACCATCTCTATAAAATTCATTACGTGGGGAAATAGGTAGAGATTAGTTTAAAATTCCCAATGTTTTAATTTGTAACACTACATGCTTAAAGCTAGAAGAGATCACAGAGGTAGCTGCCTCTTTGTGTACACTGGGACACTGAGGCCCAGCTGGGCAAAAGAGCATCTCAATGTCATTTACAGCTAGTAGCAGAGTGGAATTAGAAGCACGCTCTATTGCTCTTTTCTATTAGAACAGTCTACATCTCTCAACCTTTTTCTCTTAGCCTCCTGTTTATCTCTATGTCATTTTGTGACCAATTCTAAAGGCATTTTCTCCACCTTAATGAGCAGTTAGAAAGGAGACAGCTATGTTTTTTTTAAAATCATTAAATCATATTTGTGTTTCAAGTAATGCAATTTCCACTTGGAAATAAATTAAAATGCCAAGATAAGCCTGGGCTCCATTGCTGACCAGATTCTTCTCCTTCCAGACACCAGCCAGATCACTGTTGGCAGGAAAGTAATGGCTGGCAGAGGTCTACTTAACCCTCAGTGGTGACTCAAATGTTTGTACAGTCAAATGTTAATAGTGGACAAGGAATACAAAGTTTACTTACAGTTTATCACTGACAATAGATATCATCTGTGACCTAAAATTTGGAAAGATGGAGCAATACCTACAGTTTATGCAGCTAAAAAATGAAGCAGTCTAAGGGGAATTATTATGTGGAGAAGTCAGATAAAATGCCACACACACACACACACATATGATTTAAGAATTATTGTGAATCCAGCGAGAGTGGCATATACTTTTAATCCAGTTCTCAGGAGGAAGAGGCAGGAGGATCTCTGTGAGTATGAGTCCAGTCTGGTCTACAGAGTGAGTTCCAGGAAATCCAGGGCTACACTGAGAAATACTGTCTCAAAAAAGAAGGAGGATAAGGATGATGATGAGGAATATATATTCCCTTGGTGTAGAAATTAAGTTTTTAGGAATCTATTCCTTACAAAAAAGTGAGAGCTATTTAAATAAATAAACAAAAAACAAAAAAATAGGAATATGTAAACAATTATTGCAGTGGAAAACTAGTATTACTCACCTATTAAAAACAATTAATTCATGAAATTCTTAGGCAAATGGATGGAACTAGAAAATATCATCCTGAGTGACGTAACCCAATCACAAAATAACACACATGGTGTGCACTCACTGATAAGTGGATATTAGTCCAAAAGCTCAGAATAAACAAGATACAATTCACAGACCATATGAAACTCAAGAAGGAAGACTAAAGTGTGGGTGCTATGGTTTTTCTGAGAAAGGAAACAAAATAATCAATGGAGATAACATGTAGAGCAGAGACTGAAGGGAAGGCTATCCAGAGACTGTCCTACCTGGGGATTCATCCTATCGTCACCAAACCCTGACAGTGTTATAGATGCCAAGAAATGCTTGCCAAAAGGAGCCTGATATGGCTCTCTCCTGAGAGGCCCTGCCAGAGCCTTACAAATACAGAGGCAGATGCTAGCAGCCAACCATTGGACTGGACGTGGGGTCTACAATGGAGGAGTTAGATAAAGGACTAAAGATGCTGAAGGAGTTTGAAACCTCATAAGAAGAACAATATACTCAAGACACAATTAGCAAGTCAAATGACTTCCAAGAAGAAGAACGGAGAGGACCCTGGGCCTGTAAAGATTGGATTCAGTATTGTAGACCCAGAACAGAGAAATCGTGGGGGGGGGGGAATGAGTGGGGAATAGCAGGGGGGGAGGAATTGTGGGACATATGGTGGGGGGTAATTGGGAAAGGGGAAAGCCTTTGGAATGTAAACATAGAATATAGAAAATAAAAAAATAATAACAACAACAAAAAAAAGAACAATATCAAGCAACCAACTCCCCCAGTGCTCCCAGGTACTAAGCCATCAACCAAGGGGGTACACATGGCTCCAGCTGCATTTGTAGCACAGGACTGCCTTGTCAGGCTTCAATGGGAGGAGAGGTCCTTGGCTTGATACATGCTCCAGTGTAGGGAAATTGAGGGAGGGTAGGTGGGAGTGGGTCGTTGAAAGAACATCCTCATAGAAGCAGGGGAAGGAGGATGGGTTAGGGGTTTTCTGGGAGGGGGAAAACCGGGAAAGGGAATAACATTTGAAATGTAAATAAAGAATACATTCAATAAAAAATAAAAAAACTTAATATTCAATTGTGATTAAGTAATTGATAATTCCTCTTTTCAGAAATCTTTTTGGTCAGCTTATGAAATAATGGGTTTATCATGCATGCACATTACTGTACGTTGCTCATATTTTCTGTACTACCTTAACGTTTCTCACTGGCCTACCCCTCCCCTCAAATAGCTTACCTTTTGCTTTCATGTAATATACACCATTAAGGGTTAACTAGACTTCTGCCCGCCATTGCTTTCCTGCCAACAGTGATCTGACTGGTTCTGGATGAAGGAGAATCTGGAGTCGATATATGATAAAAACCATTCAATATGTTACTCACGTTACTCATCTACAAACATGTGCAGTGTTTCCTGTTTACAAGGTTAATATTTAACAACATAAAATGACAAAGTGATTAATTCAGAAGAGACTAAGCAACAGGGAAGAATGAAACCACAAAGTTAAAAAAAAATGGATCCTGATCAAAGTGAATGGTGCTGAGCAGGAGGAACATGAAAGGCATGTTCTGGCAAATAGGGCTCTGCTGGAAGGCTCCAATGTGGGGATGCAGGGGTGGCCCTCTGAGCTCCAGACTCAATTGCATAAAGAAAAAAATGTTCTGACCAAATATTCCCCCAAGCAATGTCTAGCATGGTGCCCCTAATAAGCGTTCTATAAATGTTTAATGACTAAATAATGATAAACAGATACACAGCTATTAGTCACTCATTAAGGAACACATTTCTTACTTAACACAGCAAAGGCAAAATTGGCATGATTTCAGGCAAACCTCCAAATTTACAATTCAGAAAGAAACACTTCATTTATAACATTCTGATATATTCAAATAAATATATACACAAAAGATTACTCACTTGGCTGTATTTCCATGGTTTCCTGAGTTTGGGGAAAATATGTTTCTAAGCACAGTATAGAAAATGATGTATTACATTAAAATAACTTCTCATCTTTATAAGATGATTAGCCCCAAGTTTGATTTAAAAGGGCCAGGAACAATCAGCTGTGGTACAATTCTTACTCTGAATCGAATGCACTATGGGAGGTTGGACAGCTATATCCCTTTCATATTGAAGAGTCCATCTGAACAAACTGTCCTCCAGACCTAAGAGAATGAGGCTACAACTGGCTGAGTTCAATGTCACTTGATCCAAATATTAAAAACAAATACATAAACAAATAAATAAGTAGATAAAACTGTGCATACCTGTCCCATCTCTGTTAGGTTTTCTTGTACAAACTAAACACATTCCCTTTCCTCCAAGGAGTTAGTTCTGCTTAAGTTAACCTTAAGGGGCACAGTTAATGCTGAAATTTAGAAGGACAGGTTGATCTTACAATATATTAAAGAGGACTGGTGATACAGAAGGATGACTGTCCTCCATTCTTCAGTAATGGCAATGACATATTAGAGTGTGCTTTAAAATGTCTCTGAGACATTCCATCAGGTAGGGTGACACTGCTGCTCATGAGTGCCCTTGCATGTGCATAGGTGGCATTAACCCTTGGCATAGTCTACTTTTATCAGCTAACTATGGAGAGGGACGTATCTCACTTAGTAACTCTGTGCTGCTTCCTTTCCCGGTAGAAGAGGAAGCATATAAGCAAACCAAGTGACAGTTGCTCTTTCCATCCTATACCTCACTTGTCTCATCAGTGATGCTGATTTTATTTACTTCTTCAATGTCCTTCCTTGACATTTACTTTGTGCGCATCCAGAAACTATTTTCCTTTATATTAATTAGATAAAACTATCCTCTATGACCCAAATATCATCTGCATGGCCACAGAACTTTTGAAGTTTTTAAAATTAGGATGTAATTACAATCACCTCCACTAACCTTTCCTCCCTTCAAACTCCCATTTCCCCTACTCCCACTCAAATTTATGACCTCTTATTTATTGTTATTACATATATATGCATAAATATATAAATACAATCTGCTGCATTCATTTTTCTTGTTTTATATACATGATTTCAGGGCTGACCCTTGTATGGCATGACCAGTTAGGGGCTTAGCTCAGCTTAGCTTAGCTTAGCTTGACTTATCTCTGAGAAAGGCTAACTTTCTCCCTCAGCAATGATTCCTGCTTGTCTACAGTAAGCACCTATGCTGTGAAATCTCTCCCTTCCTCATGATCATCTGCATTGACATTGTCATTGGTTGGGTTTTCTTTAGATGGAGTTATTACTGAAGTATGCTGTAGCATCCATTCCATTTTGAGGGGATACATTGTCAAAATAGACAATGTATCTTCCTGTTCCTCTGGCTCTTACAATCTTTCCGCCTCTTCTGCAATGCTTCCAGAATCTTGGGTGCAGTAATTAATTAAACTATCCGCTATGAGTCAACTACAACATGCTGAATCTGCTTAGTATTTCTCATAGGAAAAAGTTATTTGTAACACATAACACAGTCCAGTAAAAGTTCTCATTGTTGGGTGTCTCTCACATTGTGATCTACAATGAAGTTTTCACTAATTTCCCAGTGTTTCCTCCATTACATCCATATAGAGGACCATGGACAGGCTCACATGACCATAACGATGCTCTAATATGGTCATAGTGCACATAAATTTTCATGCCTATTTTATTATGGTGTGGTTCCACGATCATAACTTATTATAGAGGAATCTTAAAATTATAGTTGAGGATTGTGTTTCAGAAAAGTAGACCGTGAAATCTGGTGAGTATGAGGATTGCCTTCCACACCTTCCAAGGTCAAAGGTCTCCATTCTTTGACTTTTATTGAGGAAGAGAAATCAAGTCACTGTAAGATATCTGAGCAAGTGGGGATCCTGAAACTGACCACAGCATGACTAATACCTCCTCAAAATAACCTAGAGTGAAGATTTAGAGTACTAAATTAGAGGCTATTTGAATGAAGGCATAGCTTTATACTGACAGAAAGAACAGTTTTTTGGCAATAAAGCATTCAGGAGCTGAGCCACATAATTAGAGGTGACTGACAGGTGACACTGACTCCCAGCCTGTAAAAATGCTACTGCTGCTGCTGCTGCTGCTGCTGCTGCTGCTGCTGCTGCTTAGAGGTTGAATAAAACAGAACAAGTAAAATATTGAAGTGAGAGAGGTTGCATCAGTGCACAGGTGTCTTTGAACAGATTTCTAGGCTTTGGGAGGTTGTGTTTTAAGAAAACAAACCAGAAATTGGAGATACAGTTTGGTGTTGCCAGTTACCTAGTTGAGGCCTTGGAAAAAACAATTCCATTTTTTTTTTAAGTGTGGGTTTTCTCATTGATATATCAGTATAATAATGACATGTTTCTCACAGAATTACTGGAATGTGTAAACTGTATAAAAGTAACTGGCATAAAACTTGATGTGTTAGTTTTAATTTTCAACTTGCCACAATCTCAAGTCACCTGGGGAGAGTGTCTAAATGAAGGACTAGCTGATCAAGCTAGCCTGTGGGCTTGTCCCTGGGGATTGTCTTGGTTGCCTTAATTGATGTGGAAAGATCCAGCTCGGTTTGGGTGGCATCATTTCCTGAATTAGGGTCCTCGACTATATATGAGAGTAGAGAAAATGAGCTAAGTATGAGGTATGCATGTGTTTATCTCTCTGTTGATTGTGGATATGACATGAGCTGCTATTTTAACTTTCTTCTGTTTAACTTCCCTAAGCCTTTTCTTCTCTTAGTTACTATTGGTCAGGGAATTTTATCCTAGCAATAAAATTGAAACTATAATGCTTGGAATACAATAGATCCTAACAGAGAGTTTCTCTTTTAATATATTATTAAGTCAATTTGCAGTGGAGGGCCTGCTTCATTAGCCTGTGCTCATCTCTCCAGTTCAACCAGGGCAGTGCAGACAGAAAGTAATGAAGTCAGAAAGGTAAAAGGGGCCTGCAGAGAATCAAGGGGATTTGACTGTTATCCTAAAGATGACCTCTCCCGGTAAGCTTCAGCTATCAACTTTACACAGCTCAGAGTTATCCAAGGTAATCTCAATTTAGGGAATGCCTCAATCACAATGGCCTGTGGGAAGGTCTAACGAATGTTTCTTGATTACTAATTGATATAGGAAGACCCATCTCACTGTGTCTGATACTATCTGTAGGCTGGAGAGGCTAGGTGGTTGAATTTGTGCCTCAAGTCTCTTAATGGTGAACTGTGAAATGCTACAGCATTTCCTGTCCAAGTTGCTTTTGACTTTGCTACTTGACATAGCAACAGAAAGCAAACTAGAGCAGGAATTGAACCAAAAGGGAGGTTGTTACTCTGGTGGACCTGATTCTGTTGTTTGGGGGATGATTTGGAAATTTAAGCTGGAAAAGATGGCGAGTGCTCGGAGCTTACTGGGCTGTTCTGTTGGAACTTGGTCTATAAGAATGCAGTGAGAAATGCATACAGTGAGAGTCTGGTGTGCATGATGTTTCCAAAAGAAACTAAAATTTTGTCAGGTGTGTGTGTGTGTGTGTGTGTGTGTGTGTGTGTGTGTTATGTGTGTGTTGTTTTAGATCAAGTGTCTATGGAAATGAAAAATTTGTTTCAGTAGAACAATGCATAATGGTCAGCAGGGGCTGAAAAATTAGCCATGATAAATGAGAGATCAGCATCATTGCTGTTAACTCTGTGAGAGGGAGTGAGTTTCCTCATGATCAACACGGAAAAGCTGTCCTCTAAGGGGGCTGAAGCTGTCTCTCCAGCTGGCAACTTAACTGAGCAAGTTGTCAAAGTCCTTCAATGTGGTACTGGTTTTGGTGGTATGTAAGCTCCGAGAATGGATAGTGGCTGTGGCCTGGCTCTGTATGCTAATACAGTAGTTCCTGAAGTGACTCTAGTAGTAGCAATAGTTAAGGTACAGCCTCAGTTGCCGTGGAGACTGCAGCATATTGGAGATGCCAGTTTTATGTGATGGCTATGAAGGACAATGGCAGGTGTGGAGTGGAGTTGGCCTAAGCCTACAAAACAAGCTAATGTTCTGTGGATTGCAGACAGAAGGACATGAAATTATCCAAGGCTTTCTGGAGCCAGAAGTTAGAGAGCAATTCCTAGATGCTGGTTATTGAACTACATGATTTGATAAACACTCCTGTGTAGGAAAAAAAATCTCTTAAGCAGTATATAAAAGCATTCATCTGTCAGTAAAATTTGAATGAAGCGTAGCAAAGCAGGAGAGAACTGGCAGAGAGAGAGAGAGAGAGAGAGAGAGAGAGAGAGAGAGAGAGAAACTCTGGAAGTCAGGCATGGGGAGATTAACCACCAGGGCCTGGTGGGAGTCAGACATATGAAACTGAGGGGAGAGGTAGCCAGCCATGTGGCAGAATGTAAATAGCATAAATGGGTTAGTATAAATTAAGACCTAGTTGGGAAGCAAGCTTAGCTTAAGGACATAAGCATTGTAAATAAAAATAGTCTCCATGAGCTGATTTAGGATTTTGCTTTGATCTTATAGTAATTATAGTCTGGTCCTAGTCTCTTGGAATAAGAAAGTATTTAGCTTCTGTTCTATTTTACAGAAACCTGGAGGTAAGAGACTTTGGATACTTCTAAAAAGATAGTAAACTTTTGAAGCATTGAATTAAAAAAAACTATTGTAGGATTTTAAAGCGCTGTTGTATTTTATATTATAGTATTAATATAGGATCCTCTGGACAAAAATATAAGGAAATGGTCTGGCTTAAAGAAATATGTTTGTGTGACAAGTTGAGTAGGACATGAGTCTCCTAGTTAGTTTCAGCTGTGATTTAGAATTTGACAGAGCCTCTGTATTCTCTGAAAGTGCCTGGAGTTTTCCTTTTTTTTTTAAATTTTATTTTCTACATTCTTTGTTTTCATTCCAAATGATTTCCCCTTTCCTAGTTCCTCCTTCCCCATAAGTATCATAAGCCCTCTTCCATCCTCCCATTCCCCAATCAACCCCCTCCTACTTCTCTGTCCTGGTAATCCCCTACAATGCTGCATCAAGCCTTTCCAGGACCAGGGCCCTTTCCTTCCTTCTTCTTGGGAATCATTTGATATGTTAATTGTGTCTTGGATATTCCCAACCCTACATCTGACAGAGGGCTAATATCCAATATATACAAAGAACTCAAGAAAGTAGACTCCAGAGAACCAAATAACCCTATTAAACAATGGGGTACAGAGCTAAACAAAGAATTTTCACCTGAAGAATTTGGAATGGCTGAGAAGCACCTTAGGAAATGTTCAACATCATTAGTCATCAGGGAAATGCAAATCAAAACCCTGAGATTTCACCTCACACCAGTCAAAATGGCTAAGATTAAAACCTCAGGAGACAGCAGGTGCTGGCAAGGATGTGGAGAAAGAGTTGTACTCCTCCACTGTTGGTGGGATTACAAGCTGGTACAACCACTCTGGAAATCAGTCTGGCTGTTCCTCAGAAAACTGGGCATGACACTTTCAGAGGACCCTGCTATACCTCTCCTGGGCATATACCCAGAGGATTCCCCAGCATGCAATAAAAACACATGGTCCACTATGTTCATAGCAACCTTATTTATAATAGCCAGAAGCTGGAAAGAACCCAGATATTCCTCAATGGAATAATGGATACAGAAAATGTGGTATATTTACACAATGTAATACTACTCAGTTATTAAAAACAATGAATTCATGAAATTCTTAGGCAAATGATTTGAACTGGAAAATATCATCCTAAGTGAGGTAACCCAATCACAAAAGAACACACATGGAATGCACTCACTGATAAGTGGATATTAGCCTGGAGTTTTCTGAGGTGACTCTCTCAATCATACTAGCCAATATGCATAGTTGTGGGGCCTTTTCTCAATGCTAATTGATGCAGAAAGGTCTAGTTCATGGTGGATATTACTATCTCTAGACTGGGGGATCTGGGCAGTATAAGAAAGCTTACTGAGTAGGAGGTAGAGGGAAAGACAGAAAGCAATGCTTGCCCATGGTTTCTGCCTTTGTTTCTGCTTGGGTTTCTGCTCTGTCTTCCCTTAATGATTTTCTTTAATCTGAAAGTATAGGCCAAATAAACCCTTGCTTCTCCAACCTTTAGCTGTAGTGTTTATCACAGCAGCAGAAACAAAACTTGAACAAGATCTTTTGAGAATATTAGAGCCTGTTTCTTAACTTGATTTGAAGATTAAATACAAATATATGATATATGTGTGTGTATATATATATATATATATATATATATATATATATATATAATAAAATATACTTTGATCCTTACCCAGACTTCTGCATCACAGGCATCACTATAATGACTTGTGTCACCTCTTCAGAAGAGGTGAAAGTGATGTGAGTGAGGAGGATGAAACTGTGTTGTGTCTCTAGCTGGTCTCAAACTTGTCAGTATTGTAGAGGGTGAAATGGGGTATAATGGAGGTTTAAAGTGAGTCATGAGATCTGGAGATGCCGCCATAGTGACACTGGCTCCCTCAGTTCAACTTTATAGGGTGATGTCTGCAGACAGGATGAGATCATACCTCGATAATTCTTTGTGCTCCAGAGGGGAAAAATGTCTCGCAAATTTAAGTCACTATTATTTTGAAAACCAGATGCCTAGCTTTGAAATACAGCCTGCCTGTCTTCAATATCTTGTTATGTTTCCACAGCACAGGGGGAAAAAGAGCCAACTGTTTATACACAGTAGTATTTCTGGTAACTGAACTTATTAGTTTAAAAGACAATATTTACAGAGCTCACAAAATAGCACGCTTTCTGTCCATAGAGACCTGTTTTAATTAAAGCCCTCCCTTTAAAATTCATTAAAGTAATCAGTTCTAAGCGATTAGAGCTTGCATATTAGATCTCAACATGTGAGCGCTACAAAGTCTCCTTCACAGGTGCAGGAGGCAGTGATTTAAACAATTGAAAAAATATTTTCTTTCATTTCATTTCATTTCAGTTTTATTTAAAGGCATTGACTGGCTAGCTGCAAGAATTTGACTTTTCTATTATGCAGATCACCTCAGCATTATTGTCACCTAGGGAGAGTTGTGACACAAGCTGGTACTGGTTCCCCTGGAGCAGAAGAAAGGGACTAGCTGACTATTAGGAAACAAAATGTCACCATGTTTTTCTACCAGAAGGAGCCTTTGCTTTTCTCCTTTAGATCTCTGGTTGTAATAGCTCAATTGAGCAACTTACAGGTATAAGAATATAACAGAGATCACCACTACTCCAGGCATTACTGCAATGCATGGAAACATATAGAGCATGTTATCTATGCACATTAAGCTTTGGGAGTCTCATAGCAACACTATGAAGTAGGGCTTTTAGTCATTCTCCTTTTTTAAAATGAGCCTCAGAGAGGCTGTCATTTGTCAAAGGCAACATAAATATTAACAAGCAAGAAATCAGTACAGGAGGAAAAGAATTGGTGTTGGAATTCCCTTATGACCACTTTGTACAAGTGAGCTCTTTGGTATTTAGTTTGTTCATATGTAAAACAGGAATAATTAGGTCAATTTTTATAGGGTTGTGATTAGGATCAAATTGGGTAACACAAAGAAACCATTTACTACAGAAGCCATGCCTAATATAGGACAGCTATTACCTGTGAAACTAGGTATCCAACTGTTAGAAATCAGCATTTCTGTGCTCCAATCACTTCCCTTGCATCCTCATGAAGGAGGCATAGATGTCCTCAAAAGACACTACGGGGACTTAAATCAGCTTCGGGGAATGGAGTAAAGACCAGTGCTAAGTGTGAAGTTCCACAGCAGCACGGCCTAGGCCTCTGGAAGACACTGAAGTTGATATCCTAATAAAGGCTGACAGTACAGAGGCAACAGCCAAACTCGAAAAGAGACCTCAAATGCTTCTCAGATAAAAACAAATTGTCACTGCCAGATGAAAAACAAAAAATGCTACATATGCAGAGGATGGTCTTGTTGGGCATCAATGGGAGGAGAGGCCCTTGGTCCTGTAAAGGCTAGATGCCCCCAGTGTAGGGGAATTCGAGGGTAGGGAGGCAGGAGTCGATGGGTGGGGGAGCACCCTTATAGAAGCAGGGAGAGGGGGAGGGGATAGGGGGTTTCCAGGCTGGGGGAAACCAGGAAAGGGTGTAACATTTGAAATGTAAATAAGAAAAATATCCAATAAAACAACAAATAAAAGAAGAAAAATGAAAATGAACCCTTTTTGTCCAGCCTCCTTAATTTCTACAAAAAATTACCAAGGCTTCTTGGTTGTAAGCCACATAATAGCTGGAGAATGAATTTTTCCACTGTGGCTCAAGAAAATCTACCACTTTACTAAATATATGGCTCTGGGGGAAAATACCTAATTCTTGTGAGACACAAGAGGGTTTTTTTTTCCATCAAAGGTAGTTAACCCTGCAAGAACTCATAGTTTCTGTACCTTCCCCTCTACTCTGATTAGCCAATCTCATCAGGTTGTGAAGTCAAGCTCCCACTACCTGGATGTGAGACAGTTACCACCTAAATATAACAGACAGAAGCCATCCTGGCCAAGTATGCTTGCTGGACTGGTTTGATCTTTTTATTATAAAAAATGACCTTGTTGAGGTACTTTGGCTTTGCCCTTGTGTTCCTTTTGCAACACTGAGACTATTCTTTGTTTCTAGTATTCCTTTATGCCTTTTCCCCATTCACAATGGCATACCTATTCTGCTGTAAGTTTACAAAGAACTAAAGAAGAGAATGGTGATGACAAAAAATTAACTTTCCATTTCTCTGGAACCTTATCCCCTGTCATAGTAATTTTGTGTTCTGTCCCCACTTCTGTGGCTCCTAAAAGCCTTCCTTTAAGCCTTTACTTATGGGCTTTTCCCCCTTGCTATCATATTTTTCTTTAACATTGCTACATATGACATGTTTTGATCATATTCTTTTCCCTCCTGAAACTGCTTCCATATCTTCCTTACCCAGCATCATGGCCTCCCCTCAAAAGTCTCCAAAACTGAAAATCAAAACAAATGAGAACTAATGAGACAAAAAATGAAAAAAAAAAGCACACAGACAACACATACAGGCACACACAGACAACATACAATCAGACATACAGATAACACGCATGCAGACAACACACACAGACACAGAGACAACTCATACAGAGACAACACACAAAGAGACACACAGAAAACATACACACACAGACAAAACACAGACATGCACACTCACAGACAACATACACATAGACACACAGACAACACACACACACACACACACACACACACACACACACCATGGAGTCAGTTTTGCATTGGAAATCTACTGTGTTTGCAACCTCTCTGAGGAATGGTTGATATACCTAGTAATACTCCACTGGAGAAAACTAAATTTCCCTTTGACATTAAGCATCAATTGCAAATAGCTTATTGGTTAGGAGTAGGACCTTGGGTCCAATCCCTCTTTTCTGTACTTGGTTGTTTTGTTCACCCACATTACCTCTGTTGGTTAGGTGGTGGCTACTGATGTTGTCTATTCTGAAGACCCTGATAAGTACAGGTCCTGCCTCAGTACTTCTGATCTGGGTGTTCCTATGAGAAAAATAAACTATAGAATAACTACTTCAGGGGTCTTCTCAGGACATACCTGCCTTGCAAGCTGAGAATAAAGAGTATAAGCTTACAGCTTTGTATTCAATAGCAGAGTCATACAATATTTCTCCTGTCCCAGAGGGAAGGTTAGTGCCTATTCCTGGACCAGGTTCTCTCTGCATTGAGCTAAGTATAAGAATATAATGGTGTGCAAGAAGGGTACAGTCTTAGTTCCCAAAAACCTAAAAGAGCTCTCAAATTTAAAATAAAAAATCAAAACAAGTTGTTTTGTTCATTTATTTACTTAACTTGCATGACTTGAGCTCATATTTTGTGCCAAGTCAGAGGATGGGTTTTGAAAATATGATGATGAATCAAATACTCTTTGACGGCTAATTCTAAATTAACTTGACAGATTCAAAGGGATTATTGACCTTAAAGGCCATTGAGGAAGACCCCTCCCTAAAGTCAGCTTTGGGCACCAACTCAGGCATTTCTCAGGTAACATTAGAGAGGGCAACATAACTGTTCCTCTTTAGAGTTTTAAATAGAACATGAATAGATGGAGCTATGAAAACTCATTAAAGAAAAGTGAATTTCTTCTGGTCAAAATAATGGAATCTTAATTTTACCTTTAGCCTTGGATGCAGACATGACATTCTTATCTGCTTCAAAGATTAGAATATTACACATTTTTCTCTTACTCTGCCCCCTTAAGAGTTAATCTAAATCCTGACCTGTCAATCACCTAGTCAAGAGATCACCCTACAGGAAATCTGATTCAACTGAAGACATATTAAGGAGATGGGAAGAATAATTAGCTCCTTAATGAGATAATGCACGTACATGTCTCAGAAGTCCTTCCTCTGATGCATCTGGTCATAGAGCTACTGGCATGCAACATATCTCTGCATGCCCACTTTAGTGAGTTCTTATGCAAAGAACATGACTTCATTTTTTCTCTTTTCTATTTTTCAAGTAACATTCACTAGCTTAAGCATACCATCTCTAACATTTTGGGATTTTCTACATTTGTCTGAAAGCTCTCTATCCTTTAGCCATAGAGCTGCTTGCAAAACTCCATTGCTGAATATGCCACCTTGTAGTAAAAGCTCAGTGGAACCTCAGTTCTAGGAACTGCTCCTACTATACAGAAGCTCTTCCTCCTCATCCTCAATCTCTTCCTCTTTCTCCTTTCTATCCACTGTCAGCAAGCATTTCTTGGCATCAGCAGTAGTGTCTGGGTTAGGTGTGACAGTCTCTAGATGGCCTTTCCTTCAGTCTATGCTCAATTTTTGTCCCTTTATTTCCTTTAGGAAGGAACAATTCTGGGTTAATATTTTTTTAGAAAGGTGGGTGGCCCCATTCCTCAACCAAGGGCCTAACCTCTGGAAATGGTCTCTACAGTTTCCCTCTCTCCTTCATTGGAAATTTCGGCTAATGTCATCCCTGTGGGGTCCTGGGAGACTCTTGCTTTCCTGGCATCTGGGACTTTCTGGTTGCTATGCCCAGTTCCCCATTCCCCTATTGCTATACACCTCTGTTAAATTTTCTGACCCTCTGTACATTTCCCCAGTTCCCCACACCTGATCCTGCTAGCCTTTTTCCTCTCCCCCACCTCTCTCCCTCCTAAGTCCCTCCTATCCTCTACCTCTCCTGATTATTTTGTTCCCCTTGTAAGTAGGACTGAAGCATCCACACTTTGGTCTTCCTTCTTCTTGAGCATCATATGGCCTGTAAGATGTATCATGGGTATTCTGAGTCTTTAGCCTAATGTCCACTTATAAGTGAGTACATACCATGTGTGTCTTTTGGGTCTAGGTTGCTTCGCTCAGAGTGATATTTTCTAGTTCCATCCATTTGCCTTCAAAACTCATGAATTCATTGTTTTTAATAGGTGAATAGTACTCCATTGTGTATATGCACCACAGTTTTTGTATCCATTCTTCCATTGAGGGACATCTGGGTTGTTTCCAGCTTCTGGCTATTATAAATAAGGCTGCTATGAACATAGTGGAGCATGTGTCCTTGCTATATGATAGAATATCTTCTGGGTATATGCCCAGGAGTGGTATATCTGGGTCCTCAGGCAGTGAGTACTGTGTCCAATTTTCTGAGGAGCTGCCAAACTTTGATTTTCAGAGTGGTGTACCAGCTTGCAATCTTACCAAATTGGAGGAGTGCTCCTCTTTCTCCACATCCTCGCCAGCATCCAATGTCACCTGAGTTTTTGATCTTAGCCTTTCTGACTGGTGTGAGGTGGAATCTCAAAGTCATTTTGATTTGCATTTCCCTGATGACTAAGGATGTTGAAATTTTCTGTAGGTGCTTCTTGGTCATTTGACATTCCTCAGTTGAGAATTCTCTGTTTAGCTCTGTACCCCAGTTTTTTTTATTAGATATATTCTTTATTTACATTTCAAATGTTGTCCCCTTTCCTGGTGCCCCCTCCCCCCAAAAAATCCCATAAGCCATATCCCCTCCCCCTGTTCCCCAGTCAACCCTCTCCCACTTCCCTGTCCTGGTATTCCCCTACACTGCAGCATTGAGCTTTTTCAGGATCAAGGGCCTCTCCTCCCTTTGATGTCTAACAAGGCTGTCCTCTGCTGCCTATTCGTCTGGAGCCATGACAAATAGAGAGGGGGACACTCTCATCCAGCCATTGAACTGAGCACAGGGTCCCCAATGGAGGAGCTAGAGACCGAAGGAGCTGAAGGGGTTTTGCAGAGTCACCGGAGGAACAATATGAGCCAGCTAGTACTCCCAGAGCTCCCAGGAACAAAACCATCAACCAAACTTATACCCCATTTCTAATAGGATTGTTTGGTTCTCTGGAGTCTACCTTCTTGAGTTCTTTGTATATGTTGGATGTTAGTCTTCTATCAGATATAGGATTGGTAAAGATCTTTTGCCAATCTTTAGGTTGTTGTTTGTCTTTATGACAGTGTCACATAGAAGCTTTTCAGTTTTATGTGATTCCATTTGTCTATAATGGATCTTAGAGCCTGAGCCATTGGTTTTCTGTTCAGGAAATTTTCCCAAGGGCTGATGTGTTTGAGGCTCTTTCCTAAATTCTAGTCTAATAGGTTCAATGTGACCGGTTTTGTGTGGACTTCTTTGATCCACTTGGACTGGAGCATTGTACAAGGTGATAAGAATGAGTCAATTTGCATTCTTCTACATGCTGACCTCCACTTTAGTCAGCACCATTTCTTAAAAATGCTGTCCTTTTTTTCCACTGGATGGTTTTAGCTCCTTTGTCCAAGATCAAGTGCCCATATGTGTGTGGGTTCATTTCTGGGTCTTCAATTCTATTCCATTGATCTACATGCCTGTTTCTATAACAATACCATGTGATTTTAATCTATTGCTCTGTAGTAGAGCTCGAGATGAGGAATGGTGATTCCCCTAGATGTTCTCTTATTGTTGAGAATAGTTTTTGCTGTCCTGGATTTTTTGTTGTTCCAAATGAATTTGAGAATTGCTATTTCTATCTCTGTGAAGAATTGAGTTGGAATTTTGATGGGGATTACATTGAATCTGTAGTTTGCTTTTGGTAAGATGGCCATTTTTACTATGTTCATCCTGCCAACCCATGAGCATGGGAGTTTTTCCATCTTCTAAGGTCTTCTTCAATTTCTTTCTTTAGCGACTTGAAGTTCGTCTTGTACAGATCTTTCACTTGCTTGCTTAGAGTCACACCAAGATATTTTATATTATTTGTGACAATTGTATAGGGTGTCATTTTCCTAATTTCTTTCTCAGGACATTTATCCTTTCACTAGAGGAAGGCTACTGATTTGTTAGAGTTAATTTTATATCCAGCCACTTTGCTGAAGTTGTTTATCACCTGAAGAAGATGTTAAGTTCAGTTTGAGTGAAGTAAAATGAACCCAGACACACAAGTGGCCAGTTTGATAAATAGATCTCGAACTTGGAGAAGGAAAGGGACTACCTAAAAATAGAAATCTGCCTTTTGTCAGTTCATACACTGGTGAAAACTAAAGACAAGAAATGACAGAATCTACCAAGGCAGAATGGAGTGTGAGCACAAGAAAAGCACAAAAATAGACCTCTAATCAATTCCAATAGTTAAGAGTTAGGTGGAAGAGAATTAACTTGGGAGTGTAAGAGGAATAATCCAGCAATGTACATCTTGACATCCAAGGAGGATGTGGCATAAGACACAAAGACTGAAAAAATGTTCATTAAAGTAATAACAGAGTTAATCAGGCAGAGTGAAGAACCCACCCAGCTCTTCCTGTGTTTCCTTTATCTGAGAGGCATCATACTGATGGCTGACACTAACTTTGTGTGGGGGTTCTACTTCTAGCTCTTCATGGGGCCTTTTGATGTTTTCCCAAGCCCACGTGTGTATTGAGAAAGATGTCAGTGTTGTGGACCACCTCCAGCACAGTTCTCCAGGTCTCTGGGTTATTCCCAACTGATTGGTGTTCCAGGCATCATTTTTATAACTACCACTTACCACTAATTTGGTCCTAATTCTGGCTCCATGTCGTTTTTCCTTTTAAGGGCTAATAGTTATGCATTAGCTACAATTTATTCCTACAATTACTTTTCAAGGGCTCAGCAATGATAGTAGTTTTCAATCTCATAGTGTAAAATGTGTTTTCAAGGCTATTATCATCACATAATTATATAAATAAGTGAGTGAACAAATTAGCCAAAGCAAAAAGCTGTCAGACCCCAGGCACACCATCTTATTGCTTAGTATTCCAGGTACCTCCCAGTAACTTTCCTCAGCTCTTGGTGGGCACGCAGAAATTAAGGCACAAGAATAGATTACTAAAGCATCAAATTTTTAAAAAGTTCATCTTAGAAAATTTGATTATGCAAATGTCACAAATAAGTGGACAGTTATTTAAAACTACAACAATACATAATTAACTCAATCAAATGCAGGATCACAATTCAATTTCTGATTCAAAATCAGTTGTTACTTTCTTTTTTGTATTTTTATTTTTTATTTTTGAGGTTATAATTTAATTACACTATTTCTCCTCCCCCCAAGCCATCCGAACTTCTAGTTATTGATATATATATATATATATATATATATATATATATATACCCACATACACACACACATATATATATATATATATATATATATATATATATTATTCTCTTCCCATCCCTCTCTTCCTTCCTTCCTTTCTCTTTCTTTTTTTTAATTTTCTATATTCTTTGTTTACATTCCAAATGATTTTACCTTTCTCAATTTCCCCCTCCCCATAAATCCCATAAGCCCTCTTCCCTCAGCCAATTCTCCAATTAACCCCCTCCTACTTCTCTATCTTGGTAATCACCTACAATGCTGCATCAAGCCTTTCCAAGACCAGGGCCCTCTCCTTCCTTCTTCTTGGGAATGATTTGATATGTGAATTGTGTCTTGTGTATTCAGAGCTTCTGGGCTAATATCCACTTATCAGTGACTGCATTCTATGTGTGTTCTTTTGTGATTGGGTTACCTCACTTAGAATGATATTTTCCAGATCCAACCATTTGCCTAAGAATTTCATGAATTCATTGTTTTTAATTGCTGAGTAGTATTCCATTGTATAAATATACCACATTTTCTGTATCCATTCCTCCATTGAGGGACATCTGGGTTCTTTCCAGCTTCTTGCTATTATAAATAAGGCTGCTATGAACATAGTGGAGCATGTGTAGTTATTGCATGCTGGGGAATACTATGGGTATAAGCCCAGGAGTGGTATAGCAGGGTCCTCCGGAAGTGTCATACCCAGTTTTCTGAGGAAAAGCCAGACTGATTTCCAGAGTGGTTGTACCAGCTTGCAATCCCACCAGCAGTGGAGGAGTGTTCATCTTTCTCCACAACCTCACCAACACTTATTGTCTCCTGCGTTTTTAATCTTAGCCACTCTGACTGGTGTGAGGTTAAATCTCAGGATTGTTTTGATTTGCATTTCCCTAATCACTAATGATGCTGAACATTTCTTAAGGTGCTTCTCAGCCATTCGAAGTTCTTCTGGTGAAAAGTCTTTGTTTAGCTCTGTACCCCATTTTTTAATAGAGTTATTTGGCTCTCTGGCGTCTAACTTCTTGAGTTCTTTGTATATATTGGATATTAGCCCATGTCCATGTTGGGTTGGTGAAGATCTTTTCCAACTTTGTTGGTTGCCATTTTGTCCTATTGACAGTGTCCTTTGCCTTACAGAAACTCAGTAATTTTATGAGGTCCCACTTGTCAATTCTTGATCTTAGAGCATAAGCTATTGGTGTTCTGTTCAGGAACTCTTCCCCTGTGCCCATGTTCTCAAGGGTCTTCTCAAGTTTCTTTTCTATTAGTTTCAGTGGGTCTGGTTTTATTTGGAGGTCCTTGATCCACTTGGAGTTGAATTTAGTACAAGGAGATAAGAATGGATAAATTCTCATTCTTCTGCATGCTGACCTCCAGTTGAGCCAGCACCATTTGTTGAAAAGGCTATCTTTATTCCACTGGATGGTTTTAGCTCCTGTGTCAAAGATCAAGTGACCACAGGTGTGTGGGTTCATTTCTGGGTCTTCAATTCTATTCCATTGATCTACCTGCCTGTTGCTGTACCAATACCATGAAGTTTTTAACACTATTGCTCTGTAGTACTGCTTGAAGTCGGGGATACTGATTCCCCCAGAAGTTCTTTTACTATTGAGAATAGTTTTAAATATCCTGGGATTTTTGTTATTCCAGATGAATTTGAGAATTGCTCTTTCTAACTCTATGAAGAACGGAGTTGGGGTTTTGATGGGGATTGCATTGAATCTGTAGATTGCTTTTGGCAAGATGGCCATTTTTACTATATTAATCCTGCCAATCCATGAGCATGGAAGATTTTTCCATTTTCTGACATCTTCTTTGATTTCCTTCTTCAAATACCTGAAGTTCTTGTCATAGAGATCTTTCACTTGTTTGGTTAGAGTCACACTAAGATATTTTATATTGTTTGTGACTATTGTGAAAGGTGTCATTTCCCTAATTTCTTTCTCAGCCTGTTTATCCTTTGAGTATAGGAAAGCTACTGATTTGCTTGAGTGTATTTTATTTTTTTTATTTTCTATATTCTATGTTTACCTTCCAAAGGCTTTCCCCTTACTCAGTTCCCCCCCCACCATATGTCCCATAATTCCTCTCCCCCCCAACCATTCCCCAATCATCCCCCCCCATGATTTCAGCCAATTTGCTAAAGTTGTTTATCAGCTGTAGGAGTTATCTGTTGGAGTTTTTTGGGTCACTTAAGTATACTATCATATAATCTGCAAATAGTGATAGTTTGACTTCTTCCTTTCCAAGTTGAATCCCTTTCACCTCCTTATGTTGTCTAATTTCTCTAGCTAAAATTTCAAGTACTATATTGAAAAGATATAGAGAAAGGGGGCAGTCGTGTCTAGTCCTTGATTTTACTGGGCTTGCTTCAAGTTTCTCCCCATTTAGTTTGATGATGGCTACCAGTTTACTGTATATTGCTTTCACTATGTTTAGGTATGGGCCTTGAATTCCTGTTCTTTCCAAGACTTTTAGCATGAAAGGATGCTGAATTTTGTCAAATATTTTTTCAGCATCTAATGAAATTACCATGTGTTTTTTTTCTTTGAGTTTCTTTATGTAGTGAATTGCATTGATGGATTTCTGTATATTGAACCATCCCTGCATCCCTGGAATGAAACCTACTTGATCATGGTGAATGATTGTTTTGATGTGTTCTTCATTCAATTGGCAAGAATTTTATTGAGTATTTTTGTATCAATATTCATAAGGGAATTTGCCTGTAGTTCTTCTTCTTTGTTAGATCTTTGTGTGGTTTTGGTATCAGCATAATTGTGGCTTTGTAGACTGAGTTGGATAGTATTCCTTCTGTTTCTATTTTGTAGTATAGTTTGAAGAGTATTGGTGTTAGGTCTTCTTTGAAGATCTGATAGAATTCTGCACTAAAACCATCTGTTCCTGTGCTTTTTTTGTTCGAAGTCTTTCTATGACCCCTTCTATTTCTTTAGGGGTTATAGGACTATTTAGATGATCTATTTGATCCTGACTTAATTTTGTTATTTGGTATCTGTCTAGGAAATTGTCCATTTCCTCCAGATTCTCCAGTTGTGTTGAGTACAGGCTTTTGTAGTAGGATCTGCTGATTTTTTGAATTTCCTCCATTTCTGTTGTTATATCCCCCTTTTCATTTCTAATTTTGTTAATTTGGGTACTGCTTCTGTGCCCTTTGGTTAGTCTGCTACCGAATAACCTGCTCCTGTCCGTTCTTGAGAGAGTATCAGGAAGTAGGGTCTTCCCTGTGTCAGATGTGGCACAGTTCTACCACATCCAATGGAAAGGGGCAGTGGTGGTTAACCTGCTCCTGCTGGTTCTCTAGAGAATATCAGGAAGTGGGATCTTCCCCGGGTCAGATATGGCATAGGTCTCTGGCTGAGCTGGCTGCTTGATTACAGGTGCCAAGATAGTGGTGACCTCAGACTACAGGGTTCCCTCTAACTGTGGGACTCCCTGCAGGTCAGACACTCCCCTGCAGGACATTCGCCCAGACAGCTGTAGAGTTGCCCAGATCCTTCATGCAGAAGGAACCCAGGCAGGCTTTGTCCCAAGTGATCTTTTACTCTGGTGTTCCCTGCACACCTGGCCGAGCTGGTTGCTTGGCCACAGGAGCCAAGATGGTGGAGATCTGAGACCGCAGGGCTCCCAGTTGTTACTTTCTTATGAACAAGAAAGCACTGCATATTGAGAGCTGGGCTTACCTCTCTGTAGTTCAACATTAGCATCTCCTTTCAGGTTTATTAATATATTTGCTTTAAAAACATTAGTTAATACTATCTAGCTGTGTTTAAATCTACTAGGAATAAGTGGGCAGTATTATCCAGGTTAGCATAAAATCACTGTGCAATTGTGAATAGAGAAACCAAATATGGTACGTGCTAATCTCTTAATTTAGATACAAATTAATTCTTAAAACACAGATTCTCAAAGCCGGGCGTGGTGGCGTACGCCTGTAATCCCAGCACTTGGGAGGCAGAGGCAGGCGGATTTCTGAGTTCGAGGCCAGCCTGGTCTACAGAGTGAGTTCCAGTACAGCCAGGGCTACACAGAGAAACTCTGTCTCGAAAAACCAAAATAAATAAATAAATAAATAAATAAATAAATAAAACAAAAAAAAACAAAACAAAACACAGATTCTCCCTACCTGGCCTTCTTGGTACTCGAGCTTTGATGCCCTGTGTCTTTATTATATCTATTTAAGCCCAGTAAGTTCTTCTTATTTAAGAAAGAAGCCAGCTCCAAGAGCATCACTATCCCTAATCTTGTAATGTGTCCCCCAATTAGGAATGTCCTTTATCAAGGCCTTCTTGCCCTTATGGTATTTGGTTAAATACAACAGGCCTTGATTCTGGTAGAATGACAACTGCTTTGTTTCAAAACTATTATCCTCCCAAACATTGGTGTATCCTTGAAGAACATGAATCCTCATCAGCTTCTCCAGTTCTTGTTTGTATCTGATTTGCACAAAAATCTATCACATAAATGTGATAAAGATACAATGAGATCCCTAAAACTATCAGGACTCTGGATTTTATGTTGTGTTTATATATTTGTTTATTTTATTTTAATTTATTATTATTTCTATGTGTCCAGGGAGGGGGGTAGGAAGAGAAAGAGAGTTACACAGAAATTACAGAGGCACACATGTTACAATGTGTAGAGGTCATATAACAGCTCTCTTGGGAATCAATTCTTGCCCACCATAGGTTCCAAAGATGGAATTCAGGTCATTAAGTTTGCTTGGTAATTACAAATTTACCTACTGAGCCATCTTGCAGGGCCTCTTTGTTTTGCTATACCTTTTACTGTTAAATGTTCATTGTACTATGTTTCAAGTTTAGGTATTTAAAGATTTATATCTCTCACTATGGAGTACTACAAGTTTATGGAGGCCAAAGAGGATGTGTTAACTACCTGTGGATGCTAGAAATAAGCTCTGGACCTCTCAAAGAGCAGTAAGTGCTTTTTAACTGCATAGCCATCTCATCATCCACATTTTTGTTTTGGTACAACGTTCTGTAATATATATATTCTATACTGTAAAGTTTCTAAGGTCAGATGTCATGAAGTCACATGGTTCTAGAGTCAAGTCAGTATTGCTAAGTCTCACTAGCAATGAAGACAAACAATGGCACATCAATTTTAGTAGGACCCAAAATTCTAAACAAAAGTACTTAGGAATTGATGGTAGTAAGATACTTTAAGAAAACTGTATGCAAAAACCTCAGAACAGAGTAGCCAGCAGTGCTAGAGTGTCCTAAGGAAACAATGTTTTGAGACATTTCAACATGGACAGAAAAACCTGGACAAATCTTATCTTAGCTGAATCTTGAGGAATCACGTCACTTTTACCCTCTGTCTGACCTCCTCCTAACTAGAACTTGGGGAGTCTGGTGATCAGGACTTTCAGATGCACATGGATATGACTTGACTTTAATGCCTACCTTGGATACACTACTCTACACATCTGCAAAAATGAAACAACTTTTAGAGCCCATTAATTATAAGTGTTAATGAGGGGTTAGAGAGAAGGCTAAGAGATTTATTCAGAGGACCCCAATTTAGTTCTGAGCACCCATATTGGATGTTTGTAGGAATATGTTCTTAGCATCTTGTTCTTATAGCCAACCAAGAGAAATTAGCAATGGCTTATATTTTGGGGGATCTCTGTAGCCTCCTTGAGTAATAGCACATATTGAGGTAACCCACACCTGGTGAGATTTTCATATTCTCTGGGAGTATAGCTCACTCATACAGATTATATCCATTCAAACTACTATCTATGGAAATAAATAAATAAAATGCATTTCAAATTTTTCATACAAAATTAGGCTTCTATAATGCTTTTTTTTGTAGTCCTTAGTTTGCTTAGGTCATCCCTTCCTTCTCTCTACCATTTATCTGTTGCAACCCCTACTTACACCATTACATTCCAGTCTTCCTTTTCCTACTATCAGATCACATGTGTTCTACTATTTCATCCATCTTTAAAGGCTCCTCTTGTCCCCCATATTATAGGGCCTTACTAGCTTCCTGTTTCTACATATACCCCAAATTTAACATAATTCAAGAGAGTCAAACCTAAGATCTCCATATAAGAGAGCATATAGCAATTGTCATTTGGGGCCTAGATTAAGTCACTAAGTATAATACTTTGCAGTTATATCCAGTTTCCTGTGAATTTTATAGTTTGATTTTTCTTTATAGCTGCGTAATATTTCATTGCACCATTTCATTATTATAACAATTCATTATCCATTCATCAGCTGATGTATATCTAGGCTGATTCAATTTCTAGCTATTGTGAATGGAGTGACAATACATATGTTTGTGGCAATATCTTAATAATAAGTTAGAGTCCTATAGGTGTATGTCTACAAGTGTTTAGCTGGGTCATGTGGAAGTTCTACTTTCAACATTTTTAAAAACCACCACAATAACTGGCATAGGAACTGCAGCATTTTACCCTCTTGCCAACAATGGGTGAAGTCCCCGATTCTCCATATCCTGGCTAGCATATGCCATCTATTTGGTTTTTTGTTGTTGTTGTTGTTGTTGTTTTGTTTTGTTTTGTTTGTTTCTTTTTATGATAGCCATTATGCCTGCTATGAGATTGAATGTCAAAGTAGCTTTAATCTGCATTTCCTGATGGCTGATAATGTTGAGTACTTTTAAAATTATTTATTATCCATTTGCATTTCTTCTTTTAGCAAACCCCTATTCAGTTCTATAGCCAAATTTTAACTTTAAAAAATGTATATGAGTATTTTACCATGTGGTTGCTGACAAATGTCATGGCTGTGTCACTTCTTCTTCTCTACCTGGCATCTGCAGATATTTACACCTTTCCTGATTTGTGGATGTTAGAAAAGTCTGATAAAGTTATTCTTGACTTTCCTAATGAATTAATTTCCAATTTATTTTACTATAATTTTTTTTGGTTTTTTGGATTTGGTTTTTTCAAGACAGGGTTTCTCTGTATAGCCCTGGCTGTCCTGGAACTCACTCTGTAGACCAGGCTGGCCTCGAACTCAGAAATCTGCCTGCCTCTGCCTCCAAGTGCTGGGATTACAGGTGTGTGCCACCATGCCCGGCTTGTTGAAAATGTTAAAAACAAAACTAAAAACAAAAACCTTGGTTTTGTCTTTTTTTGGGGGGGGATTTGTTTTTTTTCGAGACAGGGTTTCTCTGTATAGCCCTGGCTGTCCTGGAACTCACTCTGTAGACCAGGCTGGCCTCGAACTCAGAAATCCGCCTGCCTCTGCCTCTGCCTCTGCCTCCCAGAGTGCTGGGATTACAGGCGTGCGCTGCCACCACATGGCTCCAATTTATTTTATTAACAAGACTGAGAAGCCCCCAAAAGGAAACCCTAACTTCTACAGCAAAAGCACATTCTTGAAGTTGCTATTGTGACAGCTAAATTATACTATGTTGTGCTGATTCTAGGAATCTTGCAGATAGGTTTTAGGACTCGCAGCTCAGCTCTGAATCTCCACTATCCCACTTGCATTCTTCCAGCAACAAGAGCCATATATCATCACATCTGTGTTCTTTCACAGAGTTTCGGTTGCGAGGCTTCTAATCTGCCATCCTGCTCAGAGGTCATAAATAAGTAGTGTTTTCAGTACCAATCATCATTATCTTACTTATTTTTCAAGTTGTTCAGAATCCTGACAAGAAAATATTTATTGGGCATTTGGGAGTCTCCTGCAAGCACCATGTGCCAGGCACATATCCTACATTAAAGTAAGACAATAGTGAGTACCACAACCAGAAGCTATGTCTTTGTAAAGCTTATATTTCCATTTTCCCTAGGATCTATTTCTGGTACAGCTTGCATTTCTGTCATCATCACTTGTGCGGCATATAATCTCTAGAGAACAGCCCATCAAGGTAGTACCCCAGCTTTGCAATATCAGTAGCTAACTAGGGATGTGGCACAGCTTTTGTGCTCAAACCTTTCTCACATGGCTTTACTTAGAGTTGTGATCCGAAGAGATGAGACTGCTGCTGAAATAGAGATAGAATCCTTCCTATTACACCTAATATTGGAATATGTCACTTTTCTTTTCTGAATCTATTCTCTGTGTGTTCCCCTAGTAGATGATTCCATACCCATACACATATAGGCAGCATAGCACAAATGGGATTAAGTGAGTTATTAAGACAAAAGGAAATAAAGCCAAGTGGTAGATATGTCGGGAGCCCTGAGGGAGTTGTAGGGAGAAATAGGACACATATGATTACAGTGTATTGTATACAAAAAGTTAAAAGCCCAACTAATTATAAAAAGTTGATCCTTATTTATAAACCACATCAGTACCCTGTGACAGAGTCAACAATTTTGAAGGTTCAATGTGTAGGATTAAGCATCACTTCAAAACCCTGGAAACTTTAAGTCTTGACAAAACTGCAGACATTAATTTCTCCCCAAATAAAGTGAATCTCCACAAAATATTTTATGTGGTATACTATGGTTAAAATTCCCAGATTGTCCAAGTGATCTTAGGTATGGATGTTCAGAATCCTAACTTAGAGCCATTTATGGGTACAACTCTTTGCTTCATTATATTCTGCACAAGGTTTGTGGCAGCTCTGTTATGAACAGTCTATTGGTACTAATTTACTAACAGCTCAGTTGGTGTTCAGCATTTTTAACAACAATGTATTTTTAAATTAGAGTATATAACATATTTTGTCCTGGTTATAGTACTGTTGTACCCTTGATAGACTGTGTATAGTACAAAGGTACTTTTTCTGTATACTGGTTTGCCACAAAATAATGTAGCTTGTTTGACTATATTTATTTTCTGGCAATGGTATGGGACGCAGCCTGAAATATCTACAAAGTATACCATCATAATTTTGCTAGACATATTACTATTACACTTATTTAATCAGTATTCTCAGGCAACATACTTTGACCAAGTGGCATTATGCCCAGATATGTGGTAGCTGTAGTCTCAACTTGTTCCCAATGTTGGGTATGAAAAGCTCTTATTCACAGTGCAGGATCCCAGAATCTAGGTCTCCTCAGAGGCATACTTCATCTCACTCTTGCTGCCTGAAACTTGCTCTCTAGGGTATTTGAGCCTTCAGGCAGCTGCTCTGCCAGCTGAAAGGCACACTTTACTCCAAACCTCATTGCGTGTATCAAATCACAGCTGTTACTGCGCCAGTTCTTCATTGGCACTGGAAGTCTGCTCTGCTTACCCTATTCACATTGATTTCATCATGCCCAAGATTTGTGGTAACTAGCTTTGCAATCATCTCTTCCATATGTTATATGATGGTATTGACAAAGTCACAGTCACTTATGACCTAAGATTAATTATGCTTAGAATCAGAATTATGGATACCAAAGGAGTTGGTATTGAAACACCCCAGCTAAGTACAAATCCATTGTGATTGCTTTAGAGAAAGAAGAGATGGTGCTGCTTTATCATCTCTTCAGTCTTGTCAACTGTCCAAACAATGGGATTAATATGTTTATTATTTTCTGCACTATAGGTCTTCAAGAATACTATTCTATCAAAAAAGTTCTTATACCATTTACAGTATGAAAAATACTCAGAAATACAGCTTGTACCCTCAAACAATAGCAGTTTGATTGTATATTTTCATTGCTTATTACAACAGTAAAATCTGAAATAGCTACAAGTTTCAAATATAAAGCATAAACGACTGAACTTGATTAACTGTATACATAGAATGTGGTGGCTATAGATGTACATCAATCGTGGGACACTTGTCTAACTATGTGAGGCCTTGGTTTCAGTCCCAAGTACTGCAAAATAAGGTAAAGAAAGGATCAGGATTCTGACTAAGTGGAATGTGTCTGTTCTGCTTAAAAACTTATCAGTATAGGTCTTGTGTAGGCAAACACAGATGCTGTAAGTTCATATATACTTATAAGTACATATAAGTCGTGTCCAGAACAGGGTATTTCATAGCACCTCTCCCATTCTTTCTGTGACATCTTCCACTATATTCTCTGAGCCTTGGGATCAAGGGAAGGTTGGTTTGGATGTTGCATCTATGGTTGGATACTCAGAGTCTCAGAATTTTCTCAGATTTTTGAATAATTGTACTATGACTCTGCATTAACCCCTCCCCTACCTGTGACAATTCGAAGCTTCTCTCAACAAGTTGAGAGCATCACAAATCTATAGGTATAAACATAAATATTTAGAGGGAAGTTTGACAACATAATCAGCTAGCCAAACAGCATCTTAAGTTTCCATTCAAGGGTCTCTGACCTTCCTATCAATGGATTTTAATCATGTTTACAATAGCAAGAATGGAAACATCAAACAATGGAAATAACACTAGATTCTTTGTTCTATTTTGAATAAAGGAATAAGTATTCTTTATTCAAAGTAGACTTAGATTCTATTTTAGATCTTCTTACATTGTACTCTATAATATTGTTTAAGTCCCTCTTTATTATTTCCTGTAATGTATTTTATAGTTCACTGTTTCTTTAATAAAATGTTATTAGTTCCTTGAAAATTGCATACAATGTATTTTTTATCATCTTTACCTCTTCCCCACCTCCTCTCCGATATACTCACTTTTTCTAACCATCCAACTTTGTATGACTTTTTTCTAAAAAAAAATACATGAACTGTCAAGTCTAATTTGTCCTACCCATAGAATGGCATAAATGATATGAGAGTAAACAACCACTTTATATTTGTATTAGACTCACTTCACAAGATGAGCCCCATGCCTACAACCATTATCAGGGATAATAACCTGTGTCTAGAGGCTGGAGAAAAAAAAAACGAACCTGTGGCTAGATAGGTCACAGGCCCTAAGAGAGAAACAACCACTGTTCTGCTAAATGGACACAGTATCAAACTTATTATTATTAATGACTTATTAATGACTTATCATGATACCAATATATCAGTGCATCTCTCAACTCTCATGATAGAAACTTCTATTTCCAGCAAATAGACCCACAACTGGTCAAACTATATCAAATAAGAGGTTGTGGAATGCTCAGCTCTAAATGAGACATCTATATCACATCACCTACTCCCAAGAACTAGTAATCATTAAACAAGAGAAGGCAGAAAGATTGTAAATTAATTTAAATTTTGTGGATACAGTGTGATGTGTTGATATGATTCACATAGTGAAAGGATTACTAATAATCAAGGTAACTAACATGTCTATCTCCATCTAAGTACTGTGTTTAGCATGTGGTAAGAATATTTAAGACAATTCTCTTGGCAAATGTACAGCATACAATACAGTATTATTACCAACAACTCTAGAGTATAAATCACATTTCTAGAATGACTTCATTTCCTTATCTCTTAAATGTCTGAATTAAATTGCCTTTAAGCACTAAAGAGCCTTTGTTTCTAACATGCTTTATCTCATTTCTAATCTTTCTTAAAAGAATGAGGTTGTGAATAAGTAAGATGTCCCCAGTAACACTTGGAAAGAATATATTTTATTGAGACTTGATGCAAATACACACATTTAGATGATTTGGGATTGTATATAGTGGCAGCATTCCCACTTGGTGTTTGTCCAGTAATGCTGATATATAGGTCTGACTCATAAATAATCGTGAGTAGGGAAATTTGAAAGAGATGCTGGCTAAGCAATTTTTGCTCGCAATCCATTAATTAGTTAGTCCTATACTCAAAAACATTGAGGGCATTAGCTTCTTTGAATATTGGAATAAGGGAGCAAAGCCTTGTCTGACGGAATTCATTAACAAGCATTAAAAGAAAGAGTGCAAGCATCAGAGGTGGAAGAAAAGCTGCAAAGTGCTGTTCTCTGTGCTGACAGGATGAGACACACATTAATTCACAGCAGCTATGGTTGCCTACCCAAGACCCATACAAGATTGGGCTAGCCAAAATTCCAGTATGTATGGAAGATGAGCTGCAAAAGTCCTACCCCTAGCTGAGGAACTATTGACTGCTGACAGTTGTTAGAGAAGAGAGAGTGAGCTATCTTTGGTTTTACAGACATTGTGGGGTTACCCATGTTCTAGTGAATGGCCCCACATTGATAAGGTTTAAGCAGCACTAATCAGACTTAATGTGTTAGATAATTAAGAGAATGAAGAAAAAGATACAGAGGAGGAAGGGGGAGGAGAAAGGAAAAAGGAAAGAAAGGAGAAAGTGAGAGAAGAAATTTAGAAATGGATTTGTCAAGGGACTGGGGGAGTTGGAAGAGAGAAATTCATATGGATATAACTATAATACACTGTATACATGCATGAAATTATTAAAGAATAAAGTTATTGATATATTTAAAAAGAGGCATCAGCTTTCAATGAGGAGCATAATATTAGAGATGTGATGATGGAAGGTGTCATTAATGGTGTCATGTTTAAAGCAGTCTAGAAGGTTCTACATTTGGATCTTGGGACTATTGTGGGAAAGAAATACTGGAGGGACAATGGTGAATTTTACATAGAATATCTCTGTTTTTATGGAATTTATATACTGAGATTCCTAATATGATTTCAGTTGAAATCTATTTTTATTAGTTATGATAAAATGAGTAACAACCCTACCCCACACAAAGGTGTAAATATTCCAGTGCCCAAGGCTTGTGCATATGTTATCTTATATGGCAAATGGAATTTAGCAGGTAGATTTTGATTAAGAACTTTATGAAGAATAAATGATCCTAGATTATACAAATATATCCAACATAATCATAGAATTCAAATATGAGGGAGGCAGGAAAGCCAGAAAGAAAGGAGGCACCTAACAATAGAGGACTTGGTTTCAATGAAAATACCCACTGGCAAGGATGTGGGTAGCGTACAGAAGATGAGGTGGACAAGAAACAAATTCCCTTCTAGAGTGTCCAGAAGAGACATAGTCCTATTGGCCCTTTAAACCAAGTGAGGCCCTGTTTGGCCTTTGGATATCTATAGCTAAAGATAAGGAATGTGTGCTATTTTCAGACATTTGTAATAACCTTTGACATTGTGATATAACCCTGTCATGTAAAAATTTCATGTGGGAAAATCATGCAAATTGAGTTGCAAAAGAATAAATCAATAAATCACAAAAGAACCTCTTGATAATTTCTGTAGGTTTCATAAGGTTGGATTCACCAAATTTGACTGCCAGGTAAAGGCATTTTTAAAAGCTATCAAAATAATTTTAGAAATGAAATTCCTTATCACTAACGCAGCTGAAACAACATGATCTGAAAAGAAAGGAATGTTTATCATGTTGATGTATGAATATATATATATATATATATATATATATATATACACGAATATATATTAATCCTTGTTTTCCCATTTAGATATAGATGAGAGAAACAATTTTCTTAAGAAACAAGATATCATTATGTAGGCCTGGGACAAGTGACTCTCATGCATTACTCTCCCAAGTGCTGGGATTACACATGTGATTACATATCTCTGTCATGATACAAGTCCAGAAATGGAAAATGATATCAAGAAATGACCAAGTTCCATAGGTCTGTCTTCAGAATTCACTGTTCTACACCAGAGAAACATGTATTTTTCCTTGTCACCCCGCTTGGTCTGTTGGCTGCTGCTCCAGTCAGGCTCCTCGACAAAAGGAAATCATGTGTTTTCTTCTATAATAAGCTTCAGAAGAAAACAAGATGTCACAGAAAGTAACAAATGAAACTGGATTTAATGACTGGAAAAATATCAGAAAAGTAAAAAAGAACACATGTGAATATACACACATACATTCCAAAAGAAAAATCTAGAAAATCTTATGTTTAGTCTCTGACAGCACAGGTTGGCAGTCTTGTTTATATGTCTCTATTTCATGGCTTAAAATGTCAAGACATGGTCTCTCTACCCATCTCTGTATGTTAGGCAGCTGTTGGAAAGTCTAATTTTCCAGAGCTTCCCAACAAATCCAAATGCAACAGCCCAAGGCCAGAAATACTAGAGGTGGTTAATTATTTTCTAGCTAGTGTTGTAACATCATGCTGGCTTTTCTATCAGCAAATATCTCTGCTGGATCTAGAAGCCAAAGTACATTTAATCAGTGATTATCATGTTAAAGGAATTGTGCTAACTAGACATTTTAAATGCATCATTTCATGTGTTTCTCAACACAATACCTTGAATCGGGTATTACATTGATTCCCAATTCGCAGACAAGATGACTGAAGTACTGGGAAATTCAAAAATTACATAGGGAGTGGAATCTTGCTTTGATCATCTAGAGCTTGTCTACTTACAGCACACTGCTTCCACAGTAGCACTATTTCAAAAGTGGCAGTGGCAGCCAGTAATGATGTAAAGCTATACAATTACTCATATTCACTATCACAAAATCTAAACTTGAAGTCATCCTTAGTTCCCCTCACCACTAAGAACTCCATTTTATATTCCTTGGCTGCTCTCATGGCTGGCATCTTATTTTAGTTACTTAGACACCTGTATTAAAAGTTTATTTTATATATTTATAAATTTATCAATTACCTATACAAATGTAAAAAACATATATTGTTGGTTTATGTCTTAGCAAACAAAATAATTAAAATGAGCTCACATTTTGCCGTGTGTGTATGTGTGTGTGTGTGTGTGTGTGTGTGTGTGTGTGTGTTTAATTTTATTTTATATGGACTGGAAAGATGGCTCAGTGGTAAAGAGCAGTGACTGGTCTTCCAGAGGTCCTGAGTTCAAATCCCAGCAAACACATGGTGGCTCACGACCATCTGTAGTGGAATCCTATGACCTTTTCTGGTATGTCTGAAGAAAGCAGCAATGTACATAATGTATTTAATAATTATTAAATAAATAAATGATTGAGAAATTTATTTTGTATGTGTGAGTTCTTGCCTACCTATACCTGCGTGTATTCCATTCATTCAGTACCCACAGAGGCCAGAATCGAGCATTGATGTCAAATCCCTGAAAGTGTTATAGATCGGCGGTTCTCAACCTTCGTAATGTTGTGACTGTTTAATAAGGTTCCTCAGATTGTGGTGACCCCCAACCATAAACTTATTTTCATTGCTACTTCCTAACTGCAATTTTCTATGTTATGAAATATGATGCATATATATCTGATATTCAAGATATCAGATTCGTGACTCCAAAGAGGGTTGTGACCTAATGGTTGAGAACCACGATATGGATGCTGGGAAACTGAACACAAATCTTCTACAAGAACAACAAATTCTCTTAACTGCTGAGATATCTCTCCAGCCCAACTTGTATTTGTTGTTTTTTGTTTGGTTGGCTTTTGGTTTTGTCAACCTATAACTTTCAAAATATTATATGGTATCTTAGTACAGAATTTTTATTACAGAATTATTTTTATGAGTTGTCTTCGTTGTGTTGGTGGATTTTGTTTTGTTTTTATACTATTTGTGTTGTTACAAAGCTGTCTGAACTTCCAAATTAATGGCATTTGTTCTCTCTCACATGTTGGCATTAGTTGTATATTTGGCTTGGAGTACATATAGAAGTCAGGAAACTCGTAACAGACCAGAGTACAAGGAGATACATTTACAGAAGGAAATGGTAGATGACGTGTGAAATGAAAATAGTGAGGGAGAATACAGTGGGCCAAAGTACTCAAGCAGGCAGTAGAGTGATGGAATCAGAAAAAATTAAAGGGCAGTGAATGGGTTAAGAAACTTCAGATGGGGGGTGATAGCTCCTGGAGTTCTTTTATAATTCAGGATTGTTTCAGCTATCCTGGGATTGTGTGTGTGTGTGTGTGTGTGTGTGTGTGTGTGTGTGTGTTGGCATTTTGATGAAAATTGCATTGAATCTGTAGATGGCTTTTGTAGGATGACCATTTTACTAGTGTTGAGGGGTCTTTCCTTATTATGATATCTTCAATTTTGAAGGTTTTAATCATACAAGACTTTCAATTGTTTGGTTAGTGTTACCCCCAATGCTCAGCAGAGGATTTGAAATCCAACAGCAGCAGAACATTTGAGAAATAGCAGCCTGCAGGGCATTTGACCCTTGCCAAGTCTGCCACAGATAAGACCCCATCACCTGATACTTCCTGGAGAAGCAGCTTTTTGCAGGGCATTGGAGAGAAAAGGAATCCCAGGAGTACAGAAATACAGGCCAGCAGGACAGAGAAGATAGATACAACAAGACCAGCTAACACCAGAGATAATGAGATGGCCAAAGGCAAATGCAAAATCATTACCAACAGTAACCAAGGCAACATGGCACCATCAGAACCCAGTTCTCCCACAACAGCAAATCCTGCATACTCCATCACATCAGAAAAGAAAGAGCTAGATTTAAAATCATATCTCATATTGTTGATGGAGGACTTCAAGAAGGACATAAATATCCCCCTTAAAGAAATACAGGAGAACATGGGTCAACAGGTAGAAGCACAAAAATTCCTTAAAGAAAGACAAGAGAATATGGATCAAAATGTAGAAGCCCTTAAAATGGAAACACAAAAATCTCTTAAGAAATACAGGAGAACATGGGTCAACAGGTAGAAGCCCTTAAAGAGGCAATACAAAAATACCATAGGGAATTATGGTAGAACATGGGTCAACATGCAGAAGCCTTTAAAGAGGAAACAAAAAAATCCCTGAAAGAAACACAGGAGAACATGGGTCAATAGGTAGAAGTCCTTAAAGAAGAATCACAAAAATTCCTTAAAGAATTTCAGGGGAAAAAAAAAACAAGTGAAATAATTGAACAAACCTATCCAGGATCTGAAACTGGAAATAGAATCAACAAAGAAATCGCAAACTGAGACATCTCTGAAGATAGAAAACCTTGGAAAGAATTCAGGAGTCATACAACAGAATACAAGAGATAGAAGAAAGAATCTCAGATCCTGAAGACTCCATATAAAACATTGACTCAACAGTCAAAGAAAATGCAAACTGCAAAAATCTTGTAACCCAAAACATCCAGGAAATCCAGGACACAATGATAAGACCAAACCTAAGGATTATAGGTATAGAAAATGAGGATTTACATCTTTAAGGCCCTCTAAATATCTTCAACAAATTTATAGAAGAAAACTTTCCTAACCTAAAGAAAGAGATGCCCATGAACATACAAGAAGCCTACAGAACTCCAAATGGTTTGGACCAGAGCAGAAATACCTCCCATTACATAATAACCAAAACACAAAATGCACTAAAAAAAGAAAGAATATTAAAAGCAGTGAGAGAAAAAGGTCAAGTAACATATAAAGGTAGACTTATTTGAATTACACCAGACTTCTCTCCAGAGACTATGAAAGCCAGAAGAGCCTGGGCAGATGTCATACAGACCCTAAGGGAACATAGATGTCAGCCCAGACTACTATACCCAGCAAAACTTCCAATCATCATAGATGGAGAAAACAAGGCATTCCATGACAAAAGCAAATTTACACAATATCTTTCCACAAATCCAGCTCTGCAAAGGATAATGGGTGGAAAATACCAACACAAGGCAGCAAACCACACCACAGAAAAATCAACAAGGTAATCTTCCAACAAACTCAGTAGAAGATAGATATACAAACAGAATTTCACCTTTAACTAAGAAGATAACAGTAAGCAACAATCACTTTTCCTTAATATCTATTAATATCAATGGTCTCAATTTCCCTATAAAAAGACATAGACTAACAGACTGGATACAAAAAGAGGACCCAACATTTTGCTGCATACAAGAAACCTATGTCAGTGACAAAGACAGTCAAAGGTTGGAAAAAAATTTTCTAAGCAAATGTTCCCAGGAAACAAGCTGGAGTGCCCATTCTTATATTGGATAAAATTGACTTTCAACCAGAAGTTGTCAAAAAAGATAAGGAGGAACACTTCATAGTGGTCAAAGGAAAAGTCTACCAAGATGAACTCTCAAGTCTGAACATATATGATCTGAACACAAGGGCACCCACATTCATTAAAGAAACTTTAATAAAGCTCAAAGCACACATTGCACTACACCCCACACAATAATAGTGGGAGTCTTCAATAATACCCAATTCTCAAAAATGGACAAATCATGGAATCAGAAGCTAAACAAAGTTACAGTGAAACTAACTGAAGTTATGGACCAAATGGATCTAACAGATATTTATAGAACATTCCACCCTAAAGCCAAGGAATATACCTCCTTCATAGCACCTCATGGAACATTCTCAAAAATTGACCATATAATTGGTCACAAAACGGGCCTCAACAGATACAGAAATATTGAAATTATTCCATGAATTTTATCAGATCACCATGGCCTAAGGCTAGTCTTAAGCTCAAACAAAAGTAATGGAAAACACACATACACATGGACCTTGAACAATGCTCTCCTCAAAGATAGCTTGGTCAAGGAAGAAATAAAGAAAGAAAATAAAGACTCTTTAGAATTTAATGAAAATAAAGACATCATTCCAGAATTTATGGGACACAATGAAAGCAGTGCTAAGAGGAAAACTCATAGCTCTGAGTGCCTCAAAAAAGAGAATGGAGAGAGCTTACACTAAGAGCTTGACAGTGTACTTGAAAGCTCTAGAACAAAAGGAAGCAAACACCCCCAAGAGGAGTAGACTGCAGGAAATAATCAAACTTAGGGTTGAAATCAACCAAGCAGAAACAAAAAGAACTATAAAAAGAATCTACAAAACAAGGAGATGGTTCCTTGAAAAAATCAACAAGATAGATAAACACTTAGCCAGACTAACCAGAGGGCACAGAGACAGTATCCAAATTAATAAAACAGAAATGAAAAGGGAGACATAACAACAGAAACTGTGGAAATTCAAAAAAAATCATCAGATCCTACGAGAGATTATATTCAAAAAGGTTTGAAAATAGATACATACCAGGTGCCAATGTTAAAACAGGATCAGATAAATCATCTAAATAGTCCCATAAGTCCTGGGGAAATAGAAGCAGTCATTAATAGTCTCACATAAAAAAAACCCAGGACCAGATGGATTTAGCAGGGAATTCTATCAGATCTTCAAAGAAGAGTTAATATCAATACTCTTCAAACCGTTCCATGAAATAGAAACTCAAGGATCACTACCCAACTCATTACATGAAGCCACAATAAGGCTTATACCTAAACCAAACAAAGACCAAACAAGAAAGAAGAACTTCAGACCAATCTCCCTCATGAACATTGATGCAAAAATATTGAACAAAATCCTGGCCAACCGAATCCAAGAATGTATCAAAACTATAATTCACCACAATCAGGTAGGCTTCATCCCAGGGATGCAGTGATGGTTCAATGTACGGAAATCTGTGAATGTAATCCACTACATAAACAAACTAAAGGAAAAAAACACATGGTCATTTCATTAGATGCTGAAAAGACTTTTGACAAAATCCAGCACCCCTTCATGGTAAAAGTTTTGGAGAGATCGGGAATCCACAGCCCATACCTAAACATAGTGAAAGCAATATACTGCAAACAGGTAGCCAACATCAAGTTAACCAGAGAGAAATTTGAAGCAATCCCACTAAAATCAGGGACCAGACAAGGCTGCCCCCTCTCTCCCTATCTATTCAATATAGTACTTGAAGTCCTAGCCAGAGCAATCAGGCAGCAAAAGGAGGTCAAAGGTATACAAATTGGAAAGGAAGAAGTCAAAATATTACTATTTGTAGATGATATGATAGTATACTTAAGCGATCCCAAGACATCCACCAGAGAACTACTAAAGCTGATAAACAACTTCAGCAAAGTGGCTGGATATAAAATTAACTCAAGGAAATCAGTAGCTGTCTTCTACTCAAAGGATAAACAAGAGAAGAAAGAAATTAGGGAAATGACACCCTTCACAATAGTCCCAAATAATAAGTCATACCTAGGTGTGACCCTAACAAAGCAAGTGAAAGATCTATATGACAAGAACTTTAAGTCTCTGAAGAAAGAAATTGAAGAAAGTCTTAGAAGGTGGAAAGATCTCCAATGTTCATGGATTGGTAGAATCAATATAGTAAAAATGGCCATCTTGCTGAAAGCAAACTACAGATTCAATGTAATCCCCATAAAATCCCAACTCAATTCTTCATAGATATAGAAAGAGCAATTCTCAAATTCATCTGGAATAACAAAAAAAACCCAGGATAGCAAAAACTTTTTTCCACAACAAAAGATCTTCTGGGGGAATCACCATCCCTGACCTCAAGCTCTACTACAGAGCAGTAGTGATAAAAACTATTTGGAATTGGTATGCAGACAGGCAGGAAGATCAATGGAATAGAATTGAAGACCCAGAAATGAACCCACACATGTGCGGTCACTTGATATTTGACAAAGGAGCTAAAAACATTCCAGTAGAAAAAAGATAGCATTTTTAACAAGTGGTGCTGGATCAACTGGAGATCTGCATGCAGAAAAATGCAAATCCACCCATTCTTATCTTCTTGTACAATGCTCAATTCCAAGTGGATCAAGGATCTACACATAAAACCAGACACACTGAAGCGTATAGCGGAGAAAGTGGGGACAAATTTTGAACACGTGGGCAAAGGGTGAAAGATCCTGAACAGAACACTAATGATTTATGCTCGAAGAAAAAGAATCGACAAATGGAACCTCATAAAGCTGCAAAGCTTTGGTAAAGCAAAGGACACAGTCAATAGGACATAATGGCAACCAACAAATTGGGAAAATCTCTTTACCAACCCTACTTTTGATAGAGGGCTAATATCCAATGTATACAAAGACCTCAAGAAGTTAGTCTCCAGAGAGTCAAATAACCCTATTAAAAAATAGGGTACAGAGCTAAACAGTGAATTTTCAACTGAGGAAACTCAAATGGCTCTAAAGCACCTAAGGAAATGTTCAACATCCTTAGTTATCAGGGAAATGCAAATCAAAACAACACTAAGATTCCACCTTACACCAGTCAGAACAGCTAAGATGAAAAACTCATGGTACAGCAGTTGCTAGAAAGGATGTGGGGGAAAAAAGGAACACTTCTCCATTGTTGGTGGGATTGCAAGCTGGTAAAACCACTCTGGAAATCAGTTTGGTGATTCCTCAGAAAATTAGACATACCTCTCCTGGGCATATACCCAGAAGATGCTCCTACATGTAATAAGGACACATGCTCCACTATGTGTCCTCAAGAACATATATATATATATACACATATATATATATGTGTGTGTGTGTATACATATATATATACATACATATACATACATACATACATACATACATACATACACACTGGAGTACTATCCAGCTATTAAAAACAATGAATTCATGAAGTTCTTAGGCAAATGGATAGAACTAGAAAGTGTCATCCTGAGCGAGGCCACCCAATCACAAAAGAACACACATGGTATCCACTCACTAATAAGAGATGTTAACCCAAAAGCTCGAAATAAGCAAGTTACAATTCACCAAGCTCAAGAAGAAGGAGGACTTAAGTGAGGGTGCTTTGGTTCCTCTAAGAACGGGAACAAAATAGTCACAGGAGCAATAAGGGATACAATATGTGGAGCAGAGACTGAAGTAAAGGCCAACCAGAGACTGCCATACATGGAGATTCATCCTATAGACAGTCAACAAACCCTGACACTACTATGGACACAAGAAGTGTATATCAAAAGGAGCATACCATAGTTGTCTCTGGAGGGGCCCTGCTAGAGCTTTACAAATACAGAGGCAGATGCTAACAACCAACTATTGGACTGGGTATGGGGTCCCCAATGGAGGAGTTGGAGGATGGTCCAGAGGAGCTGAAGGGGTTTACAGCCCCATCAGAAGAACAATGATTTTGGCCACCCAGATGCCCCAAGACTCCCAGGGACTGAACCATCAACCAAGGGGCATACATGGTTCCAGCCAAAAATGTGGCAGAGGAAGGCCTTGTTGGGCATCAGTGGGAGGAATGGTTCTTGGTTAGGTAAAGGCTCAACAGAGGCCTGAAAAAATGGAAACTGAGGGGGGGAGGGAGTGTGTTGGGTGGAGAAGCATATAAGTGGAGGCAGGGGGAAGGAGGAAGGGTAGGGGTTGGAGGGTCTTAGGGGAGGGGGGATATTGGTAAAAATTTTAACATTGACAATGTAAATGAAGACGATATTCAATAAAAAAAATAAAAAAGACTTTGTAAACAGAACACTGTCAGCAAGGCACAAGCTTAATAATTAATAAAGATTGGACCCCATGAAACTAAGAAGCTTCTACATAGAAAAGGACACCATCATTCAATTAAAGTGGCAACCTACAGAATAGGAAAAGATTTTTACCACCTCTTCATTTATTAGAGGGCTAATACCCAAAATATGTAAAGAACTCAAAAAAACTAGATATTAAGAAAGCCAATTATTAAAAATGGGGTATAAAACTAGATATTTCTCAAAATAGGAAACTCAAGTGATTGAGGAACATTTAAGGAAATATTCATTGTTCTTGTTCATCAGTGAAATGCAAATCAAAGCTATCTTGAGATTTCATCTTTACAGATCAGAATGCCTAAGGTAAATAAAACAAAAATGATAGCTCTAGCTGGGCAGTGGTGGTACACGCCTTTAATCCCAGCACTTGGGAGGCAGAGGCAGGCAGATTTCTGAGTTCGAGGCCAGCCTGGTCTATAGAGTGAGTTCCAGGACAGCCAAGGCTACACAGAGAAATCCTGTCTCGAAAAAACAAAACAAAACAAAACAAAACAAAACAAAACAAAACAAAACAAAATTACAGCTCTAGATGGCAAGGACATGGAGAAAGAGGAACACTCAGACATTGCAGTATGAGTGAAAACTCTAACACTTTTGAAAATATACACAAAGGATGAGGATGCCTCATCCTAACACTGATACACTTGTGAAAAATGTCCATGGCCAAAAATTGGAGATAATCTATATATTAAATAACAGATGAATGGATAAAGAAAATGTACTACATTTATATAATGAAATATTACTCAGTTGTTAAAAATGAGATCATGAATTTTTTAAGTAAATGAATGAAAATAGAAAAAAAATCATCCTGAGTGAGGTAACCCAGACTCAGAAAGACAAATGTATGCATTAGTTTATACATTACTGTTAACTGTTAAGCCATTGATAATCAAGCCAAAATCTATAATATCACAGAAGTTAGGTGTAAAGAAAGGAACTAGTAGGGCAAATGGATCTCCCTAGGAAAGGGAAATAGAATAAATATTTATGGATGGATGAGGGTAAAACTGGAATGGAAGGATGAAGTGAGCAGGAGGAGTAAAAGTGTTGAGGGAGGGAATATAGGAAGGGACACTTTAATCTAATGACTCTGTGAAGAGTCATGTGGAAACCTAATACAATATAGAAGCTCCCTAAAATATATACATATCAGAAGGTGATCTAAATGAAATTGCCAAAAAAAGTTGGAAACAGCACCCTGACTAGACATTTCTTGTCGCCAAATGAAGCTTCTCATACCAGGAATAGGTTTCATCAAGTTGGTAGCCAAAGGAGTCCCATGGTAATCCTCAAACAACCCAGTGTATTTCCAAGACTATAGGTTATTCTCCACAAACTGACTGCAGGACTCCATTGCTGAAGGCAACACCTACACAACTCATTGAACATGGCAAAGTCAAGCCATTGCTTCCATAGAGCCACTACCCCATGTGATAGTCTCTTTGATACAGGAGCATACTTTGCATGTTACCAAAGGAGAATATAAACACCAACCTAAACACAAAGCCTTTGATCCATAATGCTATTCTTCCTGCAATATATGCTATGGCAGTGGTGTCACAAAGCTTGTGGAAGTAGCCAACCAATATGTGACTTGACTTAAAGTCCATTCCATGAGATGCAACCCATACCTGACACTATGTAGGTGACAAAGAACCTGATATTAGGTAGCCCAGAGACATAGGGTAGAACAAAATACTGCTGCTTAAAGAACAGCAGCAACATAGCAATAAAATGACTGCTAACAACTATCCCTAATGACATCCTACTATACCCATAGATCAGTGTCTTGCTATGCCATCATCAGGGAAGCTTCTTCCTCCTGCAGCAGATGGCCTACAGCCATACATTATACAGAGCATGAGAGAGACCTTGGAATACTCAGCCTTAAATAGGGCATTTTCATCAACTCCCTTGCCCCAGGTATCAGGGAAATCTGTGAAACAGGAAGCAGAAAGAGTGTAAGAGCCAGAGGCAATGGAGCACAAGGAGGCAAGGCCTTGTAAACTCAGTAGGACTGATGCACATATATTTTCTCAGAGACTAGCATCATGTAAAAGGCCTTGCATAGGCACACCCCCAGCCTTAACATAGACGTTATCTCCAATCAATACCTACGTTTGTCCAGTTAGGGTTACAATTGCTGTGATAAAAGACCATAACCAAAAGGAAGTTGGGTAGGAAAGGATTTATTTGGCTTATACTTACTTAGCTTTCCTCATCTTCAAAAGAAGTCAAGAAAGGAACTTGAACAAGGCAGGACCCTGGAGGCAGGAGCTGGTACAGAGGCTATAGAGGAGTGCTGTTTATTGGCTTGCTCACAATGGCTTGCCCAGCCTGCTTTCTTAGAGAACCTGGGACCATCAGCATAGGGGTGCCCACAATGTGCTGGGCACTCTCCCATCGATCACTAATTAAGAAAATGTTCTACAGGTTTGCCTACAGGCCTATCTTATGGAACCATTTTCTCAATTTAGGTCTCCTCTTCTCAGATGACTTTGGCTTATGCCAAGTTGACAAAACAATCCAGCAAAAATATGATAGAACCCTGAGACCAGCTACCATCTTGGAGCAGGTAACCAAGCAAGGAACAGTGGGCACCAGAGCGAAGGATTTCCCAGGGTATAGCCTGCCTGGGTGCCTTCTACACCAGGGAGCCGGGCAGCATTAAGGCTGCCTGGGCAGGCTGGAGAACATCTGACCTGCAGGAGGTCCCATAGATAGAGTGAGACCCAAGGACCAGGATCCACACCATCTTGGACCTTGCAGCACGACCTGGGGGGGTGAGCTCCGGATCCACAGAGAGTCCATGGGTAGACAGAGCTCTGCTCTGCAGTCCTATACTATCCTGGGAGAACAGCTCAACCAGATGGAGCCGTGCTGACTGGGAGAGCCACTGCCTAGGCTTCAGCAGTCCAGCCAGGAAGCCCTGGGCCTGGAGGGAATCCTGCGGTTAGACACAGCCCTGAGACCCGCCATGACCTTGGAGCTAGTAGACTAACCAGGCAAACCAGGAGGAGACCACTGGAGGCCAGTTAAGTATCCAGAGGCAAGCAGGGAGGAGACTTGAATCCAGCCCAGCAGAGCTGAGGAGGTAATTCAGAGCCCAGTGGTGGAAACCTTCCAGTCTCCGCCTCGGGAGCACAGACGCCCTCTGAGACAGTAGCACCAAACGCCAGGCTCTTAGGAGCTTTAAACACCAACCAGTAATAACAAGACCAACTAAGTCCAGAAATAAACAAATGGCAAAACGCAAACATAGGAATGTTACTAGCAGAAATCAAGGCAATATGGCAGTATCTGAACCCAGTTCCCCAATAACAGAAAGCCCTGGATACGTCAACACAGCAGAAAATCAAGATATAGATCTAAAATCACTGGTGAGGATGCTGATAGCAGAACACATGGATAAATCTCTTAAAGAAATACAGGAGGAAATTGATCAAAAGTTCAAAGCCATTACAAGGCAAACACAAAAGTCACTTAAAGAAATTGAGGAAAATATGGATTAAAAAGCAGAAGCCAATAATGGGGAAATACAAAAATCACTTAAAGACATATAGGAGAACGTGGGCCAACAAGTAGTAGTCATGAAAGAGGAAACACAAAAATCTCTTAAAGAATTACATGAAATCACAAACAAGCAAGTGAAAGATCTGAGCAAAACCATCCAGGATCTAAAAACAAAGTAGAAAAAAACTAGGAAATCTCAAATGGAGACAACTTTGGAGATAGAAAACCTTGGGAAGAAATCAAGGGCCATAGATGCAAGTATCAACAATATAATAGAAGAGATAGAAGAAAGAATCTCAGATGCCGAAGATACCATAGGAACCATGGACTCAAAAAAGATAATGCAAAAAGCAAAAAGCTTGTAAGCCAAAACATCCAAGAAATCCAGGACACAATGAGAAGACCAAACCTAAGGATTATAGGTATAGATGAGAGGGAAGATTGACAAGTTAAAGGGCCAGCAAATATCTTCTACAAAATTATGGAAGAAAACTTCCCCAACCTAAAGAGAGAGATGCCCATGAATATACAAGAAGCCTACAGAACTCCAAACAGACTGGACCAGAACAGAAATACCTCTTGTCACATAATAATCAAAACCCGAATTGTACTAAACAAATATTAAAGGCAGTAAGAGAAAAAGGCCAAGTAACATATAAAGGAAGACCTATCAGAATTACACCAGACTTCTCACCAGAGACCATGAAAGCTAGAAGATCCTGGGCAGATATCATGCAGACTCTAAGAGAACACAAATTTCAGCCAAAACTACTATACCCAGCAAAACTCTCAATCACCATAGATGGAGTAACCAATGTAATCCATGACAAAACCAAATTTGCATGATATTTTTCCACATAACCAGCCCTACAAAGGATAATAGGGGAAAAACACCAACACAAGGAGGAAAACTATACCCCAGAAGAATCAAGATAGAAACCTCCTCTCATCAAACACAAAAGAAGATAACCACTCAAATATAAAAAATAATTTAAAAAATGTCAGGAAGTAATAGTTACTATTCCCTAATATCTCTTAACATCAATGGACTCAATACCTCAATAAAAAGACATAGACTAACAGACTGGATATGGAAACAGGATCCTACAATTTGCTGCATACAGGAAACACATCTCAGTGTCAAAGACAAACACTACCTTAGAGTAAAAGGCTGGAAGACAATTTTACATGCAAATGGTCTCAGGAAACAAGCCGGAATAGCCACTCTAATTTCAGATAAAATTGACATTCAACCTAAAGTTATCAAAAGAGACACTGAAGGTCACTAATTGCTGGTCAAAGGGAAAATCCACCAAGAAGAACTCTCAATACTAAAAATCTATGCTCCAAATGCAAGGGCACCCTCATTCATGAAATAAACTTTACTAAAGCTTAAAGCACACATTGCACCCAACACAATAATTGTGGGTGACTTCAACACTCCACTATCCTCAACGGACTGATCAGAAAACCAGAAACTAAACAGGAACACAGTAAAACTAATTGAAGCTTTGGACCAATTGGATTTAACATATATGTATGTATGTATGTATGTATGTGTATATATATATATATATATATATATATATATATATATATATATAACATTTCATCCTAAAGCAAAAGAATATACCTTTTTCTCAGCACCACACGGTACCTTCTCCAAAATCGATCATATAATTGGTCACAAGACAGATGTCAACAGATACAAGAAGATGGAACTAATCCCTTGCCTCATATCAGATCACTATGGAGTAAAAGTGGTCTTCAACAGCAAAAAAAAAAAAAAAAAAAAAAAAAAAAACAGAAAGCCCACATACACATGGAAACTGAGCAATACTCTACTCAATGACACCTTGGTCAAGGAAGAAATAAAGAAAGAAATGAAAGACTTTTTAGAATTCAATAAAAATGAAGGTACAACCTATCCAAATCTATGGGACACAATGAAAGCAGTGCTAAGAGGAAAACTGATAGCCCTGGGTGCCTCAAAAAAGAAATGAGAGAGCATACACTAGCAGATTAAAGGCACACCTGAAAGCCCTGGAACAAAAAGAAGCTAATTCACCCAGGAATAGAAGAAGACAGGAAATCATCAAACTAAGGGTTAAAATCAATCAAATAAAAACAAAGAGAACCATACAAAGAATCAACAAAACCAGGAGCTGGTTCTTTGAGAAAATCAACAAGATAGATAAACCCTTAGCCAGACTAACCAAAGGGCACAGAGACAGTATTCAAATTAATAAAATTAGAAATGAAAGGGGGGATATAACAACAGAGACTGAGGAAATTCAAAAGATCATCAGATCCTACTACAAAAGTCTATACTCAACAGAACTGGAGAATCTGGAGGAAATGGACAATTTCCTAGACAGATACCAAATAACAAAATTAAATCAGGATCAATTAGATCAGCTAAATAGTCCCATAACCGCTAGGGAAATAGAAGGCATTATAGAAAGCCTCCCAACCAAAAAAGTATGGGACCAGATGGTTTTAGTGCAGAATTCTATCAGGCCTTCAAAGAAGACCTAACACCAATACTCTTCAAACTATTCCACAAAATAGAAACAGAAGGGACACTGGCCAACTCATTCCATGAAGCCACAATTACGGGGATACCAAAACCACACAAAGATACAACAAAAAAACTACAGGCCAATTTCCCTTATGAATATCTGTGCAAAAATACTAAATAAAATTCTTGCCAACCGAATCCAAGAGCACATTAAAAGGATCATTCACCACGATGAGTAGGCTTCATCCCAGGGATGCAGGGATGGTTCAATATATGGAAATCCATCAGTGTAATCCACTACATAAACAAACTAAAAGAAAAAAAACACATGGTCATCTCATTAGAGGCTGAAAAAGCATTTGACAAAATTCAGCATCCTTTCATGTTAAAAGTCCTGGAAAGAACAGGAATTCAAAGCCTATAACTAAACATAGTCAAAGCAATATACAGCAAACCAGTAGCCAACATCAAAATAAATGGAGAGAAACTTGAAGCAATCCCACTAAAATCAGGGATTAGACAAGGCTGCCCTCTCTCTCCATATCTTTTCAATATAGTACTTGAAGTTCTAGTGAGAGCAATTAGACAACATAAGGAAGTCAAAGGCATCCAAATTGGAAAGGAAGAAGTCAAACTATCATTATTTGCACATGATATGATAGTATATGTAAGTGACCCAAAAACTCTACCAGAGAACTCCTACAGCTGATAAACAACTTCAGCAAAGTGGCTGGTTATAAAATCAACTCAAGCAAATCAGTAGCCTTCCTGTACTCAAAGGTCAAGCAGGCTGAGAAAGAAATTAGGGAAATAACACCCTTCACAATAGCCACGAACAATATAAAGTATCTTGGTGTGACTCTAACCAAACAAATGAAAGATCTGTATGACAGGAACTTCAAGTCCTTGAAGAAATAAATCGAAGAAGACTTCAGGAAATGGAAAAATATTTCATGCTCTTGGATTGGCAGGATCAATATAGTAAAAATGGCCATCGTGCCAAAAGCAATCTACAGATTCAATGGAATCCCCATCAAAATCCTAAATCAATTCTTCATAGATCTAGAACGAACAATTCTCAAATTCATTTGGAGTAACAAAAAACCCAAGATAGCTAAAACTATTCTCAACAATAAAAGGACTTCTAGGGGAACCAATATCCCCAACCTCAAGTAGTACTACAGAGGAATTGTGTTAAAAACTGCATGGTATTGGTACAGCTACAGGCAAGTAGATCAATGGAGTAGAATTAAAGATCCAGAAATGAACCCACAGAGTTATGGCCACTTGATCTTTGATAAAAGAGCTACAACCATCCAGTGGAAAAAAGATAGTCTTTTCAACAAATGGTGCTGGTTCAACTGCAGGTCAACATGCAAAAGAATGCTAAGTGACCCACTCTTATCTCCTTGCACTAAGATCAACTCCAAGTGGATCAAGGGCCTCCACATGAAACCAGACACACTGAAACTATTAGAAAAGAAACTGGGTAAGACCCTGGAGGACATGGGCACAG